>JALIZH010030874.1:1872500-2205000 GCA_030522465.1 Rhipicephalus appendiculatus | reverse complement strand
TCTGTCTGTCTGTCTTTCTGTCTGTCTGTGTCTGTCTGTCTGTCAGTCAGTCAGTCAGTCAGTCAGTCTGTCTGTCTGTCTGTCTGTCTGTCTGTCTGTCTATCTATCTATCTATCTATCTATCTATCTATCTATCTATCTATCTATCTATCTATCTATCCTTCTGTCTGTCTGTCTGTCTATCCATCCATCTATCTATCTAGAGAGAGAGAAAGAGAGTATGAGGTGCTGGATCCAAACGACTGACCTGCACTGGGCTGACCTTTTAGGGAGGCGACGCCGACCGGAACGACGACGGTCCCTGTTCAATTTTCTCGCGCCACTGCGCAGAGCTGTAGCTAAGCGTATAACACGCCGGTCTTTTCGGTTTCTTCGCTCTATATATTTTTTGTCGTTTCGCTCGATGTGTTTTTAAAGAGGTAAAGAGGTACAGCGTGCGGGCGGTGGTGCCGCGGTAATTTCCCTCGCCGTATAATGGGTTTGTGGCGTGGTATGTGAGTACTACGCTTCAACGCCGAAAGCAGCACAATGCGGTCTGGTAGCAGCCCGCGCTGACGCCGTGCCCCCCCCCCCCCCCCAAAAAAAAAAAATAAATAAAAAGAAAAGTGGAACACAACCGAAAAGCCTAAAGATGGAGGTAAAACATGTATATAGGTAAACGCGACGGTCGTTTCTTCACGTGGTGATTCAGAAGAAGAAAAAAAAAAAAAAACACTCTCGACGAGAATTACAGTAACTCTGGAGAGTGGTTAGGGCCGACTTGCTCTTTTTTTTTTTTTTGCCTTCGGTGATTATGGAGCGAATTTTGCTGCCTATTCTTAATGATGATTGAGGACCTCGTTGTGGGCCGATCTCTACCACCAAACCGTTGCAAACTCCTAGCTGAATCTCCGACGTGGAAGCCGCCGCGGTAGCCGAGCAGTCTTTGAAACTTTGTTAACGATCGAGATAGCATCACTTATTGGAAAACGGCGCATGCAAATGCGCATTGTGGAATGGCGCAGATAGGACACAGGGACACAGGCGAGAGAGACGATATAAGCGCAATACAGAAAGACCGGTGAGTCTTCGAGTGCCGCATTGATTTGCGCTCGCGGGTGCAGGGTTTCTCTTGATAGCGGAGCTGTTGTAGCTTGATGTAGATCGTGCGGTGTCACCAGAAAACTCCTCAAGTCGGTATGCGCCTCGGGAATTCGGCAAGACCCCCATCCGTGTACAGCGGTTGCGAGTGTCAAATGAAAAGGAACACTTGAAGGAGAGAGAGAAAGCGGAAGAGAAAAATACAGAGAAATAAAGGGAATAAAGACATAAAAAAGACAGAGAGACAGAGAAAAGCATAGACACGAAAAGGATAGACGGACACGAAAAAGATGTAGAAAAAACAGAGAGCAACACAGAAAGAGAAAGAAAGAGAGAAATAAAGAAAAAGAAAGAGAGAGAAAGATATAGAAAGAGACGTGAAAAAGAGATAGGAAAAACAGAGCAATACAGAAGGAGGAAGAAAGAGAAAAAATAAAAAAGCAAAGAAGTAGAGAGAGAGAAAGAAAGGGAATAAAGAGAAAAGAGAATGAGCGAGAAAGAGAAAGAAATAGAGAGAGAGAAATAAAGAAAGAAATACAGAAACAGATACAAAAATACAAGAAGCAGATAGAAAGAGAGGGAAAAAAAAGAGAAACAAGGGATGCCACCCAGCTGTGCTCTTACTTCAGGCTTGGCGCCACTAGTGCGAAGCAGCCACATATTTTTTTTATTATTTTTTTTTTGCGGCCATACCTACAGCGCCTGCGGCACTTGTGAAGCAATACAAGCTTCGCTTGATTTGCGGGACTCTGTCCATATTGATGAGCTGCATCCCAGCTGTCCAGTTCACCACTGGTCATTACTGCGCAGGGCAAGCGGACGAAGGGTTCTTTCTAGCGAACGCGCTGCGCGCAGTTGCATCGTTTCACTGAGGGTCCGCTGCTAATTATACCCCGGGTCCTCGCGTATCCGGCCACTGTGTGCGCGCGTTCTCGTCATTTGCGTGCGTCATGTGCTTTCCTCTATCCCGTAGCCGGCCGCATTCTTCATAGATGCCGGCACGTGTTTCGGTTCGCAGCGAACAAAGACCGGCTCGTCACGCAGCATCCCCCGAAAACACGCCGGTTCTCATCGCTCTGTATAAGCTAATTAAGTTTCTATTTTACACCGAAAGCTGTATGAGATCAGAACAGCCGTTTTTGGCGCCGTAGTTGTCCATCGCCACCACCGGTGTCGTAAGCGCTATCGCGCGAAAAAAGAAAAAAAAAAGAAAAAAAAAACACGAATAAATAAAAAAAAAACATATACAGGATGTAATGGGACTCGAACCCGGGTCCTCTGTGTGTTAGTCCCAGTATTCTACCACCGCAGCGCCATGCCGGCTTTTTTTCTTGTTTTTTTTCTTCTTTAATTCATGGAATCAACACCGGTAATTATTGTGAACTGCGCACAACATAATTCGTCACATTAGAATTACCTTAACATACAGAACACCCACATTGTTCCAAAAAGTAGCAGGTATTTCAAAAGTCAGGCAAACACGCAAGCGTCCAGAAGGGTAAGCCACTCCGGAACGGGTTCAGAAATCTCAACAACACTGCGCACTGGTGCTTGAATCTCCTTTGCAAACAGACCAGGAAAAAGGCCAGATATGTCGGGGAAGGAATCGCGTTAGCATGCGTAATAGAAGGTTTTAGAAGAGTAACATAGCAATCAGGTGTCACACAATGCGTATTGTTCAACGAGTGGGTCGTTGAATGCTTCCAACCCATTACAAAACGTTCGTCCATAATTCTTCATCGTCGTCAGCCACGGCATCAAAAAAAATGCTCATGATGCCTTACAGGTGTATAGCGGGTACCGCGCTTCTCCGAAGAATGACGAATGATGGCGTTGTGGGTGCTTCCCCACATCACAAAAATTATGGTGATTTATGGCGCAGTGGGTGCCATGCAAGTGCACGTGTAGTAGTTGCCCCGAGCGTGTTTAAAAAAGCCTCTAGGAAGGCCGGTCTTACAGCTTTCGCTGCGACTGTGCTGCGCATTCCGCGCGGGCCTGGCGTTTTTTCAAGCAAGGCTTGTGTTTAGAAAAAAATTATTCTATCGTGGGACGCTACGATCACATGGAAACATTGTCGATACAACAAGGACAGTAACATGCACAAATGACTGAGCACAATGTACCTACATGACACCTTTTAACAAAAATGCCCAAGCCCATAGGGTGTTCTCTAAAATGCCGGCGCCTGCGAGTGTACAGAAAGGAAGGCCCTCGAAACTGCACCGGGTCGCACGCGCATTTGTAGGCGCCGTTTTCCAACAATTGATGCTCCCTCGATCACGGGGTTTCTCAGTGAACAGCCGTTTCTTAAATGGCAATATGCCATCGCTTACCGAGGTCGCTCGTCATCTTACGTTGCTACATTTCATTGTTGCTTGTAGCCGCTGAAGTGCTGAGCTGCTAAGCGTGTTCGTGAAGGTCCAATTCCCAGCATGGAGGAAAGGAAAAGCTAGGAGCGAGCATCGCGCAATGTGATAGAAAGAAAGAAAGAAAGAAAGAAAGAAAGAAAGAAAGAAAGAAAGAAAGAAAGAAAGAAAGAAAGAAAGAAAGAAAGAAAGAAAGAAAGAAAGAAAGAAAGAAAGAAAGAAAGAAAGAAAGAAAGAAAGAAAGAAAGAAAGAAAGAAAGAAAGAAAGAAAGAAAGAAAGAAAGAAAGAAAGAAAGAAAGAAAGAAAGAAAGAAAGAAAGAAAAGTATTATGCCAGGCACGCACACGCCAAGCTTTGATTGCCCCTATTTTTCCGATAGCGCAAGGGCTCCTACACTTTTCTAAGACATGTAGAAGCCTGAAAGGAAAAAAAAATGACGCGGTTTAACGCGAGTGAACCAAGTTCGCCGAGCTATAGCTCGGCTTTTGCTTACTTTGGGACAGGACAAGACCACTGGGTCGCAGAGACTTAACGTTATTACGTTTAGGAACGACGAGAAGTTTGCTCGTTTTGACTACGCGCCGTCACAAGGGAGCCAATGTGTATCACCACAGCACGATACTCTAGGGATGTGCGAATATTCGAAAATTTTTAATAGCGAATCGAGTAGCGTTCTATTCGATTCGGTATTCGAGTCGAGTTTACGAAGTGTAACTCGAAGTTCACACAAGTGAAACTTTTTTTATCAGTTGAAAGTAACCTTCATGCTCAACTGTTAAGGGTAGTGAATGTTCGAATATTCTTTCACATAAAATGTGGCGAAATTATTGGGTGGCTTCGAAAATGGTTACATTACCAATGTAGGGGGGCCTTGAAAATGGTCGCGAAAACTATTCGCACAGTATTCGATCCGTATTCGTATTCGATTCGGTGTCCTCGCTGTTCGGTTCGTGATCGATTCGGTTCTAAAATTCACTATTCGCACACCCCTACGATAAACAGACGTGGCTGCGTGCGAACGCGCTGTCAGCATGAATGCTGTCAGCACCACTTGCGGGGACGTCACGGAAAAACTCATCTTCAGCTGCTATTCATTTTCGCGAGCACGCCGCACTTTTGTTTCGCTGATGCTCTTTCACCGACTTTGACCTCGGCATAGAATGAAGGTCAGATTCACGCAACGAAGCGCATTCTGGGTTTATAGCGGGAGGGGTATTAAATCAGTCGCTTTAAAATTGACGAGCATCTGTTTGTAGCACAAAGCCCCAATAAAATATACGAAAAATTCGTCCTGGGGTGGGGATCGAACCCGGGACCAATGCTCTTGTGGGGCGGTCGCTTAATTAATCTGCTAACAAGGAAGGTTGCAAGCGGCCGCACGAGGACGAAGTAATCGACAACTCGAAGCATGTACATGGACACTAAACAATGCAAATAAGATATTTCCCTTTAAAAAACCCTTGCGCCGCCTTGCGGGAATCGGCACAACTGATTTGCGATATAGAAACCTGCCTGCACAACATCTTGCCTTCTCTTCTCTTTTGTAGCACAGGAAAAAAAAAAAAGACAGGCAATTCAATAAGGTAGGTGTGCCGACAATATTAGCTTGATAGAACACGATTGCAATATACAGCTGATGTCGTCGACCTTTGACAGTTTGTAGAGCCACAGGTTGACGTCACTTTTATGGCATCTTCGTCTAAGAGATATGCGAAGCCTTGCGTCAAATTCCAGACAAGCTCGCTAGGGAAATAACGAAAGCTAAAAGGACATCGCCCGTTCCGGGCATGGTTGTCGCAGTAGGGATTGCGTAACTTCGCCTGGAACAGAAAATGAGATCTTTTTTTTTGTTTCGCTACCTCGTTCGTGTGATGTGGGCGCTATAGGATCGAACGATGGTCGTACGCTTTTACTGTTGTTTCTATGTTACAATGCAGTCTCTGTGATACGATCTTTACGAGCAGCAGAAAATTGAAAAAAAAAAAGAAAGCGTGTAATCCAAAAAATCGTATTATCCAAAACAAGCTCCAAAAAAAAAAATGCCCCCCACCTCCCCAAAGGGAATCGTGAGGAAATGCGAATGCATTTCTTGCGCCGAGAGATTTCGCCTTCACCGACTTCTGCCATCGCCTTGAGAGGCGCCCAGCCAGCGAACGGTCGAGAGTGAGGCGCGAGCGGACGGGAAAGTGGGGCGCAGGGCGGAGAGAGAGCGAACGGCGAGAGAAGGAGCGGCTAAACACTGCACCTACCCTCTCCTACACTCTCTCGCACCACATGCTCCGGTTGCTAGGGGCGAGGATAAGAGCGCGCGCCCGCAGCTGTTGCTATGGGAGAGGGAGTGAGAGCGGAGAGATGACACCTGCCGGCGCGCGGACAACGCCGGATGCCTGACATAGCCCGACTAAGAAATGCATTCGCATTTAAAATCACCGACGATTACGATACTGCCTAATGCGAGTTGTGAGCGCAGCGTCGTGTTGGGGCCACGCGAAACTGTGTTTAAGTTTTGGCTATCCGCACTTGTAGCTATGTAATATTCGTTACATATTGCCACAGAAACTGCCAGGGCTCGAGTGCTACGCACACCACTCTGTGCATAGCAGGCGTCGCGAACCAAGCGTAACGCCGACAGCCCCGTTACGACAAGCGAAGCCAGCCGCAGTGCACGTGCCAGCCCTGCATGCGCACGAGCTCCGATCGAGGGGCCAGCGCGCGTGACGGAGGAAAAAAGCTAGGTGAGAGGTCAGTGGCTCGTGATATCGACAGCCTCCGCGTTCGCTCTCTTTCGTCCTAGTTCACTCTATCGGTTACGCTGTCGACGTCAGCCAACAACGGCTACACTACGCCGCCCAACGCAGGAACGGGCGCCTAAGAACCGCGTTGTAAAATTTTGCTAATAGGATTTAGCCGATTTCGGGTGTTCAGAAAAAGTTAATTTCTTCGTAGTACGCAACGAACAATTGGAAACCGTGCACATATGACAACCTAAGCAAAACAAATGTTAGCGCCTTCATCCGTGCCTAGATATCGCTGCCCAGTCATGATACAGAGCCACTATTGCGTCGCTGGTTTCATTTCATATACTTGAACGTCCTGGTAAATTTCGTTCGGTATTCTAACATCACTGCTCTCTCAAACACAATATTATGAACGGTTACGACGAACCTTTTATTAACAATATGCGTCGTGCTTATATTTGCCGAGAAACAGTACGTGCGGTTTGAGCGGAAACCAGCTAGAGTGATTGTCTTTCACAGGAGAAGGGCAGGCGCGCCGGCAAGTGATTCCACCGCAAGCGGTTCCGAGAAGCGCGCCAACAATGTGGATTCTCCCGATACCAAACGCTATGCCGAACGCTATACATGCAAAAAAAAAAAAAAAAAAAAGAAAAAAAAAGAAGAAAAAAAAAAGACATGGCATATTCAGTCGAATGGCCACAGGCTTTCGCCGAACGCACTTTGGAATTTACAAAGTGTCCTTCAATTTCTGCTTGTGCACTCTCGTTATTGGTTAATCCTTTACCGGAAATTCCGCAGTCTGCGAAACGAGTTTGCCAGTTCAATCGTTTCAGCGAAATATACAGTCACGTTGACGCGGCGTTGCTAACAGCATCGCAACATGATTGGCAGGGAATTTCTGACCTTAATTAGTAGCAGCTTCGGAAGCTAATCCGTAAAGGTCAGTGATTAATATATCTATTAATTTTTTTATGTTTCTCCAGATGTTTATGTTTCTCCACTAAGGAATGGTTGGTGGTGCGATTACCATGGTTACTCCTACATGTTCTACGTGAGACGTTCGAATTTGCGTGGATGGAGCTACAGTAGTTGACTAAATTTTTTAAAATCGCGTTGGGTTATTTCCGTAGAATGTATAAGACTCAGGACTTACTTTACGAAGCGCCTTTTCTCAACGTAGAGGAAACGTGTGAGTTTGAGTGCTGGTTGGTACTCCGTACTTGACCACCGTTAAGCGCGAAACGTTTTATACGAAAGGAGGAAAACCGCCTGTCCGTGTCTTTTCATACTAGCATCCAAACGTGTTGCGCTTATTGCTGGTCAAATAGAGGAAACGAGAAAACATTGAACACCAGGTGTTGTCGGTTGCGCAAGCTGTCGTCCGATATGTCACGACTTCCTAGAACTTCCCGTGGGACTTTTTCCGGGTCCTTAGTCTTCTCGCAGCAGTTAATAGCACCAGCTATTGCGCAAGCCTGTGTGCGATATGTCATAACTTCTAGTAACTTCCCGTGCGGCTGTTTCCTGGTTCTTGGTCTTCTCGTAGTAGTTAATGGTTACAACTGTTCGTCAGCGGTGTCGGGAAGGCCGTCTGAACAGCGGTTTGTCACGTAAGCGTGTGACCCGTTACGAGTCAGTGTCGAGAGAGCGGAAATGGTAGGGGATCGATAATACCACCGTGTAATCAAGGCGACGATTGGGCCGCGTGCTGTCTGGGGGGTGAAGGTCGCGTTCTTTTGCCGTTCGGAAACGAAAGACGAGAGGGCAATTCAGCAGATGCACGCGAATAGAATGACACCTGTACGTAAAAAAGGACAAGAAAAAAAAAAGAGAGTGAGAGACAGAAAGAGGGATAGAGGGGAGTGGTGCACTTCCTCTATGTGCTGGTCAGAAGGGGCACGCCACATTTGACCTATTCGCACCATTTTCACCGAGGTGTGTGTGACAAAGAGGTGGGCAGCAGATAGATCATCACTAAAAGAGAAGTTGCGCAACCAACTGTGGAGGATGTTCATATAAGCTCATTTTATTGTGTGTTAATGCGTTAGCATGAGAGGGTTTCAACGTGATAGAACGGTTGTACTTTGTGGGATCGTGGTTGAACTGGTCCGAGGTGGAGGCACAGAAGAGATATAAACAAGCAAATGAATCAAAATGATGTGAATCGAACTTAAAACATTATAACCTGTACTAAAATGTAGACCGGAAGCTTAAGTATAGACCAGAAGCAGCTTCAGTATAGACCAGAATTGAATCGACTATAACCCTGAACGGTTAATAAGAGGCGATTAACATTGGATGTGGGAACTGGAAGAGCACTAAAGGTCGGGAGGGGGGAAATGAAGTGAAATTAAGACCGGAAGTGGGAATCGAAAGTGACGTTAAGGCCGTAATTCAGCATCCGGATGCCACATGGAGGAAGTGGGGTTAGAACGGTGGTTAGGTATGACCCGGAGGTCACGTGCCGGAAGTGGGGGGTGAGGGCAACTGGTAGAGGGACGCCTGAAATCATACAACGGATGCCTGCAAAAAAAGCAAAAAAAAAAAACTACAGGAAGATCTGCGTGGCCTAATGAGGAGCAAAACAGTGTTAACATGTTTTCCTCGGAAAAAATTACCATGGGATTTTTGACGCTATTGTTACAGTAGTTGTTCACTTGTTCCGCTGTGTATCACCCTATGGGTGTCATCTCGAACGTGTCTGCACGTATGGAGCAGGTATCTTTAAAACAGGCTTCACCGCAGTAAGGGTATTATTGAGGAGAAGCTCGCCTTTGAAAATTGTTTTGTTTTACAAGCGGCAGCCTTGAACTCTACGATATGAATCGAACAGGCAATTTAGGCCAGGGAAAGCATAGAGGACGTTAACTGTCGTCTTTAACTGTAGTTTATTAATCGTGGCGTAAATTGAAGTGCATTGAGGTGGACGACTTCAATTCATTGTGTTGGTTAAGGACGTTCGTCGCGATGTCTTGTGATTCCTGACAAGAAAGGATTTGACCGAAAACTTCAAAGGAGGAAAAGGAAAATACGTATGGATTTCACACTAGTGATGAGTGAACTGAGGAAAAAAAAAACAGCGATAAGCTTCTAGTTTCACGCGACATATGAACTCGAAAGTCAGTCCCGCAATAAACATAATGTAAGAGACAGGGTGTGCAAACACGGATACAAGAAGGAAGTCAGGACACCATGAACACCTTCGTAGTGTCCTGACTCTCTTCTGCTGTCTGTGTTGGCACGCCCTGAATTTTAGAATGAATACGTACCAACTAGTTCAGCTGTTTGTTATTCTAAGCATCATCTAAGCTTTTCCTGGCTTAATTGCGTGTTTGATTCATTTGGCTGTGTCTAACATATAAACGAGCCCCTCGGGGAAAAAAAAATCCCTTTCTTTCGTTAGGTGCGCCAGGTTACAAAAGATCATAATGGGGTACTTATGAAGCTCATTATGACGCAATGAATGAATAAATGAAATGAATGAATGAATGAATGAATGAATGAATGAATGAATGAATGAACATCGGACGACCTTGACATCGCGTCCCCCCCCCCCTCCTTCTTTCCCAAACCTTTCCACCTCGATGTCACCGACCAAGTTACCTGTCCGAAGGGCAGGGAGTCGTGTGCCGTGGAACCATTTCCCGGTGCCGCCTATACCCCTTCCTTTCATCCGCGTAGCTCCGGCGTCGTGGCGTGCTCGTATGCCAGGCCCGGCGCCGTCACGAAGGCGCGCTTGAACGGCGTACGCTTCAGACGGGCGCGTGTTTGTTCGGGTCCCCGTCGACCTGGGAGGTGGAGAGGTGCCCCGCCTCCTCTCTTTGTTCGCGTCCGACGGCGCCGCGCCGCGTGCGTGCCACCCCGTTCGCGTTCTCGACGTTTGTGAACACAGATCTGGGCGAGCGGCCACGACGACTGCCTTTCGGAACGCCGGCGGCGGACTCCTTTTCGGCTGCCCGTATCGACTCGGAATTAATCGATGCGCTCTCCAGCTGCTTGACCGCAGATACGGTGGGCAGTGCGGAACTACGAAATCTGGCGGCACGCTTCTGTCGTCCAACCAAGAGAATTCGGCGCACGCGTTTACGGAGGCGTTTCGGTGTCTGGATTGACCGGTTTATTTCTGGCAGTTTATCAGAAGCCACGATCAATGAAAAAAATTTTTTTTCAGACGTAGTCTGAAGGCTTAAGAAGCATACGACATCTTCTTTAAGTATTCAAAGTTGTACATGAACGTTTACTTTTTTATGTAAATTTTCAGTCACTTCCGTTTTTGTTGTCAATGCTTGTGTGCAAACTGTAGTTGTTTCAGGTTTGAGGACCTCGTCAGGCGCCAATGCCTTTAGTCCTCTCTTTCCTAAGTGTAACTTTGTGCACTTGAATAAAATCAATTCAATTCAATACCTAGTAGCTAAATCGGTTGGTTGCATTAGAAACACCTTGCCTCGGTTCTGTCCCATTTCTGTTCTTTTGTTTAATTTCGAAATCCTGCCCTTAGGCACTGTACGTACTACGTGGTTTCATGCATGCGCGTACAAATTTGTTTCACGCAGAGAGCCTAACATTGAGCGATAGAATGGTTCGTGAATCCAACGATCAAAGTCGGGTGGTCCACCAGGCTTGAAGGCCTGTGGCACGTAGATACCGAAGACGGCTTAATTGTAGGACCTGCACTAGTCCACGACAAGCGTGTTCGTAGTCTTGTATGTTGTGTTAATATTTTCTAATGGATCCATACCAACTTTCCCACGCTACAGCTCTTTCAAGCTTGCATTGGTTGGTTGGTTGGTTTTATCGTTGAAGCTGTTTAGCAAATCCTTTCTTGTGAGTCGATCCAGAAAACTATCATCATCACGAATGGGTGTGTGCCACCGCAATGGGGTAAATCTCATTGCTCACCACTGGTCCACTAAAAATGAAGAAGGCAACAGTTAGCCCAACAAATGGGTAGGAAGCGAAGGCGGTGAGCAGAAGACCTCGAGTACGTACAAAGAGAATATACTAGAGAACGGGAAAGGCAACGGCGGCTGCGAGAAGACCCCGAAGCGAGGGAAGGCCTACACCAACGGTGACGTGCCCGTAGATCTATGAGTGGTACGAACGCTTGGTTTCAGCGCGAGGTTCTGTCCCTGGAGTTTGGACAACCGTTTGCCGATTGCCGATTTGGCGATTTCGACCTGCACTGTTACAACGAATATCAATATGAAGAACTAATTTATGGTGTCCATGCAAATTCGTTGCAACGAGGTTTGGCTGTCTACTATTTAGTGAACGGTATACAACATTATGCACAGTGAGCAATGCAATGCGAAATAGTGGTACTGATATGCCTGCTCCCACCGCCGTGGCATTTGCATGTCCAAGCGCGGCTCTTCATCGCGTCAAGATCGCGTGTCAGCAAGCTTTTTACGTCGAAAACCTCGTTCCAACTACCGTTGGCGTGCTTACTGAGGCGAGCTATGAATATGCATATAGTGGTCCACATTTCTGAGCCGAGCGCGGTACGTAGGAGAACAAATAAACCGAAACTATACATCGAAACGGTCGTTGGTATGTTATGCCCGCGCGTGTGTGCGCGAACGCGCAAACGGCGTAGCCTACAATACCGAAACGAGAAATCGGGAGCTGTTGTGAAAACACGCGACCTTCGTTGAGGGCAGCAACGCTCTGGTGTTCTGTCTGACGCGTCTCACCAGTCCTGCATTCAATGGAGTGGAAAGCTATGTTTGGTCAAGTTAACCAACCAGAAAAGTTGGCAGTGGGGCACAAAGTTTCGCGTTGACAGCGATATAGAGATAGCAGGGTTTAGCGATTCGCTCAGACTGCTCTAGCGGTAAACTTATGACTATGCGCGGGTTCTTCATAAATGAGGGAGAGGGGGGAAACACAGGTTAGTCAATTATAGTCGCTTACATTCTAAGAATAGATCTAAGCGCTGTCCACAAAACCGTGGTTCCCCTGTCTGTCAACTGTGTAACAGAGCTGTACCAGCTGGTTTTTCGCTCGAAGCGTGAGATGTTTTTCTCTGCTAATGTAAACACTCGGCTGGTTGTAAAATAAAATTCCGTCTTTTGTGACTAAAGTATCATTCTTGGCCGAGTACTGATGTCGAACCACCACGGTGTTCTAGTTTTTATGGTGATCGAGTGCTGACCCACAGGTCGCCCTCGAGCTTGAGGCCCGTCTTCGAGCTTGAGGAAAATGCTTGAGGCTCGTGTGCTTAGATTTAGGTGCATGTTAAAGAACCCGAGGTGGCCAAAATTTCCGGATCCCTCCACTACGGCGTCTTTCATAACCATATCTTGGTTTTGGGACGTCGTTAAACCCCAGAAATTATTATATTAGTACTGCTGTCAGTATATTTGATAAAATTTGTCGGGACGGTCAAGTTTTCTATCTAAAATCAACGATGCAAACTTGTATCTGTATGTTAAGATTCGACTATCTCAAACACGCTGATGGGCTTTATGTCATGAAAAGGAACGAACGTGATTGGATGGCGCATCCAACTGAATCCTTTTTGCGCGGGGAGAGTGATGGCTGTGTTCGGCTACTGTACCAGGTTAACCTCTCTGCGTTTTCCTTTTCATCTATTTCTCTCTCTCTCTCTCGGATGAATGGATGGATGAAAGAACTTGAGCTTATATTTATTTATACAGAGGTTGTAACCGGTTACGGAGGCGCGTCCGGTTTGCTACCCTGCGCTGGGACAAGGAAATTAAGAGATGAAAAGAAAGAAAGGCAGAGGGAGGGAGCTGTCTGTACGAAACGCGTGCAGCTGTCCGTTACGCCTAAATTTGATCACTGGAGCCAGTCAACTTCGAGAACTGTAGCAAGGACCGCGTGCTTTGCAAGACTGCGACGCGTAAGGCCACGTTCCGAATATATTTGTTTCTGAAAAAAAAAAAATGAAGGACACTTTGTAAATTCCAAAGTGTGTTCGGCGAACGCCTGTGCCCATTGAGACGAGGTCGGTCAGAATGGAACGCGATGCGCGCGTCTCCCTTCTTGCATGATTGGACACGCTGGGCACAGCGACGCTACGCAAGCAAAGCGCTAGCGCTGTAGAGTCCGACGCGACCGGCGTCCGTTGGCGCGCCCCCGCGGCCACCTGGCACCGTGCCAGGGCACGGACGGACGGACGGACGGACGTGAGCGTGAGACATTAAAGGCTTCGCCTTAAAACGGTCTGTTTAGTTCGTTGAACGAGGTGTTCTTCAAGTTCGTCCACGTTTTTGGTACGTTTACACTCTCTAGCGTGTCTTGCTGGCCTGGCACGGGTGCCGATACCGGATGCCGGTGCCGATCATAATTGGCACGGGTGCCGATACCGGATGAACTACGCTATTTTCACTTTGTGAGCTGTGGGATATTTTATTGCAACATTTACTTTCCTGAGAAGATTCGAGCTAAACTGCATACGTTACGAATGAAATATTTTGTAATTATCGCTTGCACCCCTGCAATTATCGCGAATTCTGAGGAATAACTCAGTCGTGACCGCAAAACCTGGTCAGAGAAACCTTGGCATTGGCGTAACATGACAATCACACATAGAATATGCGCGCGCGTGACATAATTATGATGATGTTCTGCCACCTTTCAGGACGGCTCACTGCTTCCTCGTAGCAGAGTACGAAGTACCCTCTAAACCGTTAAACACGTTTTCTAAACACAGCATAGTGCTCTAAGTCGTCGATCATTTTAGAGCTCAGCTCTTAAGGCCTGACCACACGTAACCGTTGCAGCGCGCCAGCGCGTGGCTTTTTGACGCGGCGCCGCGCCCTCTCCTAATCGAGAGAGAGGGCGCGTGGCTACGCGAAGCTGCGTGCCTCCTCTCTCCATAGGAAGAGGGCGCGGCGCTGCGTCAAAAAGCCACGCGCTGGCGCGCTGCAACGGCTACGTGTGGTCAGGCCTTTAGGCGCTCGTTCCTGCGTGGAGCGACGCCGCCGTTGTTGGCTGGCGTCGGCTCAACCGACAGAGTGAACGAGAACGAAATAGAGCGAACGCGGAGTCTGTCGATATCACGAGCCACTGGCCTTTAACCTCGCTTTCGTCCTCCGTCACGCGCGCTGGCCCCTCGTTCGGAGCTCGTGCTCATGCAGGGCTGGCTCGTGCACTGCGTCTGGCTTCGCTTGTACTAACGGGGCTGTCGGAGTTTCGCTTGGTTCCGCGACGCCTGCAATGCACAGAGCGATGTGCGTAGCACTCGAGCGCTGGCAATTTCTGTGGCAATATGTAAGAAACGTTACTTTGCTACAACTGCGGATAGCCGTAACTTCAAGCGCAGTTGGCTTTGCCCCAACACGAAGGTTCACTCAGAATTCCGCATTAGGCAGTATTGTATTCGTCGGTGAACTTTTTCTAAGCACGCTTCACTGTGTCACCACCCATGTGGACTGTCCAGTTGTTAAGGGACAGATTGTCGCGTTCCCATAGCAGAGTCCAGTGTGTTTCCTTATACTATACCATAGTCACCTTTCATCATACTTTTACTCTACCGTCTGTCTCTCCTTCTTCTATTTATCTCGGTGTTTAGTAACGGGTTAGGGACACGCTCTCTAAGCCAATCTCTCCCCCTTTTTCTAATTTAAAAATTATTTTCATTGTTAACGCGCTAGCGTTAAAGAGCTCGTTTCGCAGAAATTCCGGCGTCGGCGTCGGCGTTAGGCGGCGGCGTTGTTGGTTGTGAGCGAAAAATCATCATCTTGTCCGTGACCGAAAAATCGAGAAAAATGCAAACAAAATAAATAATAAAAATTTCCGGGTCCGAATGAGGATCGAACCCGGGTCGTCTGCGTGGCAAGCAGGTGTTCTACCACGCAGCCACGCTTCTGCTTGGGATTGCATATAAAATAACTTCCTCTGCTTGGAATTGCAGTGAAAATAACTTTCATGCTTTGCAAACAGGCACGTCCTGTATACAGGCGTCACAATACAACATGTAATATCGCAGTAATATTGCGTGGTACAAGCGTGCACAGCCATCGGGCGTCAGAAGTTGTGAATATCATAACGACATTGTGGTTCAAAGTCGTGTACCCATTGCAAAAGGCACACACGTTACTGCGCGTATTCCCCTAATACCACGTAGTGGGGTGCATAGCAACTTCGAAAACATTTCCCGCATTTACCGCGCATAACTGCTCGTGGTTTAAGGCATGCTACGGATTACATAGCGTGCACTAAGGGATTGAAGTACGGACTGGGGACAGGATATCGCTATCGCGTTCAACTCTTAAAGGCGAAGCTTAAGGGTCCCCCCAATTTTTTTTTACTCAATCGTTTTAAACAGGATCATAAATGCCAACTCTCAAATATTGAGCAGTCTTCCCGATTGCACAGGCATGACCATTTATCTCCCGAAAAACAACCCTAACCCCACCGCGAAAAGAAATTTATAATGACAAAACACAGCCGGTTCTAAAGCTTTCAGGCCTCGGCCTGTCGCGTGTGGTACGCTTCTTGAGTCACTTTCGCCGCTGTACATTCATGTGATGCCAAAAAGCGTACTCAGAGTGTGAAGGGGTTGCTGGGTGTCACGGGACGCTACACATTCTGTCCCTTAATTACAGACGTGCCCGCGCGGCGTAAAGTACGAGCCCCAGTATGATCGCTGATGTCTAAAAACTTTACTGGCAATCAATCAGAGATGTCTATGTTTAGAATGTTGTTGTTTTGGCAAGAAAATGACTATGATAGGGTATGTCCTGTTTCGCCAAACTTTCGGTACACAAGGTAGCAGAAAGCAAAGCCATTCCTCATCTAAGTGTGCGCTTCTTTTTCTTTCTTTTTTTTCACTTACAGAGGGCAGCAGCAGTCTATCCTGTCGGTGCTCTGGCGGATGTCGGGAGACAGGGTTGCAGAGTTCTGCGGGACGAGGGTCTGGGTTGCCCGAAGTCGCTACGGGCTGCCAAGCTCAGCTGGGCAGTGCGGCGACGTCAAGTGAGTACCTGCAAGTGACAGAGAGAATTTTCACTCAATTAAAAACAACGGTTAAAAGCGTACGCGTCGCACCGATCCAGAGTTACTTCTAAGATTCAACACAATATTGGAAAGTTAATGTGAAGAGACCACCGATCACCCCTTGGGCCACTGTTCCGGCTTTGAATATCCGGCTTTGGCAGCGAGTACGCCCTACCTCTGGGCACAGTTGTCGAAACTTTCGAATCTCGACCTTCTCTTAGCATCGCACAGTGTAAGTGCCACTACTGTTTGTGTATACTTGTTCAATAAACTTTCCCTTTGCTTCCGAAGAAGTAAACTGCTCTCCCATAGTACCTATGGTACTCTGAATCGTTATCAATTTATCCAAACATACAACGCCAGCCTCTCTAGTGCACCTACAGTACAGTCTTGACGATCGGGATTTCACAGATTTGAAAGCAGGCCTCGCAGCTAGTCAGTCTAGGAAACCCCAAGAGCATTCTTGCAGCACTTGAAGGCGACAGTACATACTCCGCAGCATGCTTGTAAATCATCTAGACCCTGTCCCCTCTACTGTATGGTAGGCCTGAGCAGGCCCACAGTATTGAATGAATAAAAATAAACAAATGAATTGTGGTTTTATTATCAGCACTAGACTTTTCTGGCACATGTCGGGGACACGGTGCGCTCAACTTTAGACATCGATGCGCTTAGAACAGGGGTCTCAAACACGCGGCCAGCGAACCTCTCGTTTGCGGCCCGCGGCTCGCACATGACTGTCTTCGTCCCACATTTTTTTATTGTCTTAATAAGCATGTAGTACGTGTGCTACATAGGCATTACTGGTCTAAGGCGTTGTTCTTGTGAGGCACCTCATGTGATCGCCATGTGTTGAAGCATAACTGTATAACAAAAAGTACATTTTTGAATCGGTGTACTGAATTTAGTCATTTAGGCGACTGCTATCGACATGTTGGTATCCTGGCGCCAAATCTTTTTCAGAAATGACCCGTCTATGCGAAACGGGAAAGTTTTTTTTTTCAAATGGTAACGTTAGCTGACAATTTGTGCAAACTGCACCCCCCCCCCCCCCCTTTTTTTTTTTCCGGCCTTTGCGAGACTAAATTGCGTCAGTGCGGCCCGCTGGCGGAGATGAGTTTGAGTCCCCTGGCTTAGAAGAATAATACAGTTGAAACTCGATTTAAAGAGATGATCGGGGCACTCGAATTGCTTCGTTAGATCGGGCAAATCGTAAAATAGAGGAAGGGTTTTTTTCGGTCCTGCGAAATCTAAAACTGTAGCGTACACTGTAAGCAAAAACTATCCGAGATTGGGGTTTTTGCGGCTCATGACCTCTGAAAACTCCCTCGCGTTTAAAATTACTACCTCATGTTGGAGTAAAAGGCGGTACATGACATAGTTTTACCACCACCGCTCAGGGACGTAGTAAAAGGATGTCACAATCCAGTTTTACTACGTGGGGAGTTTTCTGTCACGTGACTTTTAACCACGATGTGAGAGTTTATTATCACGTGACTGGAAGCTGCAGCTGCTTCGGCGGCTTTTTCCCCCCCACCGAGTGACGCTCTCAGTTCCAGTGAAGGTATGCGAACCCCACAAATGCCTTTTTTTCCAAAGATTGGTATGGCATTGTCGCGCTTCGTGGTTGACCCCCAGTGCACGGCCGCTCGATCTCCCCCCTTTGGTGCCCAGTGCATGCACTTTCACTGGAACTGGGTGCTGCTGAAGCAACACGAGCGAGGAAAGCATTCCGTGAACGAAAGGGCGTGCTCGAAGAAAAAAAAAAAAAAAACTGCTGGAAAGCCGTCTTGCAGATTTTCTCAAATCGTTGGCGTATGTTGTTTAGTGGCCCTAGAGACTGGCGAGTGTCAGAAGCTCGCGCTGTATGTGTCTCGTTGCGCTGATGGCAAGCTCAACTGGATCTCACGTGTTTCTTCTATCATCGAGCGGCCGTGCGCGTACGAGCGCGAGCCTCCGAACCTGGACGTCGCGGATACCTCGCTTCAGTGCTGAATCGCGAAGAGCTACGAAGAACACTGCCAGCGGTAACAATATCAAGCTGGTGTGATCGTCCGTAGTTGTTTCCTGGAGAGTGACCGGTTACAATTTCGAAGCGATAGGAAAAAGGCTTCGATACGTCGTCGGAAACGAGCCGGCCAGTGTGAGTGCATCGCCGGAGCAGGTGAAACAAGCGTCGCATAGATTTTGTTTCACAGAAAGCAATGTCTGCTGTAGTAAAGTACAGCCGGAATTGCCCGCAGCATGCGCCAACCGTTGTCAAACATCTCGATCGAAGGTGGGCACCGATACAAGGCATACGGAACCAGCTATGGCCACCGTTGAGCACGGAGAAAACCCGGACGGTGAGCCGTCTCGTTCGTTGTGAGTACATCGCTCCGTGAGACGCTGCGAATAGCGGAGACGTATTTTTCATTGCTGTCTAAAATAACGACGACGAAAATTGCACAGGAGGTGCATTCTGTGATCGCCAGCCGTCTTTCATCGCATAGCCGTGCTCCTCGAAAAGGCCTAGCGACGCCGTTGATCTGAAGCCGGTACAGGCGCGGCACCGCTCTTCTTCGCCTGCGTTCCTGAATATGTGCTGCTACTGTGTTTGTGTACTGCCACTCAATGAAAATTATTGAGCTGCCATGGTTTGTGTGCGCTTAGGTATATTTTGTGGAGTTGTGCGTGAGCACTACTAACGCGTGTGGGCCAACAGGCTGCAGTGCCAGCTAATAATTGGATAATCAAAAAGGTAAGATCGGGAGGGTTTATGCTAAGAGGTCGGTGTGACTCATGGTGACTTGCAACCCACCTTAAGTTTACGTGTGCGCTATGAAACTTTATTGTTCAACGATGCCAAAAAAGTAGCTCTCCCACCGGCACTACATGGTGGGTCAAATGCGGTGCCTATATATACCGGGTGGTCGAAGTAGGGTTGAGTAACGCGAGCGGTCCGTTCAGGTGATGTTTTATTCTGCATTGGTTGTGTGTGTGTGTGTGTGTTTGTGTATATGTTCATCTCTGTATATGTCATCAATTCCGCGTCATTTGATGTTTAATAAATGCGTTGGCTCATGGTCCGATCACAGCCGTCACTTTTAATTTTTTTTTGTACCACTAGAAAAAGCTCTCAGAAATCACCCTAAAAACCTTGTAACGGCAGTAAAAAATTACTCCAACTATACTCGCTGAAAACCTCGGCGGGGTAAATAATTACTACCGTTTCTACGCTCAAAAACTCGGCTAGCGTGAGAGTAAATTTTTACCTCGACTGGTACGTAGTAAAAAAAACCCAGAAAAGGTAGTGCGCTAGAGGACAAGCAGTTTACTCCAGTTTTCGGTTTTTTTTCTGGTTATTTTTGTTTAGTGTGCAGCGTCGCCCTAATGCTACCGCCGCATTTTACTTGCCGCCAATACACGCCTGCGCGTGTGTAAAAGTCCGCAGGTGGCAGGCCAAGCGTGAATTCATTTCATCTCCTGACGATACGGCCGAGGTAGAAGGTTCCGTGAAGCCATTGGCGTAAATCATGGGGGGGTCAGAGGGGTCCTGACCCCCTTGTGTCCAGGCGAGGGGGGGACACCCCTTTGAAGCGTCCCCCCTGACATTTATCTTTCAAAGATCAAATTTAATTTTCTTGATAGTTATGTATACCGCACTCTCCGTAAAACAAACTCTGAATTCCGAAACCCTCGCAAAAAGCAGACATGATGTACAAAACTGAAACCGACTTTTCGTTTCAAAAGGCACTGTAGAGCACGAGCCTATCAATGCATATGTTCTAATTAAAGAATCCCCGATCATCTACCGTTCTTCATTGATGTCGACTATCAGGCGGAAGCCATTGACAGTGAAGTACAGACCCGATCATGCTGGACTTTGATCGTGTTATTTTCAAGAATAATGCCCGCTTTTTATTTAACTTTGAAGTGCGGATTTAAATTTTTATAAAATTAAAAGTAAAACATATATTTATGAAAACAAAATGGCTGCCATGGCAAGATGGTGTCCCCCCCTTGTGACTTTCTTGGATTTACGCCACTGCGTGAAGCTACGAAGCTTGCGACATTCAAAGAATGTCGGCAGCTTGTCGACAGGAAAATGTCGAGCAGGAAAAGCAAGAAAGTTCCAAGGAGACGATCAGTGCCAATCTGTCGCATGAGCCATCAAACTAACGAAAGCAACCACCCTGTTCCTGCGGGTGTATTTTGCAGGGACAACAAACCTCTACCGTCCAGTGCCATTTGATATGTAAAAGCGTATACCGACTGCGCCGTGCAACCCCGTCAAAAAAATATGAGAAAGCCATCACGAGCTCAAAATTGGAAGACCAGTCTAAGGCTGTCCAGAGGGCCCGTGAGAGAGCAGAGAGGCATGGCCTCCCGGCTCCGACATGGGAGGGATTAGACGACAGCAAGCCAGGGGCCCTCTGTAGGACTGCACTGGCTGGCTCCTCAGGACTTTAATAAAGTTCCTTGTCTGTCTGTCTATAGTTTCGTGACTATGCTGGCTAGATAATTTAATGCGATAGCGTTACAGCGCACGTCCGAAGAAAAGCCGTCTGTGGAAAAATTGGGAAGAAATCACTGCATTTTTGCTGATTTATTTCAGAAAAAAAACTTCGGTAAATCGAATTCAGTGTGATGAAAGCTTCGCTAATTCGAGTCGATGGCAACAGCGAACCCTATGGGTACCTGCCGGGGAATGGAACTTTCTTCGTTAGATCGGCACCTTAATGAGAACAAACAGACTATCAAGGCAAGGAAAGTATAGGGAATGTTATTCGAAGGTTGCAGGTTTGGTCTCTGCCGACGGCAAGTTATCTTTTCGTCCACTTAAATTTATTCTTATTTGTATCACAATTGCTAAAAATTAACATCCCGTATACATTTCCATGGCTTGGATATAGTCCTTTTACTTCTCATTAATCTTGTGTCTAACAAAGAAAAAAAAAAACGCCGCTGATTACTTGACTTTATACACGAAGCAAATTTGCATGTGTATTTTTGAATAAAAAATTATTATGCCTAAGGGCAGACTTTCGAAAAAAAAAAAAGAACGAGGCCTTAAAAAATTCTCCTTCTTTCGTTCATTCGTTAGATCGGGAAATTCGTAAAATCGAGTTCCGTTAGATGGAGTTTTAGCGGTATCGGGAATTCGGTACGCAGCTTTGTCTCGATGTGAGTATGTGTGTAACATTGTACACAACTCTTACTAAGGGTGTTATCTTTCACAATTTCTAGTGATAGTGAGCAGCTGCTTGTTTTTTTTAAATGCGAAGCATTTCTTTGCGTACTGTAAGCACTTTTGCGTTTCTATCTACGTATCTATCTATCTATCTATCTAGCCGCCTACGTCTGGGTACTCTCGTGATGGCCTCCTTAAGTAGGGGTAGACCAAAATTTGTATGGGAGGGTAAGAGGTATTGACGACTATGTCTGGCTGGTCATGCCATGAATAACGAGAAAATCCCGTCGCGTACGTCGTCAAACTCATTTTCCGGACTCGGGTGGCTCATACCCGTATACCACGGGCCGCGGAATGCGGGTATGCGCCACCGGACTTGGACAATTTATATCTACCCAGGAACAGCGAGAACAGGCATTGGTAACTTAAATGCGAGAGCGTTAAGAGAAACTGACATTGGTGGCGTTGCCACTGGTAATTTAAAGGCGACAGTGTTAAGAAAAACGGACACCGGTGGCGTTGACGCCAGAAATACAAAGAATAGAAATCAGAGTCCCCGCAGGAATCGAACCCAAGCATTCTGCGTGGCAATCAAGTGTTCTACCACAGAGATACGTCAGGTCTCGAAACTGCTTTGGCAGAACACCCTATGCAGGTGTAATGTTGGTGAAACGTATATTGTGGTTGCAGTGCTGGCTGTCTAATTTTATAAACATTACATACGTACCATGACGAAGTAGTCATGTCGGTTTAACGTCAGTTGTATAATTAAGCGCCATCCACTGTAGTTGGTTTGCGTAGCACTGTCCAGGGCTACCATCCTTGCAAGCACAAGCTCAACATATCAGCTTACCGCTTCTGGTGTTGGCAATACTCATGTTTCTGTTGGCATCATTACACAACTGTAAACAACTGCTTATATAAAACATATGCGACTCTTCAACATGTCTGTGCATGCAACATTTGTACATATCTTTAGCGTCATTTCATATCGTTTCGTTCAATAAAAAAATTACAACCCAATCACCTTACCTCCGGATGCTTCGCATAACATCGATTCCCACGGTACTTGGGATCAGTGTTGCGGAATGGGCGCCTCCATTCCATTCCAATTCCATTCCGGGGAATTAGAAATTGCCGCAATTCCATTCCTTTCAATTCCTCGGAATGAAAAAAACTTAGCCCATTCCCACTCCGGGAATGGCCGGGATGTTCAATTCCACTCCTGTAATTCCTTATCGTAGGAAAGGCATCTTAATAGTTTTATCGAGTTGAGAATGAACCCCCCCATAAAGCTGATGCCATCAGATGCATTAAGAACTGCAAAAGTACGCAAAACACGTAACCAAGGTCGAGGGAGAGTAGCTTGGTGACATATCTCGTGCATTACAACCACCCTATTAATTCCCATAGGGGCAGTTCTCCCGCTACCTATAGTATTTGCATGGTCAGCATGTTTGAACGAATGGAGATGTTTTAATATTGTTTAAGCTTAAATGTGTTCATGCTAAAATGACGACATAGCGCATTTTTATGCAGATAAAAGTAGTGTTCATGAAGACTAAGCAGTTCTGCCACGCGTCTGGAGCGATCGTAAATATGGAGAAAACTAAGATTTGGTTAATGGGGAACAAAACCCTCTATATCTGCTGGTATTAGTTGGAACAGTGCACCGCTCGGGCACCTTGTGCCTTTGCATCGAATACGGAACACTGGGCCGCACTGCTCGTCAGCACTCACGCTTGTCAAGCGCGCCTCGCAAGCATGGATGGGGTGAGGAGAACTTTCTGTGTTCGCCTGTGCGTAGGTATGCAATATCAGGTATAGAACTTAGAGAAGCGCTTTTTCGAATATGCATCCGAGTCGCCGACGGCGACAGAAGGAAAAACAAAAAAAGTGAAGGGTGGGCGCCGCCGAAGGGGAAAAAAATTACACCATCTCCCGCTAAAGGGAACCATGTGTAGATGTGAAGCAGCGGGCGCTAAAGCTTACACTGGCGGCGGCGTTGACGCTGGCGCTCATCGCAGCGTTGCGCAGGAGAGAAAACTGGGGAGGCGCAAAGCAGGCAGTGATTGAGCAGTGTTTCCTTCTGGAACATGCCAATCGCTGCTGATGGGCAATGAGAGACAGAAGACTCCGACTGGACACAGAGACCCGCACTCCGCTTTTAGTTAACGCGCACGCTGCGAATTTTTATTGTTCAACAACGCACAGGAGAAATCTCCCACCGGCACCACCTTGGAGGTCAAGATCCATTGCCATATATACGGGATGGCCAGTGAACGGTTGTGCAGCGCGAGCAGTCGGTTTTTTCAACCAAGAAACTCGCTAGCAGACGCTGCCTGCGTCGGCGTCACGAGGCGAGAGAGGGGGGGAGCGTAGGAGAGGAGAGAGAGAGGGGGTGACACGCATGCGCAGTGGGAGTGTGAACGCCGTGGGCAGGGATGCGTAGAGGAGAGAGGGGGGAGCGTAGGAGAGAGAGGGGGGGACGTGCATGCGCAGTGGGAGTGTAGACGCCGCGGGCAGGGATGCCTAGAGGAGAGAGGGGGGAGTGTAAGAGGGGAGAGAGGAGGGGAGGCGCATGCGCAGTGATGGTGTGGTTGCCGCGGGGAGGGATGCCTAGAGGAGAGAGAGGGGGGAGAGGAGGTTTTTTATTTTTATTTTTTTTAAAGGGTTTGCGCATGCGCAGTAATGGTGGGCACGCGGCACACCCACCACCACCACCACCGGATTAAGCTTCGCCATAAGATGCTTCACATCTAAAAAATCACAAGGCGTAAGGGGGTATGCCGCCGCCGTAGTTCCGCATGATGGATACCAACGGCATAAAACCGCGGTTACGCGAAGAATAGAGACAAACTTCGGAGCAACGCGGTCTATATAAGGACAGAATTGCAGTAGGCGCGTTGCTTATAAATGTACCGTGCTTTTCCGACCAGACAGCATCAATGACTGCTACAAGGGCATTTATAGATTTTCTCAAGAGTACTGGACTTGACACTAGACTTTAAGAAGACCACTGTGTTACGTGGTCATTGTAAATACGCATCACCTCTTCCTGTCCCCATCATCATCTTTATCACTCTTTTCCTCCCTTTCCCTTTTCCCCTGTGCTGAATAGCAGGCCAGAGTGCACAAGCTCAGGCCGACCTCTCGGCCTTCTAATAAATTTGCTCTCTCTCTCTCTACCGTGCTTGTAATCAGCCAAGCCATTTTAAAAATACTGCTTTATTGTTAAATTCGAGGCTCTGACTTACTAATGTTTCAAGTTTGAAAAAACAGCGTGTCGACGAAAACGTGCTCTATTTTGGCAAAAAGACGTCATTCCATTCCGTGCAAAAGGCGCTTAATTCCATTCCCATTCCATTCCTGCAAGCGTTGTCCCCATTCCATTCCCATTCCATTCCGGGGTCGCAAAAATGTGGAATGAATCCGGAGTCATTCCAATTCCGGAGTGGCCACTCCGCAACACTGCTTGGGATCTGGCAAATTTTTTTGTTTTTTTTTTTTCGCTGCAGAGCTCATAGATACGGAGTAGCCGAGGTAATATGGACCTCAACCTCCCCAGAACGGAACAGTGATAGTGAGACTACAGAAATCATAGAGGAAGCTTTTTTATCTTTTGAATTGATGTGTAGATATCAGTTTGCGATGACACAGCACGGTAACTCAGTGCGGGATCTTCTGTCGCGGCACTTCTGTGCAGTGCAAGAGCCCGAATCCTGCAGGCTAGGGAAACTCGATCTGAAAGCTTGCGAATGGCTTTGCCGGCGTACGTCAAATGAGAACTATAGAGCTCCGTGCTAATTTAAAATTTTCAATTTAAATTTCTTTCTCATGTATTCTAACGCGCCTTAGTGGCTTAGCAGCTAAGGCGTAGTAGCGATGCTAAGCCGAAGGATGCGGGTTCGATAGTCCGGAGACGGCATCGTCGTTTAACTGGATGCGAAATGAACAACCACGACAACAACAAAGACATCCACAGCAACAAAATCGCACTTGTGTGCATAGAATTATGTGCATGATAAGGAACTCCAGGTGCCCGACGTTGATTTGGTGTCCCCCCCCTAAGGCCTGCCTCGTAATCATATAACGGTTTTAGGAGCTTGTCCATCGCCGTAGCCGCTAGTTCTCATTGCTCCCGCTAGAGGCGCAGCTGTTACTCTGATTTCAAGAGTGCGATGGCGATGACGCTGCCATGATGGCAGCAGCATCACGGCGCGGCGCGCCGATGGAAAGTTCAACGATGACGAGATCAAGCCGGCGCCTGAAGTTACGGACCTTGAAGATCCTTTGCAGGATCGCACTCAACGTCATGAGTCACACATGAGGAAATTGTGTATATATTACATCAAGTGTAAAATAATAAACATTATGTATATAATGTGTATGTAACTATAACAACGTGTCACGTTTTTATATGACAATAAAAAGAATTGTACGGAGGATTCACGGTTTACCCGATTATCTCCGAGCAAGCTCCTGTAACATCATTCACTTCGCGGATATGGTGGGGATTTTCTTTGATACACGACTCAGAATTCAATTTTCTATTAGTCTATCTGTTGAGTTCGCTTTGCCGCAGGTGTACCGTCACTTCAGTGAATCTCGCTTGCCTGCAACGGATTTCCTTGACGAGCACAATGCGTTGACTCATGAGGCAGTCTGCGCACGTTGGTAATCCATTTTTAAGAGTTCTAAAAGCGCCCGGAAAACATGGAAGAAAAGAGGCACACATATACACCAAAAATGCACTTAAACGCCGGTGTGAGTGCTTAAAGGGGCCATGACACCCAATTTTCGATCGTAATCGGGGTAATGTGGGTTAATCCTTGTGTATTCACAAATGAGCTGGCGAAATTTCAGCGCATTTAGTCGAGCGCTTAATTTATAATTGAATATTTTTATAAACACGCCAGCGGCCTGAGAGTCGGGCAACACTGGCGCACTCGCGCGCCGTGATTGGTGGTGTGTGACCTATCTGCAGGATAGAACACGTCCGGCAGCGAGCACATCAAGCCAATGAGAGACTGTGCCAGATCCGGATTTTCCGTTTGATCGCCCGTTACAAAGGGCGGGGCAACAACCATCATCATGATCATCATCATCATCATCATCGTGACGTAACAAGCAGCTAGCTGTGCGAGTGTCTGCAATCCGGCGAACGATATTGTTCAGCGGTCAGCTGCGCGTGAAATCGAGATATTTTAGCCTTCTTCAGCTTGGAACTGAAATTGAACGATCTGCAGCGGCTGAAACTTCGGTAGAAGACGATGGATCCGCTCCCTGCTGCACGTGGCGTCACACGCGCCATGGAAAAATGGCGGTCGCCGGCGGTGGGCGGGATTTACAGCCGGTGACTTTTAGAGCTTGTTTTGCGCTTAAGTGTTCTTTTACTGCCCAGTTTTCATATCTGTATAGGTACTCCTAGTTTCCAGCCCAGCAATCTGCCGGAAATTATTTAAAAAAAATTGAAGGACACTTTGTACATTCTAAAGTGTGTTCGGCGAAAGCGTGTGGCTGTTCCACTGACTATGCCATGTCTTTTTTTCTTTTACACTCTCAGTGGGATAACACACAAAGCGAATGTGTGCGTGTTTTCTTTTTTAATTTTTTACCGCGAGTCGCAGCGAGACGCGAGACTAATCTTCCTCCGTTCGCATGCGTTAGTATTTTCTCGCGCTTTGTGCATTCTGCAAACGCCATAGCGTTCCAGCGCTTAAATTGGCGGGCCCTTTGTAAATTCGAAGGTGTATTCCGTGAACGCCTGTGTCCATTGAGACGGCGTCGGTCAGAATGATTGCAAACGCCGGGCACAGCGAAACTACGCAAGCAAAGAGCGAACGCTGTAGAGTCCGACGCGACCGGCGTCCGTTTGCGCATCCCGGCGGCCACCTGGCTCCGTGCCAGAGCTCGGACGGACATGGACGGACGGACGGACGGACGGACGGACACCGGACGGACACCGGACGGACACCGGACGGACAGACGGACGGACAGACGGACGGACGGACACCGGACGGACACCGGACGGACACCGGACGGACACCGGACGGACGTGAGCATGAGACATTAAAGGCTTTCGCCTTAATAAAGTTTTCCTCTCCTCCACTCGTTGGGCTATCAGTGCTCCTTTTGGTATATTGTGCCTCTTCTGTGGGGGGTGAATTCGTAGCAGGACATTTAATCGGCACCAATCCAAGCATTTCTTTTATCCTGTGGTTGTTTGCTTAAAGGAATAAAATGGAAACCTAATTTATTTTTTATTAGATTTTACTATGCTGGTTACAAGTGAAGCTAATTTTGGATATGCCGCCGAACTCTGATCATATAACTAGACCCTTCACGGAGGCTTGTCAGGATGACTTAAGCTAGGTGTGCGTGTACATTCGGCTTGTGCACATACCATTTTCAGTTTGTTATGGTGGTATAAGTATGTGTTAGCGACACCCTATGGACTTGGACACTTTTGTTAAAAGGTGTCATGTGCATTGTACTTAGTCATTTGTGTATGTTACTGTCCTTGTCGTATAGACACTGTTTCCGTGTGCTCGTAGTGTCCCACGATTGAATAATTTTTTTCTAAACACACGGCTCCATTGACAGTCGAACTGACGTCCCTGCGTGTTCCACGTCAGGGACGTCCACCCCTTCAACCCATGGCGCTTTCAACGTCTTGGACGCCTTCGAAGGCCCAATCCTTCGACGTCGTTGTCCCTGCGGGGACGAGTCCGGAGACCGTCGTCGACGCGACGGCCTCAATAGTTCGGCCTCTCAGAGGTACACTGTGTTCAGCATATGGGAGGCATGAACTTCGAAGTCCCCGTCAAGAGTATGACTCGCATGACTCTGATCGTCGACGCTGGCTACCTGACCATCGGTGGCGAGCGTATTGCCCGTCGTTCCTGTTGGCCCGCGGGTAACTAACGTCGCCTGCCTATTCCTGCCGTCCTTCGTCCCTAACGAAGTCCTCGTCCAGGCTCTGTCCCCACACGGCCGAGGTGCTATCTGTAAACGCTGGGCTTCATGAGCGCACGACGTGGAGTCCTCACGGGCACACGCTTTGTCCGGATGGAAATGAGCGCCACGAATCCTCGTCCCCAACTACCTTCGAGCTTCTGGTCATCGAGTGACATTCGACTACCGCGGTCTGCAACGTGTTTGCCGTCGGTGTGGCTCCAGTGGCCATTATCGTGCGCAGTGCACAGCACCGTTCTGTGGTCGCTGTGGGGTTCATGGGCACGAAGGCGAAGGTTGCGACCGCCCCTGCCGACGTTGTGGAGATGGCCACCCCACTACCGTCTGCCCAGTGCGTCGTTCATATTCGGATGCTGCTGCGGGGACCTTTCCTCCTTTACCGACCGTGTCACCTGCGGTAACACCTCAGCAAGAAATCGGAGCTGCAGGAAGAAATATTCCAGGAAGTCACCTCCGGAAGTGACGTTCAAAGGAAACGAAGAAGTGAGCAGCTTGGCCAATGCCAACGCGCCGTGTCCTCCACCCTCGCCGACAAGAAAAGAAGACGCCATGGTTGACGTGGCACCAATTCCAGGCAAACACAACGTGTCATGTTTGCCTGCGTCTCCTGCCGAGAAGCACACGCATAGCGCGACCGATGCACCGGCCGCATCCTTAATTCTAACGGCTGAATGTGCCGTATGCTCCGACGCTTTGAAGTGTAGGGACGCTGGCGTTTCGTCAGGTGACATTAATAATAATAATAATAATAATAATAATAATAATAATAATAATAATAATAATAATAATAATAATAATAATAATAATAATAATAATAATAATAATAATAAAGTTGCTCTTATTATTATTATTCTTGAACCTGAGGTATCCGAGAGCCAACAGTTCGACGAATTGTGTTATGTTCGAGTAAGCAACTTCGTAATTAATTACAACCGAGTACCTTAACGCACGCTTAATAAGCAAACGCTCTGGTTTAGTGCATGAAGCCACACAATAAACCAGTTTACACCCCTTAAGGGGGGGTTTTACCGTGTCTATAATTAACAACCTTACACTCTTGGAATAAGCGTTTTCCACGAACCAGAACACCCATACCGTGGGTAGTTGCCAATCGTCTAAACACCCTTTTCACTGAAAAATTAAGACTACCAGTCAGGGGAACATTCAGTTACAGATGACATCACCAAAGAAAGCCCACGTACGCGCCACACTATACACACAGCATTGCATATTGTAAAATTCTTTATGGATGGACTCGCACGCTGCACATCCTTACACCGACCATCTATTATACCTGGTGTCACAGATAACTTGCGCCAAGGGTTAAAAAATGCAACATTAGAGGCACGCGACTGAAATCAATTGCTTATTTCTGGCAGCCACATTGGGCACTGCGGAATTTTTTTCTTTTGTAATTATTTAATTTGTTAATTAGGATTATTTACCTAAATTCCTAATTGTTGAGTTTAGGCAAGAAATGGGATTTTGCAAAGTTCGAGAGCGTCTTCAGAAACACCCATTGCATTATTTCGCGATGAAGAAAGTCTCACGTGTACCATTTTTTCCAGACTGCAAAGAAAGCCCGCGAAATACAAAAAAAAAAAACAAAAAACAAACAAAAAAAAAAAAAACGCACGTGACTAGTGCATTCGCGAGCCACGATCGCGTTGCTCTCAACCGAGGTTTGAGCGAACGAAATAAGTTGCGGTCGCGCCATGCCGGCTCCGTTGCAGCGGTAGGCCGATAAGTTGGCGGTGGTTTGTTGGCCCGCGCTCGCTACAAGTTGCATAGTCACGCGCGCTAACTGGCTGACTGGCGCGAGGTGGCTGTCAGCAATATCCAACTGATTCCACTCACCTGCAGCTAATATTGCATTTTTGAATCCTTGGCACAAGGTAGCTGGTACACCCTGTATACACACTCTAAGAAATGATCGAGTAAAAAGGGCGTCTTTTTGTCCCACAACAATAATCGTCATCTATCTTGCGTTCCTTTCCTTGCATTATCGCCGCGCGCCCGGCATTTTCAGGTCACGAACGACATGCGCGTTATCAGCGTGACATAGCATTCTTGGTAGGAAAGTGGCCAGCGCCGAATTTTCAAGAAAGGAAGCGCAAGCAAGCCGGATGACGATTATTGTTGTGGGACAAAAAGACACCATTTTTGCTCGATAATTTTTTAGAGTGTAGCCATGGTATCTTGAGCCGCCGTTCAGTGCCGCTCGGGGATATTCCTGTTACGCGTAATTGAAATATAAACATTCAAATGCAGTAAAAAGCTCGTTAATTCGAACTCGAAGGCGACTATGAAATTGTCCGAATTCAAGCGGAGTTCCAATTAGCGGGCGGGCGCTAGACTGAAGACATCGCGCATCACTTCGAGGGCAGAACCCAAAGGAGGCACCTCTGGACTCGTTATGTCGAACTAGGCTATACTACACTTTTGTGGCAGGTGATTTCGTATATTAAGTTCATGGAGCTCTAACAGCAAACAGAATTAATTGACCAGCCAGTGATACGCCAGAAACAAGCAGCGACATGCATTTATGTGAGCAGTGAGCCTTAATGTCGAAATATATGACACTATTTATTCTCCAAAACACGTTCATTTACGTGGGAGAGTTAACGCAATCAAAATTAAAAGTAATCGGTGATTTACATTTGCTTGCGCTTGTTCTGTCACGACTCCATTAGCATCGTTTGCAGCTCACCCAAGAGCTCCAGCGCAGCATCCGAATTCTCGTCTGCGGAGAAATGCTGCTGTTTTGTTGTTTTGCATCTCTAGTTATTATATTTGGTTTGGCTTGGTTTTGCAACACGTTGTGATCACAAGGGTACCAATGTGGGCTTGTTGGTTCATCGTAAACTGGCTTGTAGCATAGCGCGGAAACACACAGGGACAAAGAAGAAGTACTGCACGAACACGAGCGCTAACTTTTGCGAGGAGCGATGAAAACCAGGGGGCTCCCAGTTCGAATTAACCGTTGCAGATACCGACGCGTTCGAATTATCGGGAGTTTTTCCCCCATAAACATACACAGCGGTGTGCCGGGACCAGGGCGTCAGTTCGAATTAACTGTAAGTTCCGAATTAACCGAGTTCGAATTAACGAGATTTTACTGTAATACGCATAAATTAATGTTGTAAACCCCTTAATAGAAATATATCTGCTAATCTAAACTCGCCTAACAACCAACGCCTTTTAGATCGCGTAGTTACAGTTATCATCTGGCAGATCTGTCTTATAGGCCACAGGTGTTTCGATAATACAAAACATCCTTAGCTTCTAAACAGTGTTTTAGGTGAAACGTTAACCCTTATGCAAACCAAACGGCTATTTGGTGCAGCAAAACAACCTTACACCTCCATTTTTTCAAATTTCGGTCAGGCAAAAGGGTGTTTTGCTTGCTTGAAATCGGTTTAAGTGTGCAAAGTGGTTTCCAGTGCAACAAGGATCGGCGAAATCGTCTACGTTGCCTACTCTGTCAGTCTGGAGGGCGACTGGGAGGATATAATCGTGTCCATATGAAAAAAAAAAAATGAATGAAAGAAGTTGGCGGTGTTTCTTTCGCCGTTTGTTTCTTCGTTTTTTAGCTCGCTCCGTTCTAAGGCTGTGGCTTGCCAACTAGCCCAAACCCTCCATTTAGCTAATGAGACCTTGTAGGTCTCATTAGCGACGTAATACTCGTAGTGAGGCTCGGGTGCGTTTCGCTTTTTTTTTTTTATGCACGCCTGGTCTCGCCTTTCGTCCTTACTCCAGCGGCAGTGGAGTAAGGTAGTGGACCGAATAGTGCTCGGCGGAATAGCTAACTTGTACGCAAAGTGCCGTAATCTATTTCGCTGCCAAATCATTATACGTCGTGCAGCTTGCGCGTGCGAGTGTTCATTTCTGGGTGGAGCGCCTAATTTTGTACGTAACGCACTATAAATCATTTAATCTGTCTCACTGGCAGGGTGGTTTGGCGGAGGAGTTTGTGGCCGTAGGCGAGCGCCGCCGTTTGTACATTGTAGGACGCGTTTCATTGTGCTGTTCGCAGAATGTGCAAAGAATAATAATAAACAAAAAGCTGTTGCGCTTGCTCTGTTCCTGTGGGAGAGTACCTCAACGAGCACTGTTTTTTTTTTTTATTATTGTGAGAGCACACACTTAGTGAACCCCGCCGTGATTTGCGAATGGTGAACGGTGATCGATAGTGTCCACACTTACCGTTTTTACTCGCATACTAACGGCGTTGGTGGTCAGCACTGGCTAATTTATTAGATTGCACCCAACAAGCGCACAGCCACGTCGAGGACAAGAAGGAAGAACATGCCACTTGTGTTCTCCGTGATTGTGCGCTGGTGGTGGGTAATGCTACACCAACAAGCTGAGGTCTTCAATATTTCTTGATAGTGTTGGCTATATGCGGCTAAATATTGCTCATGTCGCTCAGTGTTGTCACGTGCTGGCTTAGTGATGACAAACGTCGGCTAACATCAGCTAGCGTTAGATTTCTGCTTTTACAACAACAACATCGCCTACATATTCAGTCTAAATCCAGCAAGTGAGCTATTTCTCTGGTATATACACAGAAACAGCCTCTACTATGTTGTGTCGGAATTTTTTTCCCGTGCTAATCCAAACAAAAGTATAGTGGCATACTTCAAGGATGGTATGAAAGACTGTACCAGCCTATTGCCAAACTTCACGCAAGACTACGTGCATAGGGGCGAACATGGCCGTTTGAAGGCCACGGTCATGCTAATGCAGGAAATGGTTTATAGCGGAAAAGCAAACGATGTGGGTGCTCATCTTTTTTGTTGGTTTGTTTGTTTTTCTTATCGCGTATGACACATTCCTAGGCGTTTCTTTTGGTATCTTACGGCCTCTTAAAGGATCAAATTGAGTTTCGTTCTGGGGTAGAGGATGACAGATACATATTCATTTAATATTCACTTAAATCAAGTCCTTAGATGCCGACATAAAACGGGAAAATTGACCGGCGGCGTCCAACGTCGGCGGCGAAAATGCGAGTGATGGAAAAAAAATCATCGTCGCGTGACTATGTCGCCACATGACACCATGACGTCACAGATCGCAAAATTCCGCGACGTCATCATAACGTCTCGTGACGTCACACGGTGACGTCATCGCAAGACATCATCGCTTGGTCAAAACTGGGCCGATCACGGAGGCAATGCAAAACCAGGGTAGGTGCAAAAAGCTTGCAACACTTCCGATCTTGGAGGCAATGCAAAACGACGCTAGGTGCAGAAAGCTTTAAGAGGGTGCCTGGGGAGGATCAATACATCGAATGAGAACGAGAAGAAGAAGAACACGGCTTTCGCATTCGACTCGTCTATGGCGAATTCATAAGGCACCTTGTGAGATTTTATCACTCACGGAGGCGTCAGCGTACGGTTCCTTTCAATGATGGAGCGCACTAAATTGGGCAGAGTGGTGCGGCTTGCGTGCATTGAATACTGGCTGATGTGCCAACGCTGTCAGGACGTTGATTAAGGCCGAGCTCTTAGCTCTTCTACCATGATAAATCCATGTTTGTCTTTCTCTCCCGGTGTTTCCGATCTGTGAATCCCAGTAATCTGATGACGTATGGCGAAGCTGTCGTTACTTCATTGAAAGAAAGCTGCATCGGTGAGCAATACTTGGAACGGGGGGCTATGGTATTGATAGCCACCGCATTAATATTGATCGCGTCTTGGAAGGTGCACTTTTTCTCTGTGTTAATGTTTAATATGTTCTCTGTCATTCGATATATATTGAAGGTCGTAGTGCATTCATGTCTTTTTGCAGTCATTTATGTATTTTGTATTATTTGATTCGCTTGGTAAAGTGAATTGCTTTTCAGTTGAAAAATCAGTGTCTGCTGTTTTTGCTTCCTGTATTGGCTGTTCGAGCGCATTTGCGTATGACGCCTTAAAGGTCCCCTAACAACCCCTCAAAACACCAAGAACCAGTGCGTTATTCCCTCCTGGCGTTTCCCGTATTTTCGGCTGCACTAAGCTCAACGCTTAGTGCAAGCATTGTCCACGTGTCTTGTGAAGAAGTAAGTGGCGAGGAGGAGATGGCGCCTGTAGGAAGGGCAATTCAAAATTGGGGGACCCTTAATCTCCGCCTTTAAGAGTTGAACGCGATAGCGGATATCCTGTATCCCGAGTGCATACTTCAACCACTTAGTGCATACTTGCTATGCACCCACTACGTGGTGTTAAGGGAATACGCGCAGTAAGATGGGTGCCGTTTGTAATGGGTGGCCGGCTTTAAACTACGAAATCGTTACGATAGTCGCATATTCTGACGCCCGATCGCAATGTGCGCTTGTACCACGCAATATTCCTGGGATATTACATGTTATATTGCGACGCCTATATAAAGGACGCTTGCGTTTGCGAAGCATGAACGTTATTTTCACTGCATTTCCAAGCAGAGGAAGTTATTTTACTGTGATTTCCAAGCAGAGGCGCGGCTGTGGGTTAGAACACCTGGATGCCACGCAGACGGCCCGGGTTCGATCCTCACTCGGACCTGGAAATTTTTATTATTTATTTTATTTGCATCTTTCTCGATTTTTCGGTCACGGACCAGATGATGATTTTTCGCTCACAACCAACGACGCCGACGCCAACAGCGACGCCGGCGCCGACGCCGGAATTTCTGCGAAACGAGCTCTTTAACGCTATCGCGTTAAAGGCTACAGAGAAACCACTGTCTCGTCTTTGAACTTGGCGCAGGAGGCTTGTAAGGCTTGTAATAATTGGAGACGATTAGGGGTCCCTTTAATGCGTTAACGGCAGTAAGAGGCGTTTGATCGTTGAACAGATTATTGCTTTTATTCTTCATTCCCTGAAAATGCTCTTATTGCCTTGTGGATATACCTGCGACGTAGTCGTTGCCAATATTTCGGACTTCATACGAAGTAATCACTCATTGAACGGCACTGGATTGACATCATTTTCTCATCATCGAGCGATATCAGATCGAACATCGACTGGGTCGTAAGGCGATATCAGATTAATGTCGATTGCGTACGAGTGTAGCATCTAACGTTTCATTGAGCTTGCATCGGATTAACATTGATTGTCTCATCGAGCGATATCTGTAAGATCGATATTGCCATTGATCGATATCAGATTAATATCGACCGGTTCCTTTGAGCGATATCAGATTAACATCGATCGCATGAATCGCAAGGAACTGCCGGTTTCTAGGTCACCTTTCCTGTCCACCGCGATGGATCGGTTGGTTACGGTGGTCGGCTGCCGACCCGAAGGTCGCGGGTTCGATCCCAATGCTGCTGTCGCGTTTCAGTGGAGGCGAAATGGTAGAGGCCGGTACTGTTCGATGTCGGCGCACAAACAGGTAATGGAAGTTTCCGTAGCCCTCCACTATGGCGTTCCTCATAACATATCGTGATTTTGGGAAGTAAAACCTAGATATTATTATGGATGACCTTCCTGGTGCTAATTTATGAATGGTGCGCAGTTAAAATAGCAACACGAAATGCCTTCTTTTGCCTTTATTTTCAGTTTTGTTTCGCTGTGTCTTCATCTTTTTTTTTGTTGTACTTTTATATGTGGTGTGAAGCCGCTGCTTCGGCAGACAGCATCGAATTTAGATTTCCGGTCTGTTCTGCTTCGTGATATCAACATGCACTGTGCAGTTCAACCGAATGCAGTCGCAAAAGGCAGAGAAATTTAAAGTTTTCGCAAACCTAGTGGTCTCTGAACTTTTGAAGCCGACTGTGCGTTTGTCTTTAGTAAGTTTTTTTTATTATTATTTTCGAAATTAATTTCTGTGCACTTTTTTCAAAGCACATGTCGCTACCGCTGAAGTAAATCAAACAACTATTTTACTTCTGACTCAAATATCACTTTTTTTCTCTCTCTTCCGCTGCGCGTTCTTTCACATTAGCACATGGTAGTGTACTAGTGTTTGGTTTTCAGTGTTCTTGGTTTGAAAAGAATAGCCCGAGGACAATATTGTAGGACTGTCAGTGTGGCGCTATCAACTTGAAAGGTGTTAATGTTTTTTTTCAATCAATATTTGCGGCTTTCCTTACGTATAATGTGTGAGACGCATACATGTCGATTAGTGCAGGATTCTTGCTTGAGATATGTACAGACATCAACAATATGTGAAATGACTGGGCTTCAGGATGGCAGCACGTTAAGCATTCCGATCGCAGTCTTTCTTTATTTCGCTAGTTTGTCCCCACGGCATCAATACACTTTACACAAGATTGTGAACTGTGTTTACACAAGATTGTGCACTTGTCTTTACACAAGATTGTGCGGAACCCTCAGTAGCGGAGGGTTCCGGAAATCTCGACCCCCTGGGGATTCTTTCACATCACCAAAATCGAACAGCATGGACCTCTAGCGTTTAGCCGCCATCTAAATGCGGCCGCCTCGGCTAGGATTCGGTCCTGTGACCTGCAGTTGAGTTCAAACTTGGTGTTGCAAACTTTACAGCACACTCGGCAATTTTAGTTTTCGTGTCGGAATTACAAACGAATTGGGTCGTTTATGTTTTTTCTTTACACGAGCGAGCCGGTGGATCGTATACCTTTAATCACGGGCGTACAGTCAGGCCTCACAAGTTTAGAGGCCACGAGGCACAAGAAGAAAAAGCTGAATATTCCCGCTGCATCGGTCCGGCAGATCTCTAGCCTGTTCCAAAACGCGGTAACATGTTCTCAGCATTTCGACCGAATGCACCACAGACTGCTGGGAAATTCAATTGTTTTTTTAGACTTAGTGGTCTCTTAACGTTTTGACGCTAATTGTACATTCACTGAAGAAAAGAAAGCCACACTTGCTGTAATGCGCGAGTGTACGTACTATTAGCGCAAGCTGTTTCCTCTTAGCATTTCAGCTGACTTAACTTTGAGAACTCGTAGCGTTGTCTCGGCCTTCGCGCTTACTGAGACGCGACGGCCGGAACAATGTTATCGTGGTTCTTAACCAAACAAGCTGTGCTTGCGTAACCCAACTAAATCTCTGAACTCTCCCAGCCTAACCTAACCCATCATAACGTTGGTTAACCTGTCCTCACTTCGATAGGCAAAATTTTAAAAGCAATTGTCTCCTTGCTTACAAAATTACTAGGCATGTATTTATTTTTAAAGTATGTTTGTCATACTTTTCGTTTACCTCTGATTTTTCTCCTTTTCTTGTACAAGCACAAGTTTTCCTGTAACATTGCTCTTATTGTAATCCACTTATTTTTATTGCTAATCTGTGAGCGGAGCTCCCCCTGCAGTCTAGTGTCATCGTACCGCTTTCTGGATATTCATACTGAACAGTGTTTCGTACTATTAAGAATTGTTGGTGTTTTACGAACCAGAACGACAGTATGATTATGAGCGACGCCGTAGTGGAGGGCTCCGCAAATTCCGACCATCTAAGGTTATTAACGTGCACCTAAATCCAAGTTCACGGGCCTCTATAATTTCGCCCGCATCGAAACGCGGTCGCCGCAACCGGGGACTCGATCCCGTGACCTTCGGGTCTATTGTCTTTTCTAAGACTTGAAGTAAATTTGATTTCACAACAATCACACTCACCTGATCGCGTCATCACGGCGACCACTCCGACTCCTTCGAGCGACCGGCAGCGGCGAAGATGACGTGCAGAGGCGCGTCCGAGACGCCACAGCAAGAAGACGCTTCTCCGCACAGCACATAGCAAAGCGCTCCTCCTCAATGAACGTAACACCTCCTCGTCAGTCCCGTTACAAATCGTTTTTCCTCTCACCCGGAATCAGATTCGACGTTAACGTTTTCCGTGTCGATAGCGCTGTCGACAGGGCACTCCAGGAACGGCACACAGAACGTCTTGTCGTCGGCAGCAGCCTCCTGTTGCTTCCTTTTTCCTCCCGCGCGAACGCTTCGCTTGACGGCTTCGCGCCTTCGGCGTCACCGCCCTTCTCCCCACGACGTCGTCGTGGGCGTGTGTCGCCGGCGGAGAAGTCGGGACGCCGCCGTCGGGCACGCGAACCGGGCGTCGCGCATCCCTCCGTCGTCAGGGAGTCACTTCTAATCCACAGCTTTGGGTTGTGTATTCACGTCGGATGTGGGGAACTCTCAGTAGAAACTGCGTGAAGTTCAACTCCGAAGAAGTTGAACGGGAGTCTTCGATATCCTCTCTCCTACGCCGTGTTCCCCGGCCACGCCTTCATGTTTCACGCGGGATGAGGAGTTCTCCCATATCGCATTGCCTCCGCATCGAATCGTGTAGATCCTATCAATCTCTCGAGAGGGCAGCCGTGATTCCCCTTCGAGTACGGACGCCCTCGGCACGTTCGGCTTGGGGTAGCGTACGTGGGAGTCGACCAGCCCGAGGGAGTCTCCGTAGCGGAGCCTCGACCCACCGTGAATCCGAGCCCTGGCTTCGGTGGCGGCGCGCTGACGGCTCACGCCGCGCGGTGTGTCCGAGACCGAAGCGGCCGCCCCGGGCTCCTCCCGATGTTCGCTCGCGCTGCTGGATGATGACGAGAGACTACGTGGAGTAGAAGAGAGGAGGAACGCACGCCGAGGAAGGGGAGTAGAGGAGAGGAGAGGAAGTAGGGGGGGGGGGGGGTGCTGCGCGTGCTTTCTTTCAATCGCGGTTGTTTGTTTATCTTTTTTTTTTTTCAGGGGCTTTCCACTTTTCGTCCAGCTATTTTTTTCCCGCCGTCGCTGTGTGTGCGATACTGCCTTCCATGTCGTGGGCGCGCTCTTTCATTTTTTTCTTTTACTCGCAGTGTGTTTCACTTAGATTTTTTTGTAGATTTAGAAAGCGCGCTCAGAGCCTGGCTGAGTTTCTTTTTTCTTGCCCATTTGGGAGTGAGCGCGCACACACACGCGCTCGTTCACGGCAAGATCGCTGTCCGCGCCCGCCGCTCTCCGGTCTCACTTCCGTCGATCGATACATGAGAGGAGGAGGAGGAGGGGGGAGGATACAGAGAGAGTAAGAGAGAGGGAATGCTCTAGCGGTCTCGTGTTGAGCCAAGAAGGGAAAGGGTGACTCCATTGAAGCCCCGCCGGTGCGTTCTCCTTCTTACAACGCTTGCCGGCAGCAGCAGCCGATCAAAACGGACCGGTGTCGCCACCTATCAATGGTGCTCTGAAAGAACCCTAGTTTTTACTAGTTGGAATATTTACGCAGTAACTCGCAGAGCTTTCGCCATGACTTTCGTTCTGCTCGCGGGTTTCGGGTACAGCTTTTGTGACACACCGCAGCTTTCCTTTGCTGCGGTGGTGCTGTCTCAGCCAGCTAAAACATAGCCTTCGAGACTCGTTTCTGCTTATAAGCCACCGCTAGAGCGTGGATTCAGGCGCCACTTATAGTCCAAATAAAGCCAAGTAGCAGGTTTTCAGTTGCCCAAATCTAGCCACATTGTATGCTTGGGCCAACTCGCTCATATCAACACCAAGGTGTTCTTGTTAAAGTTCCTTCGTCGGCGGCAAAATTTTTTTCTGTAGCTTAATTTGGCTCTATGTATAGCCAAACCTGGCAACACTGCGGAAAAGTTGGATTAATACTACAGTCTCTAGAATATACTATTATTATAGAATATACTATAGAATATACTACTTCTATAGTATGTTCTAGGGACCGTGTTGATACCGGCAACTGAAATTACGGCTGTACGGGGGGCGACGCCACGCGTGCTTGTGAAGAGCTTCAGATCTCATCGATTGTGGTTGACTTCGAGAGATGGCGCCAAAGTTTCTCTTAAAGACGGTGCCCTGAAATGTTGAAAGAGCAGAACACACTGAAACGAAGCTTAACGAACCCTCCTGAACTTCGCATACCGTTGGCTCTGTCGCTGTGTTTCCCGTTTAGTCACACATAGGAAAGTAAATGACCACTGCTGGGGATAAATCTCGGTCTCCCTTCAGCACAAGAACATTATGCCCTAACCATCCAGAAAGCAATAATCTTTCTCTCTCTGTCTCTTTTCACGGCGATGCTGTCCTTGTCTACCCTGTGTAGTCGTCGTCGTCGTCATCCTCATTTTCTTCTTCTTCTTCTTCTTCTTCTTCTTCTTCTTCTTATTATTATTATTATTATTATTATTATTATTATTATTATTATTATTATTATTATTATTATTATTATTATTATTATTATTATTATTATTATTATTATTAGTAGTAGTAGTAGTAGTAGTAGTAGTAGTAGTTGTTGTTGTAGTAGTAGTATAGTAGTAGTCTAACCCGAATATATCGAACTCGCAAAAAGCCGGGTATTAGTTCGATGTATCGTATAATTCCGATATAGAACATTTAAATAAATCACCGTGTTTTCGACGCGAATATCGGTGCGCAAGTTGGCTTCACGGCACTACTTCACGATAATGCAAAGAAGGCGGCTTCACGGCAATGCGTGGGGCAGGTGCGATCTCTTCTTCTCGTTTTTATTTTTCAACGATTTGTAGTTGGCATGCATGTTGTATGCAGGGACGGGTTATACGCGGAAAATACGTTGTAGATGTTAACAGCGCCTCGATATCCTCATACGCAGCTGTGCGTACCCACCAGGAGCCGGAAGCCCCTATTCTGCCTTGGCCTAATGTCGGGATCGTTCTTCACCATCATACTCAGCGTGCTCTTGGGATGCTATTGACCTATTCCATGTTTGTAAAACAGGTGTAGGCGCCGTCGACATACTGAGGTGCTTGTAGCGACGCGGCGCCTAGGCTCCGCCCAGCTCAAAGCTCGCCACCGCCCTGTATGATCACGTGACAACTGGCACAGCTGCTGCAAAGCTGCCTCCGAGCACAGCTCGTCGGGGAGCTCCCCGACGCTTTAAAGCGCTCCCCGACGATTAAAATTAAGACTAGGATAATCCATTTACCCTACCATTCTTCCTTAAAGCAGTCTTTTTCGAAAATAGTTCGGTATAACGAATATTTCGATTTACCCGAGTTCGATATAGCCGGGTTTGACTGTAGTAGTAGTAGTTGTCGTAGTGGTGGTGGTGGTAGTAGTAGTAGTAGTAGTAGTAGTAGTAGTAGTAGTAGTAGTAGTAGTGGTGGTCACGCAGGTCACGTGACTAGAGAAGGCAGATATTCAAGAAATGAATAAAACAAACTGATGATTATGATACCAAATATTGCTGATCCACGAAATGATGATGATGATGATGATGATGGTGCAGGTGATCTCGCTAGCCAACCACATTCACTCGAGCGCTCACAGTTTCGCTGTTTGACTGTTTTCACGGCGTAGCACTCGCCAATCTTTTTTTCTTTATTGCTTGTAATTTGGACACCCAAAGATGCACAGAATTGAAAAAACAATCACCGCCCAAGCACTTCGTACAACAGCGAAGCTCAAATATGCGCCCCCCTGTTTTAGGGGCGAAGCTCCTCAGGGTGTGGGTCGTTCCCTCCTCTGTAGTAGTTGTAGTAGTATGTATGTAGCCACCTCTAGTTTATGAATTGCTCAATAGATGGCGTTGCGTGTATATGTCCTTGGAAATAATATCACTAGATGGCGTTAGTGGTTTTTCGTATACATTGATGATTAAAGATGATAGATGGCGGTGTTATAGCGGAGGGCTCGGAAAGCTGCTGCAGCGCGCGCTCGCCGACAGGACCCGCTCCTACGGTCCCCCCCCCCCCCCCGCCCTCTCTCGCCTCGCGACGCCGACGCAGGCAGCGTCTGCTAGCGCGTTTCCTGATTGAAAAAAAAAAAACGACTGCTCGCGCTGCACAACGGTTCATTGGCCACCCCGCATAAATATGCACCGGATTTACCTCCAAGGTAGTGCCGGTGTGAGATTTCTCCTGTGCGCGATTAAACAATAACAATTCACCGCGTACATGTAAAATTAAAGTGAGGTGCGAGTCGCCATGAATATACAGTGCTTGTCACGTCTTTACATGATGATCGACTGGGCAAGATTTACGGAGGATTCACGGTTTACCGATGTACCTCCGGAGCTTCGCCCACTCATCATCATTCACTCCGTGGATATGCTGTGATTTTTTTATCTGCTGTTTATCGATGGTGCATTAAAGTATTTCTAGATTATTAGTTCTGTCTGTCCAGAAATCGTAAATGATCTGCTCTTGTGTTCCCTTCTTTTTTAGTGTACCATCGGTGAATAGCGGGGCTCACCCGATTTCTGTATCATACTCGCATGGGGTTTTTGTGGAATATGAGACGGACGAAGTTGGGTTTCGCCATGCCACATACACCTTAGATGTTAAAGAATCGGCAAGTGTGGTTATATAGCATTTCGGAGCGATGAAGTGCATATGCACACATGTCTTGCTCCGCTGCCAAGTAGAGCCGTTTCACATGACCGGCATAGGCATGACGACCCTATATGCCTGTCCTGTTTACGTCTCTCTTTCTTCTGTGTTTCTTCCGTTGCACTTGCCAAGATACACAGGTTCCACACCTATATGGGACATTCATATTCACTCACAGACGTTGGAAAGAAGCGGGCGAATGGCATTGAACATTGCAACTGTCTTAGACCTCTTCAATACAGAGAGGAAGAGGGTGGAGGGTTCACGTGCCGAAATTACTATATGGTTGCGAGGCACACGCCGTAATGCCTTCCGCGTGTACACCTATCGTCGCCATCAAAAATAATAATTGCTAGGATTTTACGTGACGAAACCGCAGTGTGATTGTGAGGCATGCCGTAGCGAGGTACTCCGAAATGATTTCGACCACGTGAGGTTCTTTAACGCACACTTAAATGTGTTCTCTCATTTCGCTATGCAAACTATGCAAACAGCTATGCAAACACTGCGTGGCAGACGCATAGTATTACACATAATGAATGGGTGCCTCATACCTCCTGCTCAGCCATGATTGTTTATCAGCAGCAGCCACAACATTAACATGTGTACCCATGTACGTACATGTACATATTGTCTCTGAGTCGCGTAAACATGTCCATGTGAACATAAGAGTCGCATGTTCATGTGAACATAAGACCCATACTAGAGTATGCCAGTATGTCCAGGGACCCGCAAACTAAAACTCTATCTGACATGCTCGAACATGTGCAAAACCGTGCAGCCCGATTTTTCTGTAGTGACTATGGCTTTGCTTCCAGTGTTACGGCGCTTAAGGAGAGCTTGGGGTGGAAATTATGAAGCACATGAAGAAAAACCATGACGTGAGAAATTCTTTTCAAAAGCTTTTTCCGGTATAGTTAAAATAGATAGGGAAACTTCCATTTTACCCCCTCATTTCATATCTCGTAGAAGTGACCACTCGTTAAAGATAAGGGAAATTATTTGCAGAATAAACGTTTTTCAGCACTCGTTTTTCCCACATACGATAACCCAAGCGAATCGGCTTTTGCAGCATACTGCGGATTGTCGTACTGAAGCATCGTTCAGAGCATTAACGTTGGATGTATAATGGCATGAACTTCTTTTTTTTTTTCTAGTTCTGTTGTGTTAATTTTGTTCACTGAGTTGCTTATTTGTAGAAGCATATGTAACCCTGTGTGTTCCCCGCTGCAATGATACCGTCGTGCGCTGCAGGTACTCGAAATAAATAAATAAATAAATAAATAAATAAATAAATAAATAAATAAATAAATAAATAAATAAATAAATAAATAAATAAATAGAATTTTGCAGTGGGCATGAGATGCTGAACTGTTCGTCCATTGCGAAGGTTCATGCCACAACTACCCGTAGTTTTCTGTTTTGCATGTGGATATAAACACAAACGCATACAAACATGCACGAACATGCATGAAAGGTAGCCCCCCCTCCCAAGCCCCCCCGAAAAAGCAAAATGGCGAAGCTTAAGCCGCGCAAGGCTTGCCACAGAGAAACTGGAACTATTCTAAAGACTAATTTAGTTGCGGCTAGGTTGTTTCTAGGCCTTAGCTAGGTGATGAAGGTTCTTTCTAGGTTGCTTCTCGGTCGCAGCTAGGCGATGCTAGGTTGTTTCTACGTTGATTCTCAGCGCGCAGAGGTTCGAGTCACCGGCTGTCACAGACACGACACGGATGTCCAAACTCCAGAGACGGAAACTCGCGCTGAAACCTAGCGTTCGCAGCTGTTATAGATCTACCGACGTGTCTTCGTTGGCGTAAGCCTTGCATCGCTTCAAGGTCTTCTCGCAGCCGCTCTTGCCCTTCCCGTTCCGTCGTGCTGTGCTAACTGTTGCCTTCTTCCGTTTAATGGACCAGTGGTGAGTATAGTGGGACTTACCCAATTTCGGTAGCACATCCTCGTTTATGATTATCATAGTTTTCTGATAGGCCTCACGAATTTTTGTGGCACATACCCGTTTGTTGGGCTAACTGTTGTCTTCTTCATTTTTAGTGAACCAGTGGTGAGTGGTGGGATTTAGCCCAATTCCTGTGCCACATACCTGATAGGCCACACGGGGCAAGCCACACAGGATAGGCCGCACAGATAGGCCCCTTTTTTATAGGCCTCCCTCTTTTCCTTTGTTTGCGGTTCATTTACTGACTACTGTGTTTTGTCGTGTTCCCCCAGCCACTGCGGAATCATCGGCAATGAACGGGCCGATCAAGCTGCTCGCTCAGCCCACGGAGAAGACCGTGAGGTTCTACTACCACTTTCTAGGAACGACGCTGCACGGAACCTCCGCTTGTTTGCTCGTCTACGTACCACGTCACAGTGGAACGAGCCGCACTTGAAACATGCCCGACTGCACTCATTTGACCCTACATTATGTCTTCAAGTCCCATCAGTGCTTCGCCGAGTAGACGCGACCCTTCTGTGTAGGCTGTGGTTGGGCGTTGCGTTTACCAACGCGTATGCTTTCCGCATTGGGATGGCCGACACCGCAGCCTGTGACTACTGTGGCAATGAGGAGACAATAGGACATATTTTTTGCGATTGCCTACAGTATAGGGCACAGCGACTATGTCTTTGCAACGCGCTCAACAAGTTAGATGACCGACCTTTGTCGGAAGAAAGGATTTCAAGCCATCGACAGGATGCGACGTCACAGAAGAAGGCCCTGAAAGCGCTGCCGCGATTTTTGCGGTCGACCGGCCTTTCTGAACGACTTTAGCCAGAACGCCCTTCCTGTGCGCGGCGTTTTTTATCCTGCGTGTGCGTGCATTTTTTTCCTTTCATTTTTTTTTCTTCTCTCTCTACACCTTCTTTCTTGCCCCCTATTTCCCCTCCCCTGTGCTGGGTAGCAAACCGGATGCTAGTATCTGGTTAACCTCCCGGCCTTCCTCTTCATCTCTCTCTCTCTCTCTCTCTTGTCGTGTTCCGACCGCAGCTGAACGTGGTAACGCGGAGTTTGATGCTTGTATCACTGAGGAAGAAACGTGAACGCGAAGGCAAGAATTTCCATTTGCGAAATCCGCGCGTTACATTAGGATCGCCTTAGGCGTGCGCATGGGGGGGGAGGGGGGGGGGGCAGGGGGGGGGGCGCCCCCTTGTCATCTAAGAGTGAGGGGGGCGCAACCCATCCACTGACATAATAGGGGGGGGGCGCTGCGACAAACCTTCGCCCCCCCCCCCCCCCTGAAGGGGAACCCTGCGCACGCCTATGAGGATCGAAATTTGCTTTCTCGAAAGAACGTGCGAAGCGCGCCCCTGGAGGAGGAGGAGGAATAAACTCTATTGATTCGAAATGGCAGTGGGAATGGGGGATCTAGGTTGGACGGGGGGCCTAGATAGGATCCCAGGGCGCCGCAACTCCAGCAGACCAGTCCGCCAGCCTCGTTTAAATATGCGAGTTTGAGCTGGCCGCAATTATGAAAGATGAGAAGCGGCACAAGTGTATTGACTGTGGCTTAGCACAGGCACGACAAGACCACATCATATGGGGGGTGCCCCAACAACCTGTCCCCAATGTGCCCTTGCAGCCAGCTGCCTCACCAGAAGCCTGAAAAATTCCTGCCACCTGGTGTATTCGAGCCAAAACTCCGGCGAAATCGTGTAGCGCTGACGCCGCTAGATACCGCCGCCTGTTCTTTGCGTTTGGTCTGGTCCGGTTTTTGCGATAGGTAGCCCCCGGGATCGCCTGCGAAAGGAGGTTCGAGAAATTGGATGGGAAGTCTCGGAGGCCTGACGTAGTACTGGGAATGTGACGCTTTACCTAAGAGATGGCGCGGCATGTCCGAATGCGAAGCGCGATGACAAACTGCGAGAGAGCACGCAGGGCTGACGTAACGGTCTAAATATCGCGGATTTCTGAGTCTTTGCGGCATTTTCCACGGGCTGTACGTGGAGTGAAGAATAGTCGAATGAGGGCGCGGTGTTCCGCAATACTTAAGTACACAGGGTAGGACAAAATTCGAAAAAAAAGATCACGTTTTTTTTCTTTGCAATTTGAAAAGGGTGTCCCTTTGTGCATATGTTCCACATTCGTGCTTTTCTTAAACAGCATTTTTTTTGTGGCTCAGAACCAGTTCTTCCGAAAGCAAGTAGTGAGTGAAAACGCACCCTATGGCAAGCCCCTTGTATGCGCTCTGTGCTTATGGTCTATATTTGCAAGAAAAAAAAAACTTCATATACGAAAGCCAAAATGCTTGTCAATCAAGAGTAAGCTGTGTATAAAAAATTAATAATAATAATAATAATATCTGGGGTTTTACGTCCCAAAACCACGATATGATTATGAGAGACGCCGTAGTGGAGGGCTCGGAAATTTTGACCATCTGGTGTTCTTTAACGTGCGCTGACATCGCCAGGAGGGGGCGGTGCCCTCAGCCCCCCCCCCCCCCTCCCCCCCCGATAATCGGATGGAAGGGGAGTGTTTTAACGAGAATAAATAATGAAAATACGGGTTTTCCAATGTTTTCAGCAGGTGGGCACCCCCCCCCCCCCCCTTCCCGAAAAAAAATCCTGGCTACGGGCATGCTTCTAAAGCAGTCCGAAGACACCGTGCGCCTTTATATTCACACTTCGTCTTCGGAGCCGATCGGTCAAACACTTTCAGCTCCTAGCTTCACAACACCGTGTGTTTGTCGTGCTTGTCGATAAGTTTAGATGCTGAGGGTAAAGAAGGTCTTCAGCAAGTGTAAATTTCGCGGCAACCCATACAGTTTTCTCGTAAATGTTGGTAAATGTCAGTGACGTACTGAGGCGCGGAACGCTGAACCAGCAAGCTCTTCATCGTTGAACCTCTCAGCCTTTTCAGCGTCATTCGAGGCGAATCACGTGCAGCGTGACAACGGGTATGCTTTAATGGACATGACTATTATTTGTGATGCAATTAGACCGAATAGCGCGTGCAAACTTCCCGGTGCAAGTGTTCAGTTAATGGGAATTGCGTCGCAGAGTCTTTGTTATCTTTGTTTAGGTTCAGAGTCTTAAGGATTGCGACATTGGGTATTGTTTTTGCATATAATGATGGTAGTACCACACGAGCCAAAATTCTGAAATAGTTAGGACTAAATCCTGGCCAAACTACGGTCAATTTGCTGGAAAACTTTGACCACACTCGACGATACATTGTTGATAGAGCTGCATGACAGCTCACAAGAGAAGCAAGAAAAGCATTACGAGAGGCTCCAAAGTAAAAAATTTACTTTGGCAATAATGACCAAGCTTGTAGCTACTAAATAAAATAGTTGAACGGTGTTTGTGACAAATTGTGATCGCTTTTTAGCCGTTTTCTAACTTTAACCCTTTGATGGTTTTCACCGTGCATGTACGGCACGGCCTTTATCTTTAAAACGCGCGCTTTTTTTCGATCATTTCTCTCTCTTGGCGTGTGCTGCCACACTTCAGGAACACGTGGAATTTTTTTTTCATTCGCTGATGTATCTCCGTTGTTATTTTATTTTTTATTTTTTTTTTGCTTCGCAAAGCGGCGATCCGGCAACCACTTGCGCACCCGAGCGCGTTCGCGGTTCGGCTGGTTTAAAACGCGCGCTTCTTTCCATCATTTTTCTTGCTTGACATGTGCTGCCATGCTTCGGGAAACTGTGAAATTTTTTTCATGCGCCGATGTCTCTCCGTTGTTGCTTTTTTTTATGCTACGCAACGTGGCGCGCCGGTAGTCGCTTGCGCCTTCGAGCGCGCCCGCGGCGCGGCTGGTTTAAAACGCGCGCCTTTTTCGATCACTTCTCTTGCTTGACATGTGCTGCCACACTTCGGAACTAGTGGTATTTTTTTCACGCGCCGATGTCTCTCAGTTGCTTTTTTGCTTTCCAAAGCGGCGCGGCGGCTTTCGCTTGCAGACCTGAACGCGCGCATGCCGTGCGGCTGGTTTCGGTTCCGTCCTTCGGTTGGTTATCGCTTCTCGCGCCCGCAAAGCTGATGACTGTCTGATTTTTAATCTCTCAAAGGGTGACTGCTTATGACTCTCGTTTATTGCTCCTCGAGGCGCGATTACATCTGTTTCGGGAGGAGCCAAATTACACAAACGACGCCGCCGTGGTTGAGTTTCCTGTTTAGGGAACTCGGAAAAACTAACTCCGTCTCGTTGGCGATAAGACAAAGGATCATTATAGCTTTTCCCCTCGTTTTGCTTTCCGGACGGGCGCACAACCGCACAGTTTTCTTCCGTGCGCTCACTCACGTATTTCGCCTACGCTGCGGAAGCTCGCGCCGGTTGCTATGGTGCTAGGGAGTCGAGCGGCGATTCTTCCGATGTGGACTATTCCCCAAGTGCCGGATCTGATTCATTGGATGTCAGTTCGTCAGGCGAGGATTTACTTAAGAGTTCAGACTCGGATGATGATGAAGGAGCGACATCTTGAAAGCGTGCGCGGTGAGACGATCCGGATCGGATCAAAGGTGACAATTCCGCAGTGTTTAGTTTTAGAGAAAAAATATTTTTTTACCGAAAAAGTAGTCTGGTGCGCTTATTTTTGTATGTTTGTGAGCTATGTGTATTATAATGCATAATTTTTATCTATAAGACACCGTAAAAATGTTTTTGTTTAGGATTTTGCTTGATGTTACTATGAATAAACCATGTGTATGTAACAACACAAAATGATTTTTTTGTCACTTTACGGTCACGAAAAAAAAATTTAGACAATTTTTTTTCTTAAATAGAATGGTCTGAGGAATTTATTTCAACAATAAAAAAAATTACACATTTTTGGCACGCATTTCGCGAAAAAATTCGACCCTGAAAGGGTTAAACTCGATCATCTCAAAACCATCTTTTTTATTACTTAGGCACCATTATTTCCTACGCGTTCCAAGATAAACAGTTGATTATTTTTCGTTGTATTCTGCATTAATGCGTACAGCTACTGAAGCAGAATTGAAATTATGCACTTTACAGTTGTGTTACAAATTTTCATAGATGTCAATTAACTAAAAATTTAGGTCCTAGTGTTAAAAAAATTCGCAAAAATTCTAATATTAGTCAAATTTTAATAAACCTGTTTCAGTTAAAGGAGCGGTAAATTTGGAAGAAAATGATGTATGGATTAGGTGAATATCCCTTTTAGTCACTGAGAAAACGGTACCTCAAATATGACCAAAAATGCATGGTACGTATAGGGCCTATCCGGTACCCTTAATAGCTTCTTGTTGGGCGAGTTGGTGAGTTCATAACATCTTGATTTTTGCGCTAAGAAAGGCGAACACACGAGACAGAATAGGGCAGGCGCGGTTCAGGGCGCATGCGCAAAACCTAAAGTAAGTAGACGGTGCCCATCTTTCGTCCCAATGCGGAAAATGCACGTGTGGACCGATATTTTGTGAGGTCAAAATTCTAGGTAGAAGACGGGACAAACCATCCCGTGAACACTGTGAGGCGTACTATATAAAGAAAAAAAGGAACTGATTGTGTTAGCGACACGTCCATCTACGTGCATAAGAGCGACATTCGGTTTTTTTTTTATGTTATATGTCCTCAGCCTGGGTAATGGTGTTGTCTTGATACGCGCTTGGTACGTCTGCGCATCACTCTGCTATATATTTCTTTGAAATAAACCAGTTGTAGCGGCTGACCTGTCTTTTCTCATGTGCTCGTTTTTCTTAGCGCAAAAATCGAGATGTTATTTCCACAATACGCAACGACTAGAATGACTTCAAGAACGGGAAATGGCGGCCTTCGACCTTACGCTATGTATGCCATTTCGGAGGGCATGCTGAGAATTGGTTCGTGCGCGCTTCCTCAACATGGCAGGGGCGGCGCCAGAATGGTTTCACGGGGGGGTCTCTGGACTGCCCGGCAGCGGGGCTTTAGGAAAAATAAAAATGCTTGAATTAATTAACACGTGTAGTAAATGGGCTTACACTTATTGAGTGTCTGTGCATGGTAGCGTAAACTGTTATATCAGTGAGGAGGCGAGACGTGTAGATGCTCTAGCGACTGTTTACTAGTTTAAAAAATTGAATTTTAGAAGGAGACACCGGATTAAATTATACAACCAGGAATTCTATAACCTGCAACCTGATTTAAGAAGACGGGCATTGTTTGCATTTCGTCTCCAATCTAAATGCGACTGCCGGGACCGGGAACCGAACCTGTGTCCTGGAGGCAAGCAGCAGGACACGTTGCGTGCTACCCTGCCACGGATGGTAATTTTGTAACGCACTTAAGCAAAAGAAAGTCGTACCGTTTGTTGAAGTTGGCTATTTAAATGCAGCATCCAAACGCTGATCACCACCAAGATCGGCTGATAAAATGAGCCCATTGCCCCTTACTCTGTAATACAGATCCTCTTGGCGTGGACTGTGGTGTCGACGATCTGTCCCTTTAACTTGAACACGATGGCTAAGCCAAGAGAAGTAAGTTTCTCGGAATTAATGTTAGTGTTAGAACGCATTGGCGGGGTAGCTAACAACTTTATTAAGAACTCCGGCAAATTCGTGGCCCGAGCCTAGGCCGCCCCCTGGGGAGGACCAGATACCCTGTCTCCTCGCCGCCTCACGGGCTTGCTGGAAGAAAGCATTGCGCCTCAATGGTTGCCATTGAGGAAGTAGCCGTCAAAACGCATCTTAAGCTGATGCTTAGTTCGCCAAAGGCTACGCATTAGATTCTTGGGCGAAGGCGTCTGCATTTCGATAGAAGCGACCATCATCACCTCCTATGCGCACATCTGTTATTTAATTAATAAAAAAACAGCGCGTAATCGCGCCGTACAGGTGGCTAACCAGCGAAGCTAAAACATGTGTCCGCGGTGTTTAGCAGTGAGTCAATCCTGATGGTTTATTAAAGTCGCTCTCAAATATTGGTCACATCTGTCCAGAAATCCTTAATTGGTGTTTACCGCCTGTCTGTGTGCCTTCTTCATTCTTAGTTGGACCAGTGGTGAGTAGGGAGGCCTGCCCAATTTCTCTCGCACATGCGCGCTAGAAGTTTTTGCGCACGTAGGACGAATTTTGGTTTCGTCCAGCTGTGTACAGCTTCGTTGAAAAAGAAACGTTGACATTCCAACTGCGGAAACGTCCTCAGACTATTTTGTAAAGCGCGCGTAGAGCTTAAGACAGGCTTAAGTTTTCACACACTGCCGCTAGATGGCGACGACAGTCCGCATAGCGTCAAATAAAGGCCGGCGCTGTTTCAGTCTTTCGCTACGGGAAGGCTTCGAGTGTTTCGGGTTGGAAAAGCCTCGTGGGGGGGGGGGGGGGTCAGTGACACGCGGTACGTTGGCGAACGATATCAATGAATTTTTATTTTGTTGCTCCTGTTCGTTTTGAAAAGCGAAAAGAACTCGTTGATCTTCGAGGTCGCTGACTCTTGGTGACACGTGTTGACGCACATCCAATCCTGTCGAGCTGACGCGTGGCCTCTCGGAGCTTTCCGGCTGGCATGTTTGTAACAGTGTAAGCTTCGCAAAGGTACATTTGCCTGTCATTATTGATTAAACCGTATAGAGACGCTAATAGGACTCGTAATCGAATTAGGCTCGTGTAGATAGTTGGCAGTCAAGTGTGGCAATGAGATTTTTTCTGAAATGAACAGGGCCGGTGATTTTTTTGGAGGCTATCACATATTAGGCAGTCAAATAATTTACAATAATTTACATCACATTGCATTAATAATTTACATTACTAGCACGAACATTTATTTTTGTGAGGTGTCGACAAGTTAGCCCGGATTAATTCTTATACGGACTACCCTAATCTTCATCTTAGTTTTTTTTCTTTTTTTTTTGTAAATAGAACATGCTGCATAACCAGGGGTGGTGCCAGGATCTTTTTTGTTACCAAGGGGTGCACCCATGACAAGCAAGTGCCTTCGGGGGGGGGGGGGGGTGTCGCTGCCGCCCTTCGGCAATGGCGTTTCAGCGCAACGCCTCGCGTCACGTGACTGTTATCTGCCATGTATATCACCCAGTAATCTACATGACCTTGTTACGCGCCCAGTATTTTCCCCGCCATTTTATACTGATATCCATCATCATCATCATCATTCCGTTTTATTTATTTTTTATTCACCCCCTTCCGCCTCTGGTCACGGGATCTGCGTGACTACTACTACTACTACTACTACTACTACTACTACTACTACTACTACCACTACTACTACTACTACTACTACTACTACTACTACTACTACTACTACTACTACTACTACTACTACTACTACGACGACGACGACGACGACACATGGTAGACAAAGACAGCCTTGCTGTAAAATCAAAATAATCCTTTTGCTGTGGTGCAGTGCGTAACTTCATTGATAACAGTTATGTCGGTGGTACACATTGTGTTGTGTGCGTCTTTCTTTCAGTGAGCCCTACTTGGGGAGGTCTGAGACATAAGAGGCGGTGCCCTACGTTCTGCGCAGGTCATAAGAAAGGACTCGCGTACCCTGTCTTACAAGTAATCCACTGTGGTTACAAGGGTTGAGGGAGTCGAGGGGGTTCACAGGTTCGTGTGAATGTCTCCGCCTGGAGCCCCGGATGTAAGCGCCCAATATCAGTTTGCGTGTTTCATCAGGCCAGTGTTAAGAAAGCCATTGTTCGTGTTGACCGAGTGAGACGTGTTGAAATTTGCCCGTGGGTGCAGACACAGTGCTCGTTAACTGAATTACTACGCGAATGTTTACTGTACTGTGCAGGTTCGACAATACATTAACCCCTTTTCAGGTGTTCGATACATTGGTATCGCTGTGAGCGCTTTGACTTCCAGGCGGGAACTCAGCTTTTTTTGTTTTTAATGAAGGGGCACTTCAGATAACGTTGGGCTTTCGAGTTTGTAACAGTCCTTTGTACTTCTTCTTCCACTGTTCCTGCACTATTATGATTGTTGATAAAAGGATAAAGTTGGCTCATTCATGCATATTTGAAAGCTGACACGCAGGTAAAGCCGAAAATGAAAAGTTTGGCGCGTTTACAAAGAAAGGAAGGGGGGAAAGAAGGGATGGAAGGAGGGAGGGAAACAGAAAACGCAGGCATTTTAACCAAGTCTACAAAAATTGGTATGCTACCCCATGATCTGATAGCTTCAACCTTTGTTTATTATTATTATTATTATTATTATTATTATTATTATTATTATTATTATTATTATTATTATTATTATTATTATTATTATTATTATTATTATTATTATTATTGAGAAGACATGATAAATCGAAGCACCTGTAGAAGTGCGCCTATCTTTTCGCTAGTTTAATCCATCAGCCCAAATAAAATTATTGTACATCTGGTATGCTAACCCACAGCGTAGAGTAGCATACCGCGTGTAGAATCATTTTATGGCGAGCTGAGGGATTAGCCTAGCGAAATGATAGGCGCCGTTCTGCAGGTTCTTCGATTTATCGTGTCATATAATAATAATAATAATAATAATAATAATAATAATAATAATAATAATAATAATAATAATAATAATAATAATAATAATAATAATAAACAAAGGTTGAAGCTATTAGATCAGGATTTTTAATACATTCTTGGGGCTGTCGATCCTTACTGCGTATTTATTCTCACAGGCTGGCCTTCTGACTGACCTGGCTTTTGCCTTCATCCCTCGCACCAGAGCATAAAAACCACTCCTTTTAAGCAAAACAGATTGAATTGTTATAGATACTTTAACTAACTAACTAACTAACTAACTAACTAACTAACTAACTAACTAACTAACTAACTAACTAACTAACTAACTAACTAACTAACTAACTAACTAACTAACTAACTAACTAACTAACTAACTAACTAATCATTAACTAGCTAAGTAACTAAATAAGCTAACTGATTGACTGGACTAACGAGATAACTAGCCCTCTACTTTTGCATACTAGCTAGAAGAATTTTAACGCTGGTCAAGATATATTCCAAAATCCTGCTTTAATCTCGTGATGTACCTCAGAATGCTCTACGAAACAACGAAAAGAGACAGTCTAAATCAAAGCATGTGATGTGGATTTTCGTTACTCCATCGTCCTGCGTCTCATCTAGTCAATTCAGGGCAGGGAATATATAAATGTAAAATTATCTGCAAATTTTTTTATCTTTGTAACGAGGGACTCATGTTCACCATTTCAGACCGAAAGCTTACTTAACTCAAGCCTTTTGCTTTAATTACGTGCAGATAACCTTCCTTGAACCGCCACGAAGGCCGTTTAACCAATGTCTTCCTTCTTCGTCGGGAGTCGAAACCGGTAACCTTTCGCGCTGCAGCAGGGCCACCATCTTTATTGAACCACCAACACGGATAGCTTCGAAAAGAGACGGAAGGGAAGGAAAGGGGACAAACGGGCGACGCTTTTCCGAGGAGCCATTCGCGACTCCGGCCGGCTTTAAAACGACGCACTTTGTTTTTTTAAATCGAAGGAGAGAGAAAAAAAGATAGGTGAAAGGCGTGGTCGGGAGGCTCGGCCTTGGAGCTCCAAAGCGCATGCGCTGAACGACGAACGGCATATTATTGGACGAGAGCGAGCGCCGCCTCGTGTTTGAAGTGAGCAGTTTTCTTTAAAAAAACGTGGGGGGCGCTTTAAAAAAAAATTTTGAAGGAGAGTGAATGTGGAAGTTCGTTGTGGGAGAGGGAGAGCTCCGCATTGCGTTTTAGGGCGGGGATCATTCGATAAAAAAGGGCGTGGTTTCGTCAGCGGAGAAAAGGTTTAAAAAGGCCTGGGGAGTAATAAAAAAAATATTGAAAGTATAACGGAGGACGGGGGGCTGGGAAGAAAACCCGGGAGTTCACGTGACTTCCAGTCTTGGACCAATCGTGTCTCCTTCCAGTTTCGTGTTCGTGTGATTCCTGTCTCCCCCCTCCCTTTTTTTTAGGGCAATGAAGAAAAAATCCTTAAGCGTGTTTCGAAGGAAAAGAAAACAAATACGTTCGTATGGCACGGGAAACGGGCTTTCAAAAGAGACGTTCGGGAAAACGATTTCTGAGGAACGGCTGATAAAAAAAAAAAAAAAAAAAAAGATGAGGGACGAAGAGGAACGCCCTTGCGATGCTGGCGCGGTCGAGCTCATCCTTTTGACGAACGAAGAAAAGGGTTCGGGTTTTTTTTTCTTCCTATGCTTTATTTGTTCTTTCGGTATTGCCGCGCTCTAGATCGATCGAGTCCCGTGTCCTCCGTTTTAATCGACGTTTCTTTTTGTCTTCTGTTGACCCTCCTCTAATCGGTCTTTCTTTCTCTCTCTCTTTTTTTCTCGTCGTCAATAAAATGGCGCCGTTGGGGTCTCGGGCCCGTTTTATTTTCCTATTTTTATTTCTCTATGTCGACGCACATGTACAGACTAATTTTAGTGCAAGCAGAAAAGCTCGCCTTTTTCTTTTGTGTTAAGTATCGTCAGGGTCGTAATGAAACTGCCTTTTAGAGTTCCTAAAAAAGATCTCAAAGGTCTCGTAACATATTTTTTGCATGATTATTTAGCTTTTAATTACCGAGCTCCTTTTTGAGTAATACATCCGGCTCCAGTGAATGCCCTGTGAGAATTTTCACGCGAAAGCATTGTGAAAAGACTTCCACAGAAGAAATTTGTACGCCTGTAATGCGTAACGTGGCATTTGCTAATGTATTGGAAGCGTCCCCTGTAGTGTTGGTAGGGGCTCCTGTGAGCGCCGATGTATTGCTGTGGAGGTGCCCACGGAACACCAAAGATAATCGGCTATGTGGTGTTCATTGGGCTCTGGTGCTCTGTGAGAATAACATCTAGATTCGCGAACGCTGAACTTTAGGTGCGGGTTTTATTGACGGTTGGCAAACTGACACTGAAGTAGCGATAGTAAGAACTGACAAGGGTTAATAAGACTCCAATTTCGGTTGGCAGCGTGTCGAAGCGGACGAAGTGTCTTCCGCATTTTGTATAAAGTAGGAAAGGTCACGCTTACCTATTCTTCAGAACTCCTCTGGAGGTTTGCGTATTTTTTTGTAGGTTTTGATCAGAAACAAGTGCCGCCATAGTGGTACAGTGGTTAAGATGCTCGGATGATGACCCGAAGGTCGCGGGTTCGATCTCGGCTGCGGCGGTCGCATTTTCGATGGAGGCCAACATGCGAAAGGCCCGTTTATTTAGATACGTTAGAGAACCCTAGGTGGTCGAAATTGTAGTAGCCCTCCATTTAGGCGTGCCTCATAATCATATCGGAGTTTTGGTGTGCGAAATCTCAGCACTTATTATATTCACAAAAATGTTTCTCCTATTTCGTTGTTGGCTGGATGGTACCCCTCAGTTCGCTCGTTCTTCGGTTGCACGTGTCTGTCTGTAGAGCGTGCTCTGCCGCAATAGTACTAACGTTGCGGCGAAGCATCTCCGTCGCGTGCAGGGGCAACCGGTTGCAGACTGCGGGCGCTCGGCGGAATATCGTTTCCGCGACACGGCGTAAGGGAGAAACTTGTTGAAGGAGCGTCCCCCCCCCCTCTCCCTCCCCACTCTCTCGCGCTCTGTACGGCGTGTACCTCGCGATCCTGTCCTCTACATCGTTGGCGGTCGGAGGGGGGAGGAAGGGGGGGGGGGGAGTGGATCGGCGATAGAAAAGCTCGCGCTCGTGTGCCGAAGTACGTGGCGCGGAGGCCCGGAAATAAATTGAAGGGCTTCCTGGCGTAGCGCCCGGGTGTTGCGACCGGAAAACGATTTATATCCGGTAATGAACGTTTCGGAAGGCCGTTGGATTCCGGAATCGAGAGAGCTATGGAGAAGAAGATGGAGGAGAGTGCGCACGCATGGATGAAAGGAGAGGAGGAGGAGGAAGGTGGGGGAGGGGGGGTCAAGCTGGAATTCGTGTCTCGCGGTGAAGCAGCAGCATTCAAGTAGAGAAGTATAAACTGCAACTGGAGATGTAAAAAAGCAAGAACGCACGTCGAGTAACTGGACGTGGAGCGAAGTGCTGCGCATAGATCGGGAGAGCTTGAGGGGGGGAAGGAGGTTGCCGGAGGGGGGCCTAGATTTCTCGCGTCGCGAGCATCGGCGGCGTGGGAGCTGAAATTGGGCATTTGTTTGGCATTGCGCCTGCACTGACGGCTCCCAACGTTATAGATGGTTCTGTGACTCATTCAGTGTACGGCGGCGGCAGCCCCAGTAAACAACCGCACGGGACCTGTTTACTTACCTTTTTTTTTTCGCTCGCTTTCTTTAGTGCATAGTTGGTGGATATGTTTTGATGGGTTAGGGTTGGTCGTTATTGTTTGTTCGTTTTGGCGGAGCCCCATCTCTCGACGTTATTTATTAGTCCAAGCCCCGCGGGTAAGTGCGCTCGGTCTTTTAGCGCTCAAACTTTTCGTTAGGACATTGGTGATTATTCCGTGAGGTTTATGTCTAGAGAGATTTTAAGCGAAGCTTCTGCGAGTTCCAGGTTCAGTGGCGGCAGTGGCATAATTCTCGGGAAAACCCGGCACCGTCGAGTGTACACAAAAACGAGAGTGCACACAAATAGGCCCTCGAACGTGCGATGTACACGTGCGTATTTGTATGCGCCGTTTTACCGTGTGCTTGTAATCGATCAACCGTTTCTGATTATGGGAGTCATACCTTTGGTGGAGGTCACTTGTTTAGCGTCGCCATATTTCATTCTTGCCTTTTATTGTTGCAATTCATTGTTTCACGCATGACCGAAACGTTGCTGCCTGTAGCAACAGGAGTGTTGCGCTGCTAAGCACGTGAATGAAAGTCGAATTCTCGACATGAAGGAAGGGAAAAAAGTTGGGAGGGGGCATTGCACAATGTGATAGAAAGAAAAAGTAAAATAGTTGGTCAGGCACGCACACCCCAATCTTCGCTTGCCCCTATTTTTCCAATTAGGGAATGGTTCCTAATTTAATTTATTGCTTACATCGTAAAGTTGTTATGTAGCCGGGGAAACTTCTTTTAAGGCGATAGCGTTAAGGAGCTCGTTTCGCAGTAAATTCGGTGTCGTTGGTTGTGGGCGGAAAATCGGCGTTGTCCGCGAAAGAAAATTGGAGATAGATGCAATTAAATTAAGAATAAGAAATCTTCGGTCCGAGTGAGAGTCGAACCCAAACCTTCTACGTGGCAAGCAGGTGTTCGACCACAGATTCACGCGAGTGCTTGAAATTCATTTGAAAAAAAAAAAAGAAAACACGCGGTAAGAATGTTATGTCGTGGGAGGAGTCTCCTAAATAAATGTAATATTTCGTTGCAGAATTGTAGAATGGCCCCAGGCGTCAAAACATGTGAACTGCTCAAGGAATGGGTGGTTTAAATCTGCCAGCCCATCACAATGTGTGCAGCTGTGCAGGTCCGCGTGGCACCTTACGGACGCGTAGTGGGTATTTCGCCAATTTGTAAAAGGAATAAATATGGCGAAGTGGGCACATCGCAAGTGTACTTGCGTCCAGTGTGACGCGCACAAACTTTCCTTTCCTTGGGGTACAGTTGACCGCGATGCGCACGGGACCCGATTCCGCTATCGCGTTCTACTATTGAAGGCAAAGCTCAAGCGTCTCCCAAGTTTTACAGCGAAAGCTGTTATGAGATCACAACGAGGGTACCGTAGTTGTCCGCAACCACCGGTGTCCGTAACCGCTATCGTACGTAATAAGAAAAAAATATCCAGGATGGAACGGGGTTCGAACCTAGGTCCGCTCCGTGCCGGCCCAGTAATCTACCACTGAGCCATGCCTGTGCTCGAAACTCCTGCTCACAAAAACCATGTTCAAGCGTTATGTTGGGAAGGAACCGCGTTAACATGCGCAAATATAACGTGGTAGAATAAAATAACAACGAGGCGTCACATAATAGTAATTGAGTTACGAGTGGGTCGTTGAATGCTTCCAACCCATTACATAGCACTCAGCCATAATTCTGGTCGTCGTATCTCAGGACTATAAATAAAGTTCCACCATCCATCCATCCATCAGCCACCGAATCAATTAATGGAGTAGTAGGTACCTTGCAAGCGTACTTGCATATTAGTAGCCCCAAGAGAGTTTGCAACGGGTTTAAGAAATGGCGCTCTTCCAGCTTTCGCTGTGACTGTGCTGCGCGTTCCGCGCAGGCCTGGCCTTTTTTATTTCCGGAGTCGCCAGCCAAGCACGCGCACGAGAATGCTTCCCCATAGGTATCGATAATTTGCTGTAGAGTGACAGGATAAGCGTTCAATAAATCAAAAAGTTCATCAGATCTATGGCGGATGGGGCTCTTCGTCCAGGGCTTCATGGCTACAGCTTCTCACCGGGCCTCGTCCAAGGTTGCCAGTCAGGCTTTCCAGGCCCTGTTGTAGGGAGAGAGAGAGAGATAATAAAATGAGAGAAAGGCAAGAAGCTCAACCAGAATTGTATCATTCCGGTTTGCTACCCTAGGAAATTTAACGACAGGTTAAGGAAGGATCACATCACGAGGTAGTTTATGAAATTTATCTTCACTTCACTTCACTTCACTTCACTTTTATTACCTTAAAGACCCCCCTTTAGGGGTATTACATAAGGGGTGGTGTTTAACAAAACAACAAGAACAAAAAAAAAAAAAACTATCATTGTGGTTGTAAGCGTTGCTCTTCAGGCTTAGTGCGAAGAAGCGATTTCAGAAGGGAAGAAAGAGTCAGGTCTCCAAAACGAACACACTTGGTTCGGAGGAACCGAAAAAAAAAAAACACGAAGCATCTCGAAGAATGCAGGAAGCACGCAATTCGCAGCTACGTAAAATAAAGGGAAGTAAACAAAGTCAGTCACCGCATTTTGTAAGGAGGGCATGGCAAACGAAAAAAAAAACATAGGGTTCGAGTGGGTTGGGTTTATGGCTGTACCCACCTGTACCTGACGTGGGGAACAATGATTGAGACACAACGGCATTGTTGAACGGGGTCGCTACGTTTTTTTTTTCCTTTTGTGTACCGCTGCCTCGCCTGGTGATGATGATGATGATGATGTCCTCGTATGGATGGCGAGCTCCGGTTACCACCGCTGCTCCTTGTCTTTTTTTTTCTCTTATTCTTTCTTTTATTCGCGTCACTATTCTTTTTCTTCTTCCCGCTCTCTGCCATGTGCGGGGTTTGTTTTTTCTCGAACTGAGGCAGGCCGCTGCTTTGCTGTCACCTGTAAGACGCATCGTGCCAAGACACTGAGCAGTCTCTCACTTTTTTTTTTTTGTCACCATGAGCATGCTATTGTTTGTCGTCGCGGCCGCGTCAGCTTGTGTCGCCTTGTTGTGTCATTGCGTTTCGTAACGCATTTGTTTCGCTTTCTTCGCGTGAGTTTATTTTTTTATTTCACGTTGTACGTTGGATAGAAGTGCGGCCAGTTGCAAGGGCGCAACGCGCTTGTTCATCTGTATTGGTGTTTCGTTTTCTTTGATGATTACATCTGTGGTTCTACGTGCCAAAACCATGATATGATTACAAGGTGCACAATAGTGGAGGCCCTGCGGAAAATTTTGGCCATCTGGTGTTCTTAAACCTACACTGACAGCGCATGGTACACGGGCCTGCTTCTTGTGCCAAGCGTGCTTCTTGCGGCGAGCAAGCGTTGGCAGATGAAACCCCGTTCATTGCCCGTAGCTCGTTTTTGAGAAGTTGTCCATGGGACACGTTACCTTGGCAGTTGTTGCCCACCTACCATCGATCGCGAAATTCGATAAGATGTGATTGCCATTTACGGTAGCTACCATTAGTGCCTACAGACTATTTTATGAATGGGTTTGAGTGCCGCCATATTAGGCTGCTAACCTTTGTGTTTTCAATCTTTAAAAACTAAACGAACAGTGTTACGGTAGACGCATACGCATGAAAGCGGTTGGGTCGGTGCATGCGATGTTTCACGGCCTTAATAATTCACGTCGCAATATACAGAAACAAGAAAACGTCGGCTTAACAGCAAACCAAGATGGCGGCGCCCATATGTCTTAGGTAAAATAGTGTATAGAAATGACAGGGGAAACGCGACAGTCCTTATCGCACGATACGCCACATATCGAAACGCATGTGGCAATTTGTTTGAAAGAAAGTTATTAGATGTAAACGGGTAACGTGAATGGCAGCCACTTTTCTAATTTCAGGAAGGAAACACGGAGTGGCTGTTCGTGGCAGCAGTTTGGAAGGGCGAAACACCGGCTTATTCGAAAGGAAAGCGTAGATGGCGCGGTTTTGCGAGCCTAGGAAATGACTGGGTGAGTGCATGATGATTCTCTTGAGTTGACTGGTTTTACTTTACGAAGTAGGATCGAGCTCGTCTTGTTGTTGAATGTTCGTGTTTACGGAAGCGGAAGAAAATTACGAGTGTTTATGTATACATACCGTGGTCCCATAAGCAAAGCGTTAACGCCATCAGAAGTCAGTAAGGTTGCTTAGCTTTCGAAATGGCCTTTCGATGTTGAGTTTTCAACCTCAATGGGTCCGGTATATTCTAGCAACACCGGTGTGATACGAAAGGCATGGCGAATAGATATAGATAGTGTAGAGAGAGAAACAGACACAACACCCGTTCGCTGGGCTCGCTGTTCTATTTCTGTTCTGAGCCGGTCGTAAGCCCACAACCCACAACCCAGTTCGGCCTCTTCGACTTCGGTCATCACATTCGGCCACACTGCGTCTGTGCGCTTCCTAAAAAGCGAAAACACGAAGCGCGACTTATCAGTTCTGCCGAAGCTCTCTTTTCTTCAGACGAGAAACGTGCACAGAAAAATTGTTTTTCCTGCGTTTGTCCGCACTCGTTTCACCTGCCGGATAGCCTACACGCCACGTGTTCTCACCCAACCTTGCAGTAATGACGAAAGGTCCTTCGTACTTCGGGTGAAGCTTTTTGCCCGGCGATTGCGCGCATTGTTGGACCCACACCTCGTCTCCGACCTTGTATGGTGGCGCTGGTCGATGGCGGCGGTCATAGTAGCGTTTCTGGGCCTCTTGAGCGTTTGTAGCTGTCTCGTGTGCCTTAGCCCGAATGACGCGACAGGTGGTCTGTCGTGAAGCCGTGCGTCCGACTTTTAAGGGGGTGTTCAAATTCTGGACGGCAGTCAGTTTTGGAATCTGCCCGTAGACCACTTCGTAAGGTGAAGTTCCAATAGAAACCTGGAACGCCGTGTTAATCGCGTATGCGGCTGCTTGCAGGTGGTCATCCCAGTCTGCTTCATTTGGTTTGTTGTTTTTGCAGTAAGGAACGAGTCGAGCCAGTAGGGTCTGGTTGTACCTCTCCGTTAATCCATTCGCTTGGGGATGGTATGCTGAAGTGAAATGATGTTCGACCCCAGCGTTTCGGAGGTATGATCGCAGTTCACGACTGCGGTACGTAGTTGCTCTGTCTGAAATTATCTTTTTAGGTAGGCCGTGCTTCCATTCAAAGCGGTCCCGTAGAAATTTGATCACGAAGCCAGCTGCGAGAGAGGGCACCGCAGCAACTTCCACAAACTTCGACAAGTGGTCCACTGCGACTACGATGTACCGGTTCCCTGCGGCTGTAGTTGGTAATGGGCCGACGTGATCAATCCCGATGGTGTTGAAAATAGTATCAGGGAGTGGAATAGGCGTGAGTAGTCCAGGTTGGCAACCCGGGCGACGCTTATGCTTTTGGCACACCTCGCAGCTGGCGACGTACGACTGCACGCTTCTCTCCATTCTCGGCCACCAGAAACGTTCCTGGATCTTCCGAAGAGTAGCCCGCCGGCCTATGTGTCCGCCTTCGGGGACATCATGGATGGCGTGCAGGACTTCAGAACGCATGGTCGATGGAATCACTAAAAGGTGGCGTTCTTCTTGGTTACTGGTCCAATGGCGTCGATACAACGTTTTTCCGCGGAGGACAAAATTTGAATTATTCTGCGTGTCTTCGAGGGACGTGATTATTGCTGCCAAATCTGAATCAAACCGCTGAGAGTTCGAAACATCCTGCTGCGAGAACCAGATCCAGCCCTCTTTGGCTTGTGGGGAGCTTTCCTCGCACGGGTTCCGTGACAGTGCATCGGCAACCTGGTTAAGTGCCCCTGCTCGATGCTTCACGTCGTAGGTGTAGTCTTGCAGTCGGATGATCCAGCGGGCGAACTTGTGCTTCAGATGTTGCTTGGCAAACATCCACGCAATCGCGGTGTTGTCCGTCACCACCGTGAACTTGCGGCCGAACAAGTAGTGACGGAACTTCTCGTCCACACTCCAGACAACAGCCAGGCACTCCAACTCGTTTGAGTGGTAATGGCGTTCCGTGTCGGATAGCTTGCGGCTGGCGTAAGCTACGACATGCTCAACTCCGTCTGGGTCGCGCTGAACGAGGACCGCTCCTAGACCAACCTGACTTGCGTCAGTGTGAACCTCAGTGTCCCACGTATCCTGGAAATGACTCAGAACGGGGCACTGTGTCAGACGGTGCTTTAGGGTTTGAAAGGCGGAATCTTGGGAAGGGCCCCATGCAAACGTCGACGCTTTCTTGAGCATATTCGTGAGTGGAGCTGCTGTCGCTGCGAAGTTGGGAACGAACTTGCGCAGGTACGACGCGAGACCTAAAAATGCCTGCAGCTGTTTCAAACACGTTGGCGTAGGGAAGTTTGCTACTGCTGCTACTCTTTCAGGCAAAGGTTGAACACCGTCTGCCGAAATGGCGTGTCCCAGGTAAGAAATCGTGTCCGAGAGAAATTGGCATTTCTCTCGGTTCAATCGAAATCCGGCATTGAATAGCGTTCGGAGGACTTCATCCAAGTTCCGAAGATGTTCTTGCTCTGTTGTGCCCACGACCAATATGTCGTCCAGATAAACGACACAAGCGTGATCTTTCAATGGGCCGAGGGCAATATTCATGGCGCGCTGAAATGTACTTGGCGCTGTCCGCAGCCCAAAAGGCATGCGGTTAAATTCGTAGAGGCCGGAAGGTGTCCGGAACGCTGTTTTGCACTTGTCTTCTTCGGCAACGTTAATTTGCCAATACCCCGCACGAAGATCAAGTGATGAGAAGAATCTAGCATGCCGCACAGTGTCAATGGCGTCGTCGATGCGGGGGAGTGGGTATGAATCGGGGATGGTGTGCTTGTTCAACTCCCGATAGTCGACACAAAACCTGAGGCTACCATTCTTCTTCCGGACTAGGACGACAGGTGCGGCCCAGGGACTCGAAGAGGGTCTAATTACGCCAGCAGCCAGCATTTCCTGCACTTGCTCGGCAATGACGACTCGTTCACGTTCGGCGTAACGTCGTAGGGGTATAGAAATGGGTGCATGACCATCTGTGGGTATGCGATGTTCAAGTAGGCCAGTACCTGGTAGCTGCGATGTACTTTCCGCAAATATTGGTTTGTGTCGCTCGAGCACTGAGGAAAGAGTCGTAAGTCCATCAGGCTCACCTGTAGTTACTGCTGTAGCTGTTGAAGCCGAGACCGATGGACGCAGAAAAACTCCACCACCCTCGATCACAAGCTGTACGTCACCCGATAGGAGGTAATCCACTCCCAAGACCACATCGGTGGGCAAGTGCTCGAATACGGGAACAGCAGCAAGGAATTTGCTCCCGGCTTCAGTTTGGAGCTGAATGTCCAGTGCACCAACCGGCAATACGCTGCCGCCGAGGCCGCAAAGGGGTGGCTCGGTCCAAGGCTGGAGGGTGACGGGGGGCATGGCGTCGAAGCAGCGCCGTGCGTTGCGCTCCAGTATCCACCAGAGCCGTCAGCTCCCCGATGCCGACAATGCGGACGCGAACTGTTGGCAGCGTCCGCGTTTGGTACTGGATTTCTTGATGCGGAGCTTGTGTGTAACTCTCGTATCCTTGTCCGCAGGGACTGCAAGGATGGCAATCACGTGACATTGTAGCCGCTGCTTGCGTGGAGACAGCAGGGGCACGCCGTTTAGCAGTATCCTGCAATTCTGCCGCCCTTCGGATGAAAGTCTCGAGGCCATCTTGTGCTGTATGTACAGACAGTATGGCCGCGTGCGTCGAGTCATAGATGCCATCGACGACGTACTGTCTGGCTGCCGGAGAAGGCCAGGCTATGTCACACGCTTTTAGGAGGTGTAACTTGTCGTAGAGGTAGGTGGCAATGTCTTCTCTTGGGTCTTGCCGGCGCGACCGCATCTCCATGAAACGAGTGTCATAAGCGCCCGGCAGCGGTGCAAACGTAGACGTCAGGGCAGCGCTCCAACTAGACCAAGAGGCATACGTGCTTCCCTGAAAGCGATGCCAGGCTTGGGCAGCTCCTCGGAGACGCCCTTCCGCGACTGATTTCTTGGTGGACTCCGGCCAAGAATGTTTGAGCGCAACAGAGTCGACGGTGCCAATCCAGGTGGTAGGATCGTTCTCGTAACCATGGAACTCCGGAATTGCGGTCTCGGAGAGCAGGTTAAGAGCAACACACCGAATGCCGGAGGTAGCGCAGCTTGCCATATCGTTGAGCCGCTGCGGCAGCATGCACGAGGACTGGGCAATGTCGGCGTCACAGGGATGCCATGGAGCCGCGGTGGAGGCTTCGACGCCATCCTCAGTCTCCGGGAGTACTCGTCGGCTTCGAAGGGGCATGGACGTAGGTACATTGACGTAATCTGATGACTCTGCGTTTCGCGACTGCGCCATTGTAGAGAGAGAAACAGACACAACACCCGTTCGCTGGGCTCGCTGTTCTATTTCTGTTCTGAGCCGGTCGTAAGCCCACAACCCACAACCCAGTTCGGCCTCTTCGACTTCGGTCATCACAATAGTTAGGTCAAGCTATAGTGTGTCGTCGAACGCTGAATGGAAAGTCAGATTTATTGCGATATCGCGCAGCGAATGTGCCGCTGGGCAAGCTATCCGCTATTTCGAAATCACAGCTTCCGCTCCTTACAATAGGGGGGAGGCTCGCGTGTGTTCGGTACGGTGTCGGCAGTGTTGCAACGCAACAACTACAACAACGAAAATTAGTGTATGTGTCGTTCTTTTATGCACATCCACCGGGTGAGAGCAGCGCCCTCACCCTGTAGAAGTGAGCATGCCGCGGGTGAGAGCGCTGCTCTCACCCGCGGCGCAACGCGGCGTAACCACACCGTGTTGCTATTGCTGTCGCAGCTCTGCTGCGACAGCAACAGCAACACGGTGCTGCCCCGCCACTCTTCGAAAGCGTTGTGCATCTAACGTGGTTTTACACTGCCTCCACTATCGGAGATACTTCACGTGGTTTTGCATTGCCTCTGTGATCGGACCACTTTTCACCAAGTTACGGTGCGATGGGATGACATCATAAGGACGTCACTAATTTTGGCGATGTGTAATGTCTTATGGCGTCTTCTCGTGGTGATAATTTTTGCATCACTTGCCACCGACGCCGCGGGACGCCGACGGTCAAATTTCGTGCTTGATGAAGCCTCTAAGGCTTTCGCCTTAATAACTGAGCAGGACTTCAATGATCCGTCTGGATTAACCCAGTGATAACCACAGAGACCACATGTTTTAGCTTCCATGGTTAGCCATCTGTAAGGAGTGCTTCGGCGGTTATCTTTCTTTTTATTTAGAGAACTCTTTCTTTAAAGGGCCCCTCACCAGGCCCCATAACAAATTTTAGTTAGACGCTGGCAGTTGTTGTGTGTCCGATGAGGAGCATTATGCCGCAAGAATTTTTTCAATCGGTACATTAGGCGCTGAGAAAACCGATATCTTGATGCGGCGCGAAACCATGATGCGAGGAGGCGAGCTCGAAACCCTTGCCGCTCGCCCCGCGTAGCCTTCGCAAGCCAAATCTCTTCCCTACCTTCTCCGGCATGCGGGCGAGAGCAACACGTCATGGCACGCAAGGTCACGTGTGCATGACGTGCCGAGGAAGCCCAGCCCCCGAGCACGCGTGCGGCGTTGTTTTGTTGACGAGCGTTATTTTGTGGTCTACTGCCTGTTTCTGCGGGATGGATGCCTCGGTGCGCGTTCGTTTCACTTTTCACTGGCACGAGAGTGGCGGTATCATGAGCCAGTGCCGCATTAACGTTTACTTGGACGCGCTATAATAAATGAGCCCACTGAGTGCTCGAACGCGCCAGAACATCACTTTCGTTTCCAGCGTCTGCTCGATGCGCTAGCCGCGGGGACACGAACGCATGCGAAACGGAGGTACATTAGCCCCGCATATCGCTGCAATTCACTGAACAAAAATGAAAAAGACGCACGCATTCCCTTTGTGCGTCTCATTATTTCTCTCAAGTTTTATTCATCTATTCAAGCAACAAATTCCACAAACTACACACGTCGTGTCAAATAATTTTCGCAGTGTCACGTGCTACTGCTGTCGACGTCAGTGCACAGCCATCTACGTAGGCGACCGACGTCACAGAACTGCCATCTGCGTAGGGCCATTCCGCCGTGTACGTCATCCCCTCATTCTCTACGCGCGAGCACGCGAAAGTAAGGGCAAGCAGCGTTCAGCTTGAAATTTGACCCATTTCCGCAACGCGTAGCGTTCCAAAATTTGGCAGACGTGATCGTGAACGCTCAATGTATGAAATGCGCTCGTCAGCTCAAAATTGTCAAACCTGGTGACGGGCCCTTTAAGGAAGAGTAGGCGAAATCATTCCCGATCGATAGCTTCTCCATGTCCTATCTTCTGTTTTGTTACCTCTTTGTTGAACAGTTCATTAGGGAAGCGCTGCCGGCTAGCACAGGTTTCATTTGGAATTGAGAAAGAAGTGTCCTGCCAAAGAGTGAGAAATGGGTAGTGCGGGAAAATCGGGAGAAAGAGGGAGACGTAGATAGATAGAAAGAGATGGAGTGGCACTCCCTCGCCGGGCGTCGCGCGCGCACAGCTAGCGCTCGTGGGGAGTCCGGCAGAGTGGTGTTCAATAATTCAGGAGCGTCCTTCGCGGTCCGCGTTGCGACCGATGGGAGAAAAGGAACAAACGGTGGCCGCCGAGTTAACCAAGAGCAAAAAAAGAAAGGAAAACAAAGACAAAGGGGAACATAGAAGGAAGGAATTGGTTGGAAGAATGTAAAGACAGCAGCTCCCGGACCGATAGTAGTTGGATGGAAATGTAAGGGAAGTAAAACAAAAAAAATCTCCCTTTCCTATTCTCCCTCTTCTCCCCCCCACGCACACACACGCCACGTCCTCGAAATATAAACAAATGAATCGGACGAACATGTTCTGCCGGGCGCGGCGGGAGGAATCGGGAAGAGCTGCTTTAGGGATGCGGCGCAAGAAAAAAAAGGGGAGAAGAGATGGGGAGGATTGGGAAAAGGCTGGATTCTTACAAAGGAAGTGAACGCGCTAGTGAGAAAGGAAGCAAGAAAGGACGCGAAAAAAATGGAGATGGCCGCGCAGTGTTCGGCCGGGGCAACGCGTAGGACCCGGCGTAAACAAGAAAAATATGCCGGAAGCGGAGGATAAGGTGGCAGCAGCGGCGGCGGGCTAGGAGCAGGAACAGCAGGGCAGAAGCGTAGGCGCGCCGCCACGCACGCAATAATCGAAACGCACCCGAAGGACAAGCAAAGGAAAAGAAAGGAGAGAGGATGACTGGAGCTTTTCTATAGGGAGGAGAGAATGCGGATGGGGAGAATGAGAGTAAAAGGGAGGAAAGGGATTTGCGGGTGCAAAATGGGGAGTAAAAGAAAGAGATGGGGAGGATGAGGGAACGCGGGTAGGGATGAACGAAAATGGGAATGTTGGGAGTTAGGGGACGCAAAATTGGGAGTAAAAGAAGAATATGGGGATGATGAGACAAGCGCGGGTGGGGACGAGGCGGGTTTGAGGAAAGGGGAGAATTGAGAGTAGGGTGCAAAATGGGGAGTAAAGGAAGAAGAGGTTGGCTGAGAGAGACGGGTAGGGAGGAGGATGAAATAAAAGGGGAGGAATGGGGAGCTGAGTGCAAAAATGGGGAGTAAAGCAATATGGGGAGGGCTAGAGAGTGTGGGAGTGGAGGGAAAGGAAAGAAAAAAGGGGAGGATGGGGAGCTGGGGGGTGCAAAATGGGGAGTAAAGGAAGAATATGGGGGGAGGACGAGAGGGAGGAAAAATAAACGAAGAGCAACGACGTGCAGGAGTTGAGCGGCTCTGGAGGCGAGCGCGCTCGGCTGGTTCGTAGAAGCTCCGGGTAGGCAGGCAGGCAGCAGCAGCGGTACGGCAGCAGACGGCGTTTCGCCTATTTATTTAGTGGCTGGATAAAAGGATTCGTCGTTCCCGGGGACGCGGGGCGCATGAAAAGATAAAAGCCGAAGGGGGGGGATGAAGAGGCTGGCCTTACTCGGCTCTCTCGTCCTCAGTCTCGCCTTTTTTTTTATTAGTTTCCTCTTCTTTTTTTGTTTCAGCGCCCAGTTCTTAGGCCGCCTCGCTAAGGCTCTTCTCTCGCTTTCTGCCGCGTCAGTCGACCAGTCTATCCGCCGTCCGCGCCGTCCGTTCGCCTCAGTTGCTGCCGTCGTCTTTCGCGGCCCCTTTCGGTTCGTTTCAAACAGGCTGCTGTTCCGCTGTGCACTAAGACTCGCGGGACGATCCCCTACTTTTTCTTCTGCGTCGTTTTGTTGGATGAGGTGATCTGTGCTTGGAAAGGTTTTTCAGCTGATTTAAGCTGGCGTATTCAGATCGCTTCAAAACATCCAATAACAGATTGTTTCACCGGATTCAATTGTACTGGTGATGTGGGCTTCAAAGACTGAAGTCTTCGTGTGAATCTAGAGAGCTCGAACATCTTTCTTCGCAAGATAGTGCTTCGAGGACCACTCAATGGTCATTTTACGGAACACCCGCGTGACGATACTGTCACGTCATCGTGATATGGAGATTGTGATAAAGTGATAACGTTCTAGTTATTCCTAGTGACTTACAGCCGATTGACCTCATTGTGAACGAAGGCCTTCTTGTTCGTGGTGAACAAGATATAAGAGCCTAAACGCGTTTTCTTTTAAACTTTTATTTGGTCGGTGTACTGTCCTTCTTTCATCAACTGATAACTTCTACATGCTTCCCGTGCGCGATACTTTCGGCGTCAGCTGCTCTCAACGCATATGTTTTACAGCAGAGCTTTTAAGGTCGATGTTGGCCGTTTCTCGTAGATAGAAAATGATCATCATCATGAACCGGCACGAGCCATCATCGTCCTCTTCTCCATCGCCTTCCTCTTGTACCTCTTCTGATTCGCTACCAGAAGACGTGCGCCGATTTGTCCGGCGAATGGTGAAATAACTTCATGGGTGAGAGGACGAGTACACAGAGAGAAAGAAAGAAAGAAAGAAAGAAAGAAAGAAAGAAAGAAAGAAAGAAAGAAAGAAAGAAAGAAAGAAAGAAAGAAAGAAAGAAAGAAAGAAAGAAAGAAAGAAAGAAAGAAAGAAAGAAAGAAAGAAAGTAAGAAAGAAAGAAAGAAAGAGTGAACAAACTAGCAAAAAAGTGAAAGAAATATGCGGAAAAAATTTTTCTTGCAGAGGCGAGATTCTAACCCGCGTGCCCACGATCCGAAAGGCGAGCGTCATAACCGCTCGGCGGTCCAAGAACGCTGGCCGGTCAGACCGTAGCCTTTGTAGGTATATTATAGTAGAGTAGGGTGGTGGGAAAGGGAAGTGAAGGGGAAGATGAGAAATGGGAGGGTTACTAGAAGGGAAAGGAGGATGGGAGAACGAGTACAGAGCCAGAGAAAGTGAGAGAGAAAAAAATAGAAACACAGAAGTAGATAGAAAGAAAGGGAAGAAACAGGGAAAAACATAGTAGAAGACGAGAGACCGACTAAAGACATAGAAATGAGAAGGAGAAGAATCAGATAAAAAAAATAGAAGGTGAAAAGACCGACCTACACATACAGAGAGATGGAGAAACAAAGACAGAAAAAAAAAGCTGCCAGAGAAAATAAGAGAATAATGGAAGAAAGAGAGAAAAAGACAGAAAGACAGGGATAGAAAGAGGTAGAAAACAACAGAAGAAAAGAAGATACAAATAAAAGAAAAACAGAGAAAGCATAGCCATGTATAGCAAGTATGGTTTTGCCGTGTGGCGTAGGAAAACTATCATCTTCATGAACCGGCACGTGCTCTCTTATTTATCTTCTTCAACCTGGTCGTCTTCTTCCTCTTTTGCTTCGCTCCCAAAAACGCATGCGCCGATTTGTTCATTGTGGGATGCAATGACCATGGGCGAGAGATGCTACGTTTGACGCATCAGCCAAGGCTAAGTTTTCCGTATATCGTAGATATTAAATTTTCCATGAGTCGTGGATAGAAAATTATTATCATCGTGAACTAGTACGTGCTCTCTTCGACCTCTTCTTCATCGCCTTCCTCTTCTTCTTCTTCTGCTTCGATCCCAGAACAGGTGCGCCGATTTATCCAACGATGGATGCAGCAAGGTGTCTACTATCTCTGCTGTGACCATAGGCGTGCGCAGGGTTCCCCTTCAGGGGGGGGCAGGGAGGGGCGAAGGTTCATCGAAGCGCCCCCCCCCCTTCCAATTAAGTCAATGTATGGGGCAGAATTTGCGCCCCCCCTCTCTCAGGTGACTAGGGGGGGGCGGCCGCCCCCTCTGCCCCCCCTCGTGCGCACGCCTATGGCTGTGACCCAGCCTTGCGCTACATTGGTGCAAAGCTGTGCTAATTTTTAAAATTATTTCTTGTTTTTTAAAGCGATGCATATAATACAGGACAATTATATTTCTATATTTAAGGTACCATGCAGCCATAGCTATTGAATTCATCTGAGCGCTAAGCCCATACCTGAAGTTCGTGCGTTAATGCAATGAAGAGATCACTGATGAACAGTGGAGTTAATTTTACCACTGTAAAAGGTTATTTAGTTTTCGCGTGATCTCTCGCTGTCAGGGCCAGAGTGAAGGAATGGCACGAAAGAGGAGCGCTGTACATTAAATGCACTATTGTATTTTAAAGCGGAACTGCACATTTATGTCAAAGGTGCGAAGAGCGATCAATTTTTTTTAAAAAACCTACCTGATTGATTGATTGATTGATTGATTCATTCATTCATTCATTCATTCATTCATTCATTCATTCATTCATTCATTCATTCCTTCGCTGATCACAGTTCTTCGAGTGAAGGAAAGCATCCTAGCTGTGGCATCGACGTTGATCGAATAGCGCGGGCGTTTCTGCTTTCAATCCGTGGATCGAACCCGCAACATCACCCTTGAACTCTAGCGCACCACCGCTTGCCACCATCGCTTCACGTTTTTTTTTTTTTTTTTTTCAGACCCAGCACGGCCCTAACAGTGTCCGCTCTAACAAAAATTATACCAAATTGATCGCTTTTGTAGCTGGCTATAAAATTATAGCGTTGTACTCATAATAAGTAATAACATGATCAACTGTTATCCGAGGTTAATCATTGCATTCGTATCGTGATTAATTAGGAATCGACTTGTTGAGCCGTCTACCACTGATAATTCTCGCGCTTGTAAAAAAATAAATAAATAAATAATAAATAAAAAAAATTAAAAAAAGCGGCTAGGATTTCTGGTTATAGTTTCATGCGCCTAAATCAACGTCTTTTGGCGCCATACGCGACGCATACCTTATTTTCTTATTATTTCGTTTCATTCGTTTCATTTCATTTGCTTACCCTACGGGTCCAGAATCGGGCATTAAATAGGGAGGGTGGGGGGAATAACAATCAAAAAGCTTGTTCAAAGAACAAAACGGGAGAGGGCGATACGCACAACAACACAGAAATAAAGAACACAACGATCTCTCAATTAAGGAGATACAGTGCAATTCGTAGTTGTGAAATGAAATAATCATAGAATGCAATAACACAAGGTCGACCTGAAGTACTATTGAAGGTAAATACAACAAATGCATGACAGATTTCATGTCCTGCGTGGGATCTTGCATGGAATGTTAAGGGCCGTACCGTTACTCCCACCTCACGCCTATTGGAGTCCTGGTCAAAGGGGAATCCGCGAGTCCTCGCAATTAGGCTAAAAGTGTTGCGGGCGAGGCGAGCCTGCACGTCCGCCCACATATTCGTCTTCTCCAGCCCCGGAGACAGATGCGAAAAGGAAATCGCTTGAACAGACGCGCCGCGCCTTCCGAGAGAAAAAAAAAAGAAAAAAGCCTGGCTATACGCTTGCCTGTAAGACGAGAGTCATTCTTTATCTCACCGCCCTTCGGCGTTGGATGCGCACATTTGCGTCCCATTTTTTCTCGCTCTATCTGTCTCCCATTCTGCGGTGCCTCAGGATGTAATGGCTGTAAGGGAGCCGAGCTGGACATTCCGGATGCAAAAGCAATGAGTGCCTTATGCCGAGACCTCGTTGTACACGTATGAGCATTGGCCCGCCTGCGCGAAAATAATTACTGGCGCCAAGTATCTTGCGCTATCGTTTACGTGGCGCTGGTCGGCGATGTTTCAGTCTGTCCGTGTTATCGTGCCGTTTACGCTATTATAACCGTAACGCGGTGACCAAAACTTTTGTTGTTGTTGTTGCTATTGTTGCGTGGTGGCAACGCCAATGCGTGTAATGAAGATTCTGGGCTAGTGTGGAAGCATTGCGGTGAACACAGTTTTACGTGACAAGTGCTAAACGACCATTCACTCTGCTGAAGAGTGGGATGCATTCAGCTTGATTGAACAACTCTAACTTAAGTCTTCCCGTACGGTATGTGGTGCGCGCATGTGCAGTCCCTCTGAACTGTACGGTATTTGAGAAAATGTACTTGCTTGAGCTCGTTGGTTGCACATAGCCAGGAGGGGTTCCAGCCTAATACTTGTTAAGGACAGACATCGACGGCTGCCGAACTCGCCGCCATCCGTGCTGCTCTAGAGTTCGTAGTTGAAGAACCACCACAGGCATGGTCAGTCTTTTCCGACTCCAAAGCAGCCCTTCAGTGCATTATGTCGCCATATCGTCATGGATTAAACGAGCAGTTAGTCGCTGACATAAGACTACTTCATCACCGGGCTGTAGAGAAGCAGCACAACATAACCTATCAGTGGATACCGGGCCATTGCGGTATCTACGGAAATGACCGTGCAGATGAAGCCGCCCGATCTGCTCATGATGCTCTCCAATGTGCAGCTATACCATTATCGAGAACGGACGCCGCTACGAGGCTTCGTTCACTTGCACGGGAACTGACACTGACACAGTGGAACTCGACAGAATTCACCAACGCCCGTCTTCACAACTTGGACCCAAATCTACAGCTCCGTCTTCCGTCAGGAATCACGAGAGCCGAGGAGACGCTCTTGTGCCGCCTGTGGCTCGGGGTGGCCTTTACGAATGCTTATTCGTTTCGAATCGGAATGGCCAGCAGCCCGACATGTGACAACTGTGGCTGCGAGGAGACCGTCGCCCATCTTCTCTGTGACTGTCCTCGCTTCAGTGCGCCAAGAAAAGAACTTAAAAAGGTGCTAGATGGACTGGACAATCGCCCATTGTCGGAGGAACGGGTCTTAGGACACTGGCCGAGACCGTCCTCGGCACGCAAAGCATTGAGAGCTTTGTTGCGCTTCTTGCGGGCAACTGGTCTCAGAGACAGACTCTAAGCAGTGTCGTTTATCGTATTAGTGTTTTCCTTTTTTCTTTTTTTTTCTCCTTTTTATAACATCTCTTTTCTGTCATCTTTTATTCCCCTTACCCCCTTCCCCAGCACAGGGTAGCCAGCCAGTCTGAGAACTGGCTAACCTCCCTGTCCTTCCTTTTCTCCTCTTCCTCCTCCTTCCATACGAAAGCGGTGTGTTGTATGTCTTTCTGTCCTCGTCCAAGTGGTTGTTGGGAACCCTCCTCAGTGAATGGTGTGGCGGCCTCATGGTCGCGCAGCAGCAGACAGACACCCTTTCCCATCTGTGCGGTGAAATGTTATCACGTTGCGTGCGGGAAAGGGAAGTGGTGTGAGGGTACGCGACCGAGCCGTAGTGGCTGCATCAGTCGCTGAAGTAAAAGTTAGTTGTTGTTTGTCCTTCTGGGACGCACTACTCGCTTCTCTGTGCTGATTTCCAGCTGCGCTCGCGTCCCGCACAACAACGGTATTGGTGCCCTGACTTAGGTAACCAGGTGGCGCAATCGTCGGCCATACGCTAGCGTCCGCGTTTATTTACCACCTTTGGTTGAATCATGAAGTGTACCTCGTCGCCTTTCATCCGTACCGGTAAGGTTGTGCCTCATGGGCCTCTAGCGATGGTTAGCGCTCGAACTGCCAGCGTAGTGTACCCGTAGCCATCTATGTAAAATAGCGAAGTTCGCATTTTGTGTGACTGCGCAGGAATTCCTGCGCAACGCTGTCGCGATGACGTAGTTTAGATTCTTCTTCCTGACTATGCTATTATACCGGACCGTTTCAAGTTGTCTTCTTCTTCGACGAAAATTAGTTTGTTTTTCCTAATGGAGATGACGCCGCCATATGACTTGATCACGACGTCGCAGATGCCCAAATTTGTGACATCATCAGGAACGTCACCGTGACGTCAAATAGCGTGACGTCACACGATGACGTCATGACCTTTTCGCTTGGTCAAATGGGGGCCGATCCCGGAGGCAGTGCAAAATCACGTGAAGCTGTATTCACACGACGGACGTTATCGCGGACGAATCAGTCACGTGACATGTCACGTGATTCGGATCCCTCCGCAGCCAGCATTCACACGACAGGGGAGAATTCAAGCTACAAGCGAGGATTTCGGCGTTACTCCCCGAGGATCCCAACTGTGATTTGGGCCTCCGTCGTTTCACGAATCGCTGCGCGTGCACCGAAGCGGGAACGCGGAAACGGCTGACGTATGGTGACGTAGTACGCAATCCGCGGGTTCGAATCGCGATTTCGTACCTCGTGTGAATACAGATTTAGGTGGAAAAATATTTCGGAGGGACGAAGAACGATTTGTACGTTCACTGAGAAGAAAGAGAAGATGACTTTCGCCTTCGAGTCGCCTCAGGCGAATGCACAAAAAAAAAAAAAAAAAACCTGTGAATTTCAGTCGTTGTTGTTATCGCCCGGCCTTGCTACTGTCGTTTCGGCGCGTCTCGTAGCAACGCCACGAGCCTTTTTCCTGGATCGCTTCGCCGATGTTTTTAGGAGCCACGGCTTTCTTCCTCCGCGCATCTCCTTCAACTGGGGCGTCGTTTCTGCGGCCGGCAAGTGCTCGCTGAATCGCTCGGCCGTAGCCCATTAAAGTGCATCGGTGGCCTGCCTCCTCCCTTCTCTCTCTCCACTTGCCGCTTCTTTGTATGGGGGGCATTCGCGTCCGCTTTGGAGCGAGGACGATCTAAGCGGAGCAAACAAGAACGAAAGAAAAGAAAGAGATGCTACCCTTCTAACCAAACCGCGTTCACGTTGCTGAGGGATAGTAGAAAGTGGGAGAAGCCGGCCGCGTCGTTCCTTTTATATCGACATTAAGTCACTTTGGGGGAAGACTCGAAGCGATAGCCGATCGTAACGGCCTCTTCTACGGCTCCCCACGAACCCTTTCGCTTCCTTCGCTTCCGCGTCTTGTCTCCCCATTCCTTCCCCATTCTTCGTGAGCGGGCCAGTTTCACTGCGCGGCAGTTTATCTCGTAAGGCACGTTCCTCCCCATTTTGTTTGTAAAGTCGTTCTCCGCGTTCACTACCCTCACTTCCCTACACGTCCTCTAAGGCGAGCTCTCCTTCCCGAATTTCTCTCTCTTCCTTTTCCTTACATCCCTTTTTTTATTCCCTGTGCGCAACGAATGTTGTTGCTTATACTTGAAGTATACGCCACCGTTATCTGGAGCTCTTGCCCAACCTCGCTGCGCCCTTTACGTCCTTTGTCGCTCTAAAAGATAAAGGTCCTCGTGTCTCGGTTCCTTGTATTCTCTCTTTCAACCTTCAGCGATCAGTGTGTGCCGCCCACTTCGATTTCTTTCTTTTATTTCTGATGTCGAAGGCGCTGTACTTTACCGCGGACCTTTCAGTTTCTCCTGCCCCCCCCCCCCCCCCTTAGTTCCCTTTATTCGTGTTTCCTTATTGGCTACCACTAAGCTCGTAATATAGCTCTCGAATCCTTTCTCTCACTAGCTCCGCGCGCATGCGCTCCGCGATTATGTGCCTCTGCAGTGAAAAAGCGTTCTTAGGGAATGGTGAGATCCATATTAGTCGCAAGGAGCATATCGCATCCCCAAACTACGTAGCATTGGCAATGCAGTTCACCCAATGTTCGGGGAATAACGTCGTCGAAATATCATTTCCTGTGGACGTTCATGAGCACCTAATACAGCTATAAAGGCGTCTTCGTGAATGTTTGGCGCGACCCTGCGGGGTATAACGAAATATGCGCTTCAGTTCGCGAGAAGCGCTTGGCAGTTCGTAGGATGCGTAAAGTGTTCGCCATTTGTAGAGCTTTCAAAAGTGTCGATTTTCTTAGTGTAATCACGTTTCTCGCTTCGGTGCAGAGCTGCTCTCTCACTCTCTCTTTCTCTCTGTTATTTCCGCCTATCCCTCTCCTTGACCTCGTTCTTTTCGTATCTTTCCGGTTCCCCTTACCCCTTTTCCACTACAGGGTAGCAAAGTGGATACTTATCTTCCGGCTAAGCATCTCACCTTCAGCACATCCATCCATCCATCCATCCATCCATCCATCCATCCATCCATCCATCCATCCATCCATCCATCCATCCATCCATCCATCCATCCATCCATCCATCCATCCATCCATCCGTCCATCCATCCATCCGTCCATCCGTCCGTCCGTCCGTCCGTCCGTCCGTCCGTCCGTCCGTCCGTCCGTCTCTCTCTCTCTCTCTGAAGGTAGTAGGGTACTAAAGATGTATTAAGAGTATGCGGAAGCAGGCCATCTGGTGAGAAAACCTCTAAGTGGTTATGTAAGAAAGAAAGAAGAGAAGAGTGCCGATCCGTAACTGTCTCTCCCTAGGACGACTCCTCACACATAGCGCATCGGCGGCGGATATGTTGTCATACAGCCTTCCCACATGACATACCTCCTAAGGAACTGGCCAATCAGTGTCAAAACTGCCTAGCTTCAGGGTTATCTAGCAAACAGGACTTAACCAGCATCACACGACTGGTGCTCGCCGTAGCAGGCAAAGCTGTAATTAGAGCACACAGTTATGCTACCACCCCTTGAAACTCACACGCCGAGCTGGCTCAGCCTCAGAGGCATATACTTGTCCAATAGTTTCGAAGTCGCGACTTCTACTCCCCGGCGCGTCCCAAACGTGAATTTGAAGCACGCTTGTGATTTGATGTGTCGATTCGCGGGGCCAGCTCCTGTGGTTTAACTCTTTCAGAGCCACCGTCGTAGCCCCCAGCTCAGCTGCTGGATTTCGAAGCCTATGGCCTAATTAAATAAGTCTCAAGTATTATACGAGATACGTCGCATTTCATTTACCTTCCATTCCTTGAAGACAGAAGGTTGCGCTCGTTAAATTCATCAAACACAATCACATCGTGACAGATGGGGGGCTCGGGTTGAATGGTCGTGCGCGTCTTTGCCCGTGTGTAGCCGTCTTTTACCTTGTCCTTGTCTGGTCTAACATTCATATATGGGACAAATTTCGAAGATAAGAAGCGCTCTTAGTTCACAGTGGCCCAGTTTTTGTTATCCAATTCCTGCCTTCAAGAAGGCATGAACACTTATTGAAGTGGTGGCTCCAGCAACACTAAATATAACATTTATCACCCCTTCAAGCTATGTAGAGTAGCATGGCGACGCCCCAAGTAATGCTTATTTTTCTTGGCCTGTTGATTCTCAGTGACCTTGTGATTGTCCTTGTCTCCCTATTTACCCTCTTCGGTGCGACAAACGTTTTTCGCATTTCTCCATAAATCTTCCGCAATCGGTGTTTTAGTTAACGTTGCTTTCCCTCAGCTTTCCCCAATCCCTGTTTTCCCCAATCTCGCTACTTTACATCCGGCTCTGTGCATGCTGCCTTTCCCTCAGCTTCCGCTCGCCTTTTCCCGGTTTCCCTCTCCGACTCCCCAGCCGACGGGAGACAGGCGGGCGCTTCCAGTGAACGGGGCCGTTCCTTTTCCTTTAAGGCGTCGTTTCTCCGCTTAAGTGGGCCGTATAATGGCTCTCTCCCGTTCTTCCTCCTCGGGCCTCCACTCCAGCCGTTGAATTCGGTTTAGTGCGGGACGTGAGCGGAGCGAGCTCGCGAGCGCGTGCGTGCGCGCCACCGAAGCACGGCCCTTTTTACTTTCCTCTTCCTGTTTAGCTTAGCGGAAGCGGAGCCGGTCGTTCGCGAAACTCGTTTTGCTGTCGTTTCTCCTCGTCTTCCTCTTCTTCCTCCAACGCCCTCACTCTGTACTCTCTCTCGCTCTCTCTCTTTATCTAAGCCGCTCTGTCTCTTTTCGCTATCGCCGTGTCGTGTTCAGTTGTCTTCTCCAGCGCGAGACAGTTTAGGCCTGACGAATTCAATCTGCTCCAAACGTTTAGCTAGATTTCCGAGAGAAAAATGCAGGTTTTACGAGCGTAAGCCTTAGATGTCTCATCAAAACAAGAAAACTGACCGTCGTCGGCGTCACCACGGCGTCATCATCATGCGACGAAGTCACTATGGCGACACAGGTCGCCAAATTTTTTGACGTCGTTATGACTTCGCATAACGTGACTTCATCCGATAACGTCATCACACAACATAATCGCTTGATCAAACGTGGTCGATCTCGGAGGCAGGACTGCAAAACCACATGAGGTGCTGAAAGCTGCAATGCCTCCGATTTCGGAGGCAGTGAAAGACCACGTCAGGGGCAGAAGCTTTCGGAGAAGGCGGCATGGATCAATACAATCGACTGATAAAAGAAGCAAAAAAAGATGTCGTTTGCTTCGAGTCGGCTGTGGCGAATGCATAAGGGAACCGTGGGACTTTTTGCTGACGTGGAATTTAGTGTTGTATTCCGGCGGTCGCGCAAGGATGTTTACGCTACCGTTTGTCACATAAGGCAAAGGACTTAGGACGTGCTGTACGGCAGTTTCAGTGAGTACCCAAAATATGCTGCCATCGCCTGACAAAAAAAGGTTACAGAAGTTCGCTGGCGATTTAGCCTCACATGTGGGGGGTTATCCGTTAGCATTGTGTTATGGTGCACCTCTTCAGCTACCGTTACCTCCCTTGAAAGGTTCCTCTCTGCCTTGACGCCATACCACGTTTCCGTCACGTGAGCTTCGGTTCAGCATCACTTCCGGGTACCCATTTCCAGTATTAGTTCCACTAGGAGAAGGCAGTGAGAGTAGACGGGTGAAAACGGGCATCCGAAGGTCGCAGGTTCGGTACCTGCCAGCGGCAAGTTGTCGTTTCGTCCACTTTACTTTCTTCAAAGACTTTTACATGTGCGTTGTCAGGCATTCAGTTGCCTTTTCACCACCCCTTCCCATTCAACGACTGGATGAGTGATGTATGATCTAAATGATGCTGAATAAACTTCAAACTTCAAATTCGATGTATATCAGAATTACTACAGTACACTTAAAACAGTACAATTAACATTGCCTATATATTCCTTGGCTTCATTATCTGCTGGTTTTCATTAAGGTTGTGTCAAAGAAACAAACGAGCCCCCGAAAATTGCCTTCCTTTATTCCTTCATGCTATGGTAGGTATCTTCTCTTGTGGCAGGCTTTCCGACGTTACGGAGCTTGCCGGTACCCAACAGTTGCAATTTCGATTTTGCAGCGCGCGCATATCGATGGAGGCGAAATGACAGAGTCCCGTACACTTAGACTTAGGTGCACGTTACAGAACCCCGGGTGGTCAAAATTTCCGGAGTCCTCCACTACGGCGTCTCTCATAATCATATAGCGGCTTTGGGACGTGAAAAACCCAACAATTATTATCAATTTCAATTTTGCCTTTAGCTCGCATATCAACCTTGGCTTACATTAACATTAACATCCGATATTGAATAAAACAGCGTCAACGCACGTCATTCTGTATGTGCGACGCATCATACGCTCTTCCAGTAAAACTTTGACAGTCTGAAAGGGATCTTTGCATGTTGGTGACATGGAGTTCTCCCTCCGATACATTGAAGCTATATCTTCTGTATGACAGACGGCCTTAACGATTTTGAACTTCGACGTTAGACAGCGGAGTACGAGGAAAGGTAGGAAGTTCAACCAGACGCGTGCATGGTTTGTTATCACGCTGAGGGGCAAGGCCAAGATTGCAGGGTGCACTTTTGACGTGAACGACGCACGGTATGATTACACGAGGCCGCGTACTATTATGTTAGAGCGTTTGGCATTTCTAAAGAAGACAACGCAGACACGCAATGCGCTGGTCTTTAATCTGGAGCATACAGCTGTAACATTCCGCCGCCACAAGAGGAGGCCGAATAAACTAACATAAAGTCGGAGAGGGTAGCGTGTCCTCAGACCGGCTGGCTACCCATTACTGGTGAAAGGGGGAAGGCGAATAAATGGTAGAAATGGATGTTACAAAAAAAAAAAAAGGGGGGGGGGGGAAGAAGAGCAGAAAAAAAAGGGGGGGAGGGTGAATCCAACAGTGCTTTAAGTCTGCCCCTTAAGAACAGTTTTTTTTCGCAAGAAACGCAACAACGCTTTCAAAGCCTTCTGTGCTGAGAGCGGTCTTGGTCAGTGTCCCAACACCCTTTTCTCCGACAAGGGGCGATTGTCATGTCCCTCTAACACTCTTCCGAGTTCTTTGCTGGACGCGATTAAGTTTTACCGGACAACTCGTAAAGGACAGAGGTACCAGTGAGGTTTCCTGTGTCGCAAGAAAATCTGGAAACTAGGTACGTTAGTGTTTTTGTTTTGATATGTATAGTAGTACATGAAATGCTTAAAAACAAAATATTCGAGCAGCTCCGCTTCGCGGACACCGATGAAACATCGAAGCTGGTGGCGTTCCCTTCGTCAGGCTAACACATTCCTATGTTTTGCAAGTCTTTCAGATACGTTGTATCAGTGCTCTTTATTAAACACTCCTTGTTAAGCTTTGAGGTGGTAGTATGTAGTTTTATTGCATCTTGACCATACCACGCGTTTACAATGAAGCATTCGCTTAAGGATGCTCCGATATGTTATATCACTGCTCTTCATTAAACACTCCTTGTTAAGCTTTGAGGTGGTAGTACAGCCACCACCTTTTATAACCACAAAGTATCACGTGACAGCGGTGCGACTATGGTAACGCGCACGACACTTGTGGTTATACACCTCCGGGAACGGTCCTGCCGTCGATATTCGCTGGAGAGGTGCTTAAGACGTGCGCGCGGCGGTCGTTTTCTGCGCACTGTATACTTCATGTAAAAGGATGGACCAACTTGTGCAACTACGTACTGTACTGAACATACAGGGTCAAACATCCGAAAAAACCGAAAAGATACTCTTCAAAGATGGCGAAGCACCCCCCCCCCCCCTTCGCTACGTGAAGCATCCGGGAGGCTCCATGCGAATCACTTTACTGCTGTTTTCCATAGACGGCAAGAAACAACAACCCTTCGGGATAGGCCGCCGTTTGCCTATTCAATCCAGGCCCGGGCCCTCATTTTCATATCAAACTCTGCGCCATCCCTTCGAATACCACTTTCGCTGCCGGCGCACTTACGGCCACACTCTTTTTTTTTTTTCTGGGTATCGAAGGAGTTCTGCCTTCGGCAGCAAGCTCTTCGGATACAACAAACGAACAAGGCCTGGTGTTCGAAGAAATGAAAAGCTCGAACGGCGCGCGCAAATAGCGGGTGGGGGGGGGGGACTCACATGCGAAGTGGCCCCAGCGAATGTTCTCAGCGATAAAACCGAGTGAGGCGGCAGCGTGCGGTCGTCGGCGTTCTAGGCGGCGTTCGAAGCGTTCCTGTGGATTGCCTTCTACGGGTCAGATAATGGAGTCGACCGAACGTGCTCCGAAGCAGCAATGGCTGGCAGCCGTCGCCTCCTTCCTCTCTTCCTTTTTTATGTAGCTGTCTGGAGCATGGCCCGGTATATATAAGCTGCTATGAGAATACTCGTTATCTGCCTACATCTTTATCTTCAGTTCCTTCCGATAAGTGTGCTTATCTTCATTTTTTTTCGGTCTCCCACTAGCCATCTGCCGTTTGTATGTACTACGTTCGGTGTCGCCGGGCGAATGCAGTACTTCTTCGCTTCGATTTTATGCGTTCCCGCGGTATTACGAGGCCCCTCTCCATAACAAGCCGTTCGTCGCCACGCGTTTTACTAGATGACGTCCCTCGTTTTCTGGGCGGTGGTTTTTTCGTTGTTGCGTACATGTGTATCTGCATGCTCGGCGTCTGGAGCGTATAGACAGGGCCTGTATCCACAAAAAACGTCTTACCATGGTAATTTTCGTCAAAGAATATTTCAGCCAATCACGATGCTTGGTTAACCAAGCCAAAGCTTCGTGGCTTGGTTAACCCCCCCTGCCCTTCCTCTTCGTTTCACACTCTCTCTCTGTTTCTTAGACGCCTCATCAAACGCGAAAGGTGACCGCCGTTTGTCGGCTGTGTCAGTGCGAGTGATGCAAGAAATCATCATCATGCGATGTCGTCTTTCTATGACGTCATCACCATGTCGCAGATCGTCATGTGACGTCATGATGTGACGCACGTCATGATGACGCCATGATGTTGTGACGTCATTGTGACGTTGTTTAACGCAACGTGACGTCACATGACGTCGTCGCTTGGTCATATGTGGGCCGATACTGGAGGCATGCGATGTGGAGAAAGCTTGCAATGTCTCCGGTCTCGGAGGCAGTGCGAAACCACGCTAGGCGCAGAAAGCTTTCGGCGAGGGGAGGGGGGGGTGTCATCAATGCAATCGAATGAGTAGAGAAGTAAAAAAGACAAAGCCTTTAGTCTACGAGTCATCTTTAGGCGAATGCATCAGAGGCCCTGTGAGTGTTTATTATGATTGTTATATGTATTATTTCCTTGGGGGTTGAGTGGGGAGCGTTCGATCTTCTTTATTTTTACGTTCTTGTGTGCGTCAATGTATGTACATACAAACTGTAGATATCTCAGGGTAGGGGAAAGAGGGTTGTACCTCCTCTGATGGTGGGCACGGACTGACACGCTGATGATATTTGATGATGCACTGACGCTGGTCACCGATGATGACGCTGATTGCTAATCCGACGCTAGAATCTAATGATGTACGGTCTCACAGATGAAAGGTCTCGGCGTTTCCGTGGGCTGCGACGTTGAGTAGGAGGAACTTACTTTCCGAGACAGAGTGTCTACCCCGAGCGGCTGCTCCTGTTGGTAGGAAAAGGAGAACGTTGAAGCGAACCATTAAAAAAAAGTATCGATAAGGGTACGATGGCACGACTCTTACCCACCATATGAGCGACGTTTACCTAAGACGAACACTCAGTACAGCACTCAGTAAGCTCAACGATTGCGCATTTGTGCATTATGGGCAGACAGCGCTGTCCAGTAAAATATCGTGTGCTGCCTCTTTTTTCGTGGTGCTTGGAGAGCTCGTAGCACGGTTTCCGTCGGTTGGAAAGGATGTCCATAAAGTTTGAACTAAGCGCTACTTAGGCGTCTGAATGTGTGGCGCCGTTCTAAGCGATTAACATGGCAGTATGGAACTGTGCATAAGCGTGACAAGCAGTATTCGTTGCTACGTACCATGCCGTCTAAACCTCTATGAGGGCGTGGACATCACGGCTCAAATGCACAATCTTTACGGTACTATTTTGTAGAGAGAGAGCAAAGAGAGCGAAGACGATGAGGCCAACCAAGATGAGCTTGTAGTTAGCTATCGTGCACTAGTGATATTAGGAGTAGTAGAAAGAAAAAAAATCCACCGCATCTCCACGAAGTGAATCATGACGAGTGGGAGAAACACTGGGGATCGTTCTTACCGCAAATCGCCAGTTACATTGCCCACTCGCGCATGTAAATGAGTGACAACGCGTGTGTACAGTATATACAATGTGTTTTTGCCGTTCAGCCGCCGCTTCCCGCGCCCCCAACTTCGGGGTCGCAGCTTGTTGTCGGCGTTGTCCGTTTTACCGCTGCTTTCCCGAGCCCTTGCCTACGGGGTAGCTTGCTGTCTGCGTAGACGTTGAGCCGCCGCATGCCGCGCTGTCGCCTCCGGAGTGGCAGCTTGTTGTTGGCCTTGCTGCTTTGCCTTTCGCAGGCGAGGGCGCGTTCACGTTCGTTTTCATCCATGGCAGAAAGAGAATGTGTGGTCTGGAACGCGCTTATTCTACATCGCCATCAGCGTCATCGTCATCGGGTACCTTGCATGTGCTAACGCGCTTATTCTTCATCGTCATCAGCGTCATCGTCATCGTCGGACAACGGACAGCGGACAAGCCTAGACCCTAACGGTGCTTCGCCCCTCTAAAAAAGGTGGGAGAGTGAACGGCTGTGCGCCCACAGAAAGCCGTACAGAAGGACCTGGAGTCATGCGACTGTGATTATGATAAGACGGGCTGATTGCCAACCGCTGATGCTGTAGTTTCCTTCTCGTGCTAATCTTGTACGCAAGCCTATTGGTCGGGGCCTTGTGCAAGGAAGAACAGAAGGCAAAACGTGAGCACGAATATGTGATATGGGGCAATTCGACTTTCCTCAAGCCTGTCAGTACGATAGAGGGAGAGAGAGAGAGAGAGAGAAAGAGGCAATTATATCGAGGCCACCGAATACGCCGTACGAGTGGTCTAGACGCAAAGCGGAACATCGGCGCGTGTAATACAAGAAACGAAGGGGGGGTGGACATGCGCAAAAACTAAGAGATCGAATCCCTGGGAGCAACCAACCAGTCGTAGGGGAGAACCCGAAACACGCGTGGTCCGACTGCATCCTCACGCGCGGCTGGCAAATTTTACCCAAGGGTGCCGGAGAAACAAGATGCGGTCCAAGAACAATCGGCGTGGCGGCGTTTCGGCAATGGCACCCGTGCTCTGCCTCTCGGAGCACTGTATACGCACGCTCCATTTTTTTTTTTTTTTTTTGCGAGCGTGTATTCTGATCACCCAAAACGGAGCACCAGAGGTGATAAAGAGCGCCACCTAGGAGTGTAAGCAAAAATGCGCGGACAGAGGGGGGTGGCTGCGCGGGCCGTATAACGATAAATCAAACGAGCTATATGGGACCTTGAGGAGAAGCTGGTGGCACACCGAAACCATTACATGTTCAGGGAGGAATGCTGCCTTCTCTCGCTTCGGGCTTCTTGAAGAACGTGCGAGCCAATGCAGATTGCGGAGGACGTGGTTGCTTAGGCTTGTTCGTACGTGTGGGACGCCTTGTGTGCTGTTTCACTCGCCACGAGATTACGCGGTGTTTAGAGAGAATAGACCAGCTCACTTGGCTACAAGAGTGTTGCTTGTTGGGCAAGTTGGTACATGCTTGAGTTCCAAGAAAGCCACTAAAACGTCGAAAAAAAGGAAGAAAACTGAGAGGCAGGAGCAGAGGCGGTGTTGGAACAAACAAACAAACAAACGAACAAACAAACAAACGAACAAACAAACAAACAAACAAACAAACAAACAAACAAACAAACAAACAAACAAACAAACAAACAAACAAACAAACAAACAAACACCGCCACCTCTGTGTTCACTGTCTCTGCTGCTGCCTCTCAGTTTTCTTCCTTTTTTCGATGTTCTAGTGGCTTTCTTCGAATTTGATCACTTGGCTACAAGATAAAGAGCGTTTCAAGACATTGAACGGAAATGAAGGAGTGATACAAAATAGGCAACGAAATAAAAGTTATGACAGTCGGTGTAATTTCGTCTCTTAAAAAGGGAGTCTCTTAATAGTTAGTGTTCGAGTATCTTTGAACATTTCATCATTCGTTCTTAGTGGGAAAGAGTTGAATATTTTCGCGGTAAAGGGGACGCCTGGTTTCTGTGTTTTGCAATTTCGTGCAGTAACTTGAGCGGCCGGTAAGTCATTGTTGCATCACGCTTATGTCACAGTGTTCTAGGGTTCGGGCCATTCTGGCGCACTAGATACTACCTCGACCCTGCGCTGTTAGAACGATGACCTTAATGCGAAGGATGGAGGCAAAGATATTACGGAGGAAATAATTCAAGAAGGAGAATGTGTACGATAACTCCACGACTGGTGTCTTGATATTTTGGGCCCGGAACTTGTTGTCTGAGTATACAAATATATCGGATCAGATATTCGCAACTGAACAGTGCAAGTTTCTGGCGCAGCAAATATTCGAAAACAAAGCACATTCTTATCGAATGCCCGAGTGTTTCCCTCAACAAAACTTCGTAGGAGGAATCGACCTTATGCTGGTATTCAAAGCATATGGCGGTATTAACATGGTCTATATAGTACAGCTAACCAAGAAACCTTTAGTGTACTGACGGAAAATAAGTAAAGGGAAGTTGAGTGACAGAACTTCAGTCATGTCAGGTATTGCTAGCTGTACAATCAGGAGATAGGAATTTAATGAAGGAAGAAAACATGTCGATTACGATAAGAGAAAGAAGCTACTGCGGCGACCTGTCGTGTTTCCGTGGCTCTTGGCCCATCCATCTTTATATGGATGAGTGCCGTAGGAAAAGTATATCATCATCATCATCATCATCATCATCATCATCACCATAATCATCATCGTCGTCGTCGTCGTCATATACAGATGAACGTTGTTCTTTTTCTTCAGGGAAAACCGTGGTTATACCGAACGTCTGGTTCTAACCATGAGCCGTTGCCTGCCCTCGCGATCCTTATTGATCAGCAAATTCGAACCATTCGAAAGTCATAATTATATACCCCGGGAAAACAGGCAATTCTGCTGGAATGTTTTACTTGAAACCGTTCGTTCAATACGGAACGTTGGCCTTGATCGCGTGACAGAGATCGCTGTGAGGAGACCGAGCAAGAACACACGTGTGGCGACTCGAACTGGAGGCATCTTGTGTGGGGAATCTTGTTCAGATGCCGCTCTGCTTTGCCGTTTATGGCTAAGAGGGGCTTTCAAGAAGTCATTTTCCTTTCGCATCGGAAGGGCTGACAACCCATTTTGTGACAACTGTGGTATTGAGGAGGCATTACAGCACATCTGCGACTGTCCTCGCTAAAATGAGGAGAGACAATCACTCGCGGCGACGCGGTCGCTCCAGCTCTGGTATAGACCACAGACCTCTGACGGCGGGAACCAATTTGAAATGTTGTCCTGAGAAGACGTCGCGGATGAAGGCGACGAAGGCCTTGCTCGAATTCTTGAAGACAACAGACTTGCACCGGCAGTTATTGACCGATGGCAATATTGTGACTATGAGGAGTGTGGCTTTTTTGTGTGTGCTCCCCGTCTTCCTCTCTACCTCTAACTTTCAAACACTCCACCCCTTTCCCCAGTGTAGGGTAGCATACCAGCTTTTCTGGACGGGTTAACATCCCAGCCTTTCCTCTCTCTCCTTGTTCCTTCCTTACTTCCTTGTTCAGGAAAACACAACTAAGCAAGAAACAACGGTGGGCGCGCCCGTTACGCGATCTGGAAAGGTAATTAGTCGTCCCCCCTTGAGCATATACGGACGCTGTGTAGGGATCGAGCACAGCCAAGTCGAAGACGAGACGAAAAGGCAAGACCAGAAAAAAAAAAAAAAAGATGGGGCTCCAGGACTTGTGCTGCTGCTGCGACCAGTGGTGGTTTCGAGTGGTCCGGTGCATGATGGCTCCCGCGGTCTGGGGATGACAAACGGCTCGCAGATCATTTTTCAGTTCGCCAACCCCCCTTCTTGACGGGCTTAGCCACTCCGAGGCGTCGCATTAACGGGTTCTCCGCGACTGCTGCTGCTGCTGCTTATGTGTGCGTGCGTGTGTGTGTATGTGACGCGCGTTGTGCGCAGGCGCGTTGGGACAAACGGGGACGGCAGAAATGACACGGCGCGCGAACAGGTGGCGGGAGGAATAGACTGATTAACTCCTTACTTCGCTCTGTCATCGCCAACGCACCGCATTGCCGTTTGTCTCTCCCTCTCTCTCTCTCTCCACTATCTTCTTTATCCTTTACTTCGGGCATGGCTGGAGGAGGACTCGGAGACTGCGGTGGTCTCACAGCGTCGTGTGCCGGTCGAGTCCGGCCGACGCTGAGATGCGGGCCGGTTATAATTCATCATGATGAATTCCGCATAGCTGGACGCGTGTTTGGTCGCTATGCGATGTGACGTCTCGCCTTTCGGAGCCAACCAGGCGTGCACCGATGGGTGTCGCGGCACGGCCCAGAAAACAAGGGAGCACAGGCTGTCGTACTTATTACGGCGAAAAGCCTTAGATGCCTTATAAAACGCGAACGGTAACCGTCTGTGGCGTGGGCGTCAACACGAGGGATGCCAAAAGATCATCATCACGTGATGACGTCATCATGACGTCACAGGTTCGCCGAAAATATGTGACGTCACACGATAACGATCACATTTTCGCTTGATCAAAGGTAGGCCAATCGTGGAGGCACTGCAGCACCACGGGCGGTGCGAAATGCTTCCAATGCTTCCGATCTCGGAAGCAGTGCAAGACCACACGGGTTTCTGTCTGCACCCAACGAGTTGGAGGGGGGTACATACAATCGAACGAGTATAGAATATAATGGCTTTCGCATTCGAATCATCTTGGACAGATGCGTAAGGGACCGTGTCATTTCAAACTTCTGATGTTGCTTCTGCTGATTTCACAACCTCACTGTGTATGCGTTCGAGTTAATAACTGGGTGTCGTGACGGCGGGTCCTCAGTTTCCGGGGGCGTGCGCTCCAGGCACGTTTTTCGCGATACACGACGCGGGTTCGAGTGCTGCACTTCCGGCAGTCGCAGTATTGACAAACGTAGCTTAGAACCACAGAAAGTTTAGCTCTAGTTGGTAACTACTCATCATGTGTTGTCTCGTTGTCTTCTCCTGTGTCCTGTTCGCACGTCCACCCTCATTCGTGATGAACATAAGCTTAGGCCGAGTAGCATCCGTTTCGTTACCGGGGAGACTAACGCTGACGGTAAATGATGGCATCGTTCGTATATTGTCATAAGCGAGGGCCGAAGAGGTGACCAACAAGAGCGTTCACTCGTCGTGAACGCTTCGAGCGCGAATTCGCAACGAATCGAAGCCATAACAGCTTCAGTCGTGAAAAGCTCCTCGCTATTCCACCCTTCTGGCTTCCATTTGCACGTTTCTTGTCACGTGACAGGATGTCGGGATCCTATTGGCCCGCGAGCGAGCGAACCCGATGCTATTGGCTCTTGACGCGGCCGTCTTGACTCAGTGCGGGCCACCGTGGTGCGGGCGAAGAGCGCTAGCAACGGAAAATGGACAGGTACTATTAGTCCTGACGTCACGGAAGAGTCGCACCATGGGAAACATCTTTGTCTTGCGAGCAATAGCAACGAGCTTCGATATATGAGCTCGTTCTTGAGGCTTACCGAAAACACTCTTTTGCGGTTGGTTCAAATAGCGCCGACCAATAAGTGTGGCAGCTTTGGCCAATCAGCGCACAAGGATCACAGTCTCCGTGTCCGTGCTTCGGGTCTTCTGTCCTTCCAGATGTAACCGTGCCGGTTCGTCATGTGCCCGAGGAACACGCAGCGTCCATTCTCACAAAACGTTCTAATGAAATACTGATATAGTAAACGAGAACATGAGAGCGCATGTAGTCTTGTTTTCAAAAGCGTGGCATGGAGCGCCGTGAGTGGTGAGCGCGCACCCAATGGCAAGTCGGCGACCGGCCCACAATCCCCTCCAGCATGCCCACACGTCGTTTCTTTGGTCTTCCTTGTCCTCCTTTGTTGCGATGTTTTAGACTTCCTCATCTCCCTCTACTTACTCTTGGGCGTACGTCCATTGCCGTTGCAGTTGACCAAGCACTTTTTCGTAACTGCGCACAGAAACGCCAGAAAATAATTCAAACGAAAACAGCCCTTGAAGGCGTTTTAAAACGAAGCCCGAGCGCTTATCCGGGACTGGACGGAGCATTCAGCCAATCGCAAGATGGCGTCCGGCCCTTTAAATGCGGAAAATAGCCGGCCCCCCGGCCTCTGCTTGGCGAAACTCGGGAGCCCGGGTCCCCGCCCCGGGCCTATGGTAGCGCGCGCGAGCCCCGCGAAGCGCTCTAAAAACGTCGGGAGCGCCGGCTTCAAAACCTCCTCGCCATTTTTTTTCCCCTTCTCCGCCGGTTTTATAATGCGCCGCTGAGGCGGCTCGCTTCTCCATCCTCCTCCTCAGACGCCGGCGCTCCCCCCTCTTTCCTTGAAATCGATTAAACTTTTCGAAAAATCGATGTCTCCTGACTCCGCCCCCTTTTTGTTCGCACGCTGTGACCTTCCCGGCGTCCTTTTGCGTTTCTTATATCGCCGTTGGAAGATTTTGACAGCGGGAACGGTTACATTAAATGGGGGGTTCGAGGGGAGTGGTACGTCATATGCGACAATACTTTTTGAACTATATACCGCTTATAACGCTCAGCGGCTTCTTCGAAGTCGGAGACTGCATTGGTGAAATACATGAACTCCCGAAGTAATAGAGACGGCGTAACTTCGGCCACCTGTGTTAATCGCTGCGGGATGTGTAGGGCTAACCGCGTAGGACTAGTGTGTTCGTTGTATTCTCATGTATGGTCCGCAGTAGTAAGCGGACCATGCTTTTATACGTAGCTGGCACTGAAGGCATGGATTGAATAGCACTGTGTAACTGCCAACTACTGGGCCCAAGGCGGTGTTCGATCATCTTTTCATGAGCTCACGTACAGTGCCGTCAACTGTTAAAGGGAACACATGGGCATGTAGGCCGCTCTTTTTATTTTTGTCTGATTTAGTGTGCCCTTGTCATGCGCCGGACTGCAAAACGTGAGCCTGCAATGCTGCTGCGCGGCAGCAGTTTCGTGCCGCGAGAGGAATGGGTCCGTTCACCATTTTTCGAAGCGCACCGCGCGTCGTTTTCTGAGCAGACCAATCAGAGCGGCTCCCTCTCCCTTTCCCCTCGCCCCTCTCTTGACGTACGCGCAGCTTCAGCAAATATTTGTAGCTGGAGCGCCAGCAAAGCTGAAGACAGCCATTAACCTTAACTGTCGGTCGCGATATACGGTTGCAAACATTTTTCGTTCTTCACACACCCTAGCTGCTCTTGCTGATCTACAGTGCACCTCCTGTAAGTTTTCCCGGAGTGTGTGGACCAAGAGAAATCACGCTGAACCACTATGGTCATTTCTTTTATAGGTTACGTGGGAGTGCAGATCCAAGGCGGAAAAGCTAAATTCTGAATTTTTAAAGGAAAAGTTAAATTGGGAGCCGCGGGCCGCCGTCCTGATCATGGATGACCTGGAGGACCAGGACGGCGTGCCGGGGCTAGGACCGGAGCGTGGGAAGGAACTACCAGATTCCTGGTTTAGAACAAGCGACGAGCTCCTTAAAACCCTCTAGCGATAAATGTATCTGCTACTACCCCCCACTACTACTACTACTACTACTACTACTACTACTACTACTACTACTACTACTACTACTACTACTACTACTACGTGACTGCCACCTGTGATTGTGTGGTCCACATTGATGCTTGCTCGACTTATCAGGCCCACGGCAGTAGTAATAGTGGTAGTTTAAACTTTCTAGGTTATTGGTGACCAAGTGCGAGGGGTTCTCAGTGTTCTTCAGCTCACTTGGCTTGGTCTAACCGAACCTTTTGGCTCTTTCAATCCTCGCGTACGGGCCCGCTTTCGGTGAACTATAGTTGGTCGCACCACGTACATGTGTCCAGGTGAAATGCAGGTCAAGCCTTCTCACTAAAAAATAATAAAAAAAATGATTATGGCACAGTCGACAATTGGCAAATCGCCAGACGCTGTGGGACGAAAAAAATCATCTGAGGAATATTGTAGGGAATAAAACAAAACAATTAGAATGCGGTTGGGCCTCTAGGTTCTAAGCATGAAGAAGCAGTGAAGATTAGGGCAAGGAGGAGTACGTAATTGCACTACGGCAGAACAAAAGCTTACGCAGGCTTAGGCACCTTCGGGTGTAGTGAGCACAATGAGGAGCTGCTCTCTTTCTCGTATGGCTGTACCACGGAAAAAAAAAAAAAAACCCTGAACGACAACCTGGTGGGCGGAAAGCGGCTGGACCCTTTTGTGCCGTCGTGATGTTTACTACGGCGACCTCCCCTTTTGATGATTGAAGAAAAAGCCAGAATAGCGAAATGTATTGCAGCAGGGGAAAGGTCAGAGCGGGGCCAAACCGAAGCCTCTGTATCCTTGTCATTCGTAGAACCATGGGTTCGTCGCACCACTGTGCTTGGTGTCTAAAACGAAACGTAAAAATAATTAACGACAATGAAATCAGGCAAATAATGGGGATGAATTCTTTATTTCCCGCAAAGGGGCTGCCGAGGAAACTTAATGACTGCTCTGAAAAGAAAGTGAATCAAGGAGGAGAGAGTGAAGAGACAAGATGAGAGCATACGAGGAAACACAAAAACAGAACGAGGTTGAAAGAACCTCCTGCGTACGCTGCTAAATAAGAGACAACAACAGCAGCTCCGCATAGACAATTCAATTGCAAGGGCACGCCCTTCTACTCCGATCCGAGGGGGGGCTGTCCGGGGTTATTCGATTTCCGGGTTAAGCCGGTGTTTAATTCTTGCTTTTCGATGCCTCTACGCGACTCCCCCTTGTATTTAGAAACACGCCTCACTGAGTGCCTCTATTGTTTTGCACGGAATGACTCTTAGTTCTCACGAAGAGTGCAGTTCGTGTTTGTTGGGTTCGCAGGTCGCTTACTCTTCTCGCGTACGCGTTCTTAGTTTTGGTACACTCTTAGATGCCGGTTCGTTCCTCACAGCCAGCCCTTACGCTTCTATTGTAGTCTGTAGAATAGATTTTTCGATGCTGAGTCAGTATAGTTGTTCGTTATTGTATGGAGTGTTCGCAAATTACTGCCTCCAGTCGCGAGTAAAAAAGTTGGGTGTCTCGCTGCTCGCGAAATTGCCGCTGTCTTTTTTTTTTTTTTGACAGGTGAGTTCGCTATAGAAATTGTCGCTCGATTGAGAGCAAAATGGGGAGGAGCCGGAACAAGTGAGACAAAGGAAGACAAGAACTAAAACAAACAAACAAACAAACAAACAAAAAAAAAACACGGAAAGATTTGTTTTCGCTGACACCTTTTATTCGGCTTTGCTGCGATCGATTACTCGTATTTCTTTTCTTAAGACTGAAGTTAATGGTGTCCCGCGCAGCACTCGGAAATTTATCGCGTACGCCCTTCTTGATAGATTTCATTTTACTTTCTTGCGAGACAAAGGCAGCGGTTAGCTTTACGTGGGGTGTTGGCTTGTTTTTTTTTTTGTTTTTGTTTTTTTTTTCCGAAGACACCGTGACAAGACAGAGTGGTAGGAAAGTGAGAAAGCCTGCGAACGCCGGAACGTTTAATTACGTGAGCACCCGCATTAATATCGGTTGTTCGCTCGCGCCTTTTGAATCGATGACTGTGCATGCTTCTATGTAAGAGGACAAGAAAAAAAAAGATACTACGTTCAGCACCGTCCTCACGTGCCGCGGAGACGCACTTGTTGTGGCGTTCAACTGCAGAACACACGGTAGTGTGTTCGCTTCATTGTCCCTGCAGCCTCATTCCAATAGTTCCGGAACGCGGAACCATTGTCGTACTATTATTTAGGTTCTCCTTGAAGAGCTTCATTTCAAAAAGTGCAGCTCCCACTAAGTCGCGCAAGGCTGGGTCATAGCAGAGCTGGTGGGCACCTTGCTGACACTGACTTGGCTGGACTTTTACCCCCGCACCTGTCTCTTTCCCAACCCTTGCCATACTATACAAAACATAGCTATTGTCGCCCTCTTTTTTATCTTCTCTTTTAGTCTGTGTCTTTCTCATTCTGTCTATGTCTATTTGTTTCTCTGTCTTTCTTATCTTTTTTCCTCTTTTTTTCCCTTTCTTTCTCGCTTTTTTATTGTGATAGCAATAATATGGACACTCTCGGATGGTTTTTGTCGTCGCCGTGATGTTCCTGTATATATGTATATATATATATATATATATATATATATATATATATATATATATATATATATATATATATATATATATATATATATATATATATATATATATAAAGGCCACACAGAAATGTCATTCAGGAAAGTATTTTCCGACGCGCGGAATCGAACGGGCGACCTCTCGCTCCGCAACGCGCGGCGTTAGACGGCTCGACCACGAAAGCACACGTCCTTCAGCCTACTAACGGCGAGCTATTTATATATGCCATTTACCACTGGTGGTACGCCGATCTCCGGGGAATTGCAGCGCGTTCTCTGCATTACCAGCGAGATGGCGCGCTCGTTGCGATGGGTGCGCTCGTCTATAACATGTACTTTGCCCTGCGGGACGTAGTCGCCCAGGCGCGCGCGCGGAGCGATTTGTACGTCGGGATGTACGTCGTTGTGGGTCGTGATAGGGGCGGTTTGTACGCCGTGTACTTTCACCAGAAAGATTGCCTTGAAGTCTCAGAGCGCACGAAGATCACTTCGCTCGCTGCAGAGGCCCCGTTTGCAAAAGGAGCGCGCTGTTCAAACACATTGAAGCAACAACTGTGGGCCTTGTTAGTTCGCTCTCGTTCTGTGTATACCGATGCGTACATTTCGTGCTTCCTTATTGTTTGAGCAGCGCGTTAAGTGTCGAGCTGTGAACGTTGTTAGTTCGCGCTCGTCCTGTGTTTGCTCTTTTCGTGCGTCCTTTGTGCTTGAGCAGCGCTCTGCACGTTTCGATCTCCTTGCTGCTCTTCGCGTGACATTCCGACTTGTTGCTATCGCATTTGTTGCTTCGTCCTTGCGGCTAAACTGACTTTTTTTCCTTTTTCTTTCTATGTCGGCTTCCTCTCTGTAGTCGATCTCTCGTCCTCTATCCTTTCCACTTCTCCACCATAACTGCTATGCTGTAAAACTCCTACAGCACCTATGTTTGGTTTGGTTTGGAAAAACTTTATGAATAAAAGTCCGGAGGCTGTGCCACAGAAATTGGGCAAGTTTCACGATTCACAACACTGGTTCGCTAAAAATTAGCGAAGGAACACATGTGCGCAAGCCCCAATTAGGGGCCGCACGTTTCATCTTCTCTTGTTAACCTTCTGTACCGAGTGCTTGAGCGGTGATTGAGCGTGTGTCAGTTCATGACAACGATAATTTTCTATCTACGACACGCGGCAAACCTCGACCGTAACAGCTCTGCTGTAATAGCCGAAGTTCTTCTAAAGAAATATCAGTTTCCCTGTCCTGACGAAGAGCGTGCGCCGACACGCGTGGGCTGCCTCCGACAGACGAAACCGGCAAGGCTGCGCGAGCGATTTGTTTGTCGAGCCTGCTTATCCTGGCTTGTCTGATCCACTTCTTGCATCATCCGCAACCCGCGCGTTTCTTACAGGCTCCTGTGCCCGCGGATAATACAGCCGGCATAAGGAAAACCGAAGGAGAGGTGGAAAAAAGAAAGCATGCTGACCCGGATTGCCACTGGCAACGCTGTACTCCGGCTCTAAATAAGGACAACAACGCTTAAATCTAACAGGCAAGAACTATGCCTCGTTCCCGCTCTCCCTATTATAATGGGTGTCCTGGTGCTTTCGAAAGGTTGAGGAAGCGAGCTCAAAGGCATAGACATGGCTACGCGCTGCATACCGGTCTATATGTGGCTCTAACAGCTCTCCCATACGGAAGCCGGGCGCGTCTGCGCGCTACCAACCGCCTCACTCTATCCCGCTCCTCCCCTCTTCTTTTGTTCCTCGTCTCCTTTTCCCTTGTCGGCTGCACACCGACCGCTGTCCTTCCATTTTTTCCCCCGTTTCTTCACCGGTTACCGCTTCAGTTTTCCCTCCTCCTGCCTTCTTCGTTCCCTTCCTTCGTCTCCTTCCCTAAGCCCCCCGGTAGCGCACCTTATTTCCACCGTCTGCGCTCTCTACACTCCTTTCCCGAACCCCCCACCTTCCCCATTTTCGCCATTTCCCTTTCCCTACGCTCCTTCTTTTCCTCCCCGTTTTTCGGTTGCCCCGGCAACGGTGTACCGCCGGATATAAATCACCTTTACCGGGGATTTCTTCTTCTTAGCTGCTGCCGCTGTGGCGCGCGCGCTCGCGCACTCCCTTCTTTCCCGATTTTTATCTTTATATTTATGTACATATATACATACACGGTGACCGGCGCCGCACTCTTGCCTCCCCCGCATCTTCTCCACGAGCTTCCCCCCTTTTTCCCCATCTTTTTTTCCTTCCTCCTTTTTCGCCCGTTTCTCTTTCGATCACCTACATTTTTTATATATTCTCTCTATACTCTCCGTTATTTGTCCCTTTCTGCCACAGCCGCGCTCCGTTTTGACTCCCTTTTTCTTTCTGGTTTTGACGTGCCCGCCCCCCGCACTACAGCCAGCTATGGCAGCAGCAGGAGCAGCAGCAGCAGCAGCAGCATCGGCAGCTGCGATGCTTGGAGCTGCGTCGAGTGAAAGGTTTCACCGCTTTATGTTTTCGTCCCCTTTTTTTCCCTATATTTTTTCCAGTCTTCTAGCCGTTCCAACATCCTCTCGCGCTCTTTATCCCCGCACCGATTCTTAGTTTTCCCCTTTTCCCATCCCTTCCAACTTCCCCATCCGTTCTCTATAGGCGAAGACGAGAAATATATAAGAAAAACGGGAAAAGAAGGAAAAAGGGAACGAATGAAACAATACTCCCCGTGTCGTTCTACTCGAGAGTACAGGGGGGGCGCGCAATAAATAAGGTCGAAACAAAAAGATGGCGTCGGGAGATGGGGAGAAAAAGGAAGGGTCTCGGAGGCGAGCAACTTCAGACGCGGCGGGCGTTTGTTCAAGCGTTAGGTGCCGATGCTGCTCCGTCGATAAGTAATGGACGCCGGGGCTCTCTTCTCTTTCGGCGCGCGTTTACCCCGCGGGAACCCTTGTTCCATTCCTTCGTTCGTTTTATTTTTCGTGTAGACTCAGTTTGTTTGTTAGCGTTTTCAACGTCCCGTGTTCGTTATGTTCCTTTCTTTTTATATTTGAGGGAGAAGAAGAGCTTCTTTTGTTCGCCCTCGAGTATCGATGTCCGCTGAAAGAACGTCCGAGCGAAATCGGAAAGGAAGGCTTTTTGTCGAGGTCGACGTTAGACACTTTTCTTTATTTTGTGATATCTAGGAGCGCCTGAGAGCAACCGAGGACTGACGTGTCAAAGAGGAAAGGCCTTGGGTGTATTCCTTTTTTTTTCAATGCAGTGGTTCCTGAAAAGATGGGGAAAAAGAATTCGAAAATCCGCCCTTTTTCATTTTCCTGCGCAGACCTCTGCCGTTATTGTAGGGGCCGGGACGAACGGCATCGCCAGAGCGAAAGCCTCCGTGATCAAGAGGCATTTCGCGAATATTCCGCTAGGGGAAGGGCGCACGCGCAGTGGTATCGTGAAAAAGGGCGGATTTCGACCGTGGCTCCACCGGCTACCTGCATTAAAAGGCAGGCACGTTTCGTGCAAGAATTCATTGTGAACGCTGTTACCAGGATGTCGTGCGCATCTCTATGAACGGACATGTTATGAGTTGACCTAAGGACACAACTTGAACAGAAGCGTGTGTCAGTGAACTTATCACTGTAAAGGCGAACGATTGTCAGTGAAATTTCCATTGCCTTGTAGTTTTCGTAATTTGTTTCATTAAAATGTTTATTTATTCTGGCGTCATCGGACGGCATTTTTTTATTTTTTTTTTGCTGCGCTACATAATGAAAAGGAGTAGTCGATATCATGTTTACTGCAACTTCCTCACATAATCCGATGTGTAACATAGATTAATAGAGAGAGAAAGAGAAATGCGGCCCTCTAAGTGCGCCAGGGAGGTCAGACACGCACACTCCAAGCTTCGCTTGTCCCATTTTCCAGATAGGGAAAGATATCCTGAATTTGCTATCTGTTTTTCCCTTCTTTCTATCTTACCTCTTCGTTTTCATTTTCTCGTAGGAGTCATTAAGAAACTCGGCAGTTTGTTGAGCGTTAGTTTCCTGATTTCGAGCTCACCGCTGCACTGCCGCCGACCAACACACTCCAGATATCACATTCAGGCTCCTTCTCATACCTGACCGCCTCCTTAGATTCGACGTGTCATTCGCGCCTCGCTGGCGCTCACCAACAGAGTACGCTTACTATTAGGAGAAATTATATTGAGCCACGTCGCACTCACTCGCGAGTTGCTCGGAGCTAAAACCGAGCACGCCTCGGATCGCCTCTCGTCGGAAAACTTTCATCCTTCCGGTTGGCTAGGCTCGATCCAGAGACCGGCGAAAGTTAATGACCGCACGCGCCGTTTTCGCTGCAGCTTCCGGATTCTGTTGGCTGCCGCGGCCAAAGGCAAAAGCCGAGCACGCAGCCAAGTGCGAAGAAACTCGGCCGCTGGCAAAGCGGTTATTGGACGAGAAAGTGGGGAGTAGGTATCAAAGTGGTGGAGAAGGGTGCACTCTGCAGGCGTTACAAATATATATATATATATATATATATATATATATATATATATATATATATATATATATATATATATATATATATATATATATATATATATATATATATATATATATATATATATATATATATATACGGCAAATTTATCGGGTAGCGTTTTAGTGGATCGGGCCTTCCTATGCCGCACGATTAGCGAACGATATATTACGAGTTTGTAGAGAGTCTGTAGCGTAGGACGCTTCCTTCATTACTTACAATCTTAATCGTCGAGCAATTAGAGTCCCTTACGGTTTCCTGACCAACGATTGCCAACTTTCTGCACAGCGAGGTGTTGCCTGCTTTCTTGAAACGGGGGTTTCGCGGCATCGTTCTCTGAAACGGACGGGACGTCTGCGTGCTCACACATTTCGACACTTGCTGTGTATGCATTTGTGTACTGCCCACGAGGCCTTGAGTTGTATCTTGTGTCCATGCGCGCCTTGATGACCTTAACGCATTCGTGTTGTGCCGCTTGTTTTTTCAGGCCGCAGAGACTGATGATGACAAACGAAATCTGCTGATAAACAAACGAATATCTGCTCATATTTCCTGTTTAATTGAATCATCTGTTTTTTTTTTTAAATATTTGTATCCAACTTGTTCTCCTTTGTCGCTGTTGTAACCGCTTGCGCAATTATGTAGGCATGTCACACAATTGGTCCCGCTACTAGCCGGCTAGGCTATGGGACCGAAATGCGCGCGCACGCGCACGCGCACGCGCACACACACACACACACACACACACACACGCACACGCACACGCACACACACACACACACACACACACACACACACACACACACACACGCACGCACGCACACACACACACACACACACACACGGTGTGTGTCGGATTTTGCGCGCGCGCGCGCACGTTGGATAGAGAGAAGGGCAAGGCAAGGTAGTTAGCCAGTGCCGCGAAATTTTAAGAAAATGCCTGTGCTTTCAAAATGAACAATTTGAAAATGCAGTACCAACACGTGTTATCTCCAACACTATATAGTTAAACGAGCATGCGTTACTGTTGATGAAAGCAGCCCTGACAAAGTCAAGGTGAAAACCGCATGCGAACCGTTTTCGGGACCCGTACAGGTTCCTTGATCACACTCGGACGGTGATCCTGCGATACATTACTGTTACCGCACGATTTTCAGGCTTGTCACATTTTGTGGCGTACCGCCAGCGCCGTTGCACCGTTTATCGCAGCCGGAGGCCAGCGAGTCCTTGCTTGCTTCGTCGCCAGTGTCTCGGTTCGCCTCAGTGCAACTCGGTCCGTCGATATAATTAATAGTGGGCGCGTGCAGTTTTCGCTTTCATAGCGCTCCGGTGAACTTCGCCGCGGGGGTGTTTCTCGCTCCTCAGCCGGTAGCCCGCTTCATACCACCGACTGGCACCGCGACCGGACCAAGTTTGCGGGTCTGCGCGTCTCTTTACCCTGTCCATGGGCGGCGCTGCTTTCTTATGTATTGGTCTTCGGTGACGGGGTATAGTTCACGATCGTTGCTGTGAGTGGGCGTATAAATTTCTGCCAAGGAAGGACCGTTACAATCATCATTTTCACCGCAACCACCATCATGATCACAACAACTACAACAGCAACAGGGTTGTGTCATTTTAATCATCATCTTCACTGGTGATGTTCTGTTGATCTTACGGGGCAGTAGCTGTTGAATGCCTTTTGGTTTTGGGTAATCGGCTGACGAGGATTGGATTGATATGCACTCATTTCGAAGGAACGCACCAGCCCTGAGACATGCATGTGGAGCGAGGCGCCTGTGAATAATTTGCGCCCCCTGAATTTGCTTTTGTACTCGTGTCGACAGCATGGTGTACAAGAGCCACCATCTGAGATTTTAAATTCTGGACCTTCGAGTGCATTCTATCACCAGCGCGCGGAAGTTGAGTTTGAAAGTCAAATCACGTGACTTGCGTTTACGTCCGAAGGACCCAATGAGAGACGCTTCAGCAGAAGGATTTGTCTTATGCCGTCTTCGGCAAATCGCTCCGTTGTGCATCTGGAGCGCTCAGGCGCTGCGATGATTGGACGAAACGGCGCACCAGGGCGGCCCGGTGCGCACCGGTGCGATATGTCGACGACGCCATTAATATTAAGCAAAATAATTTCATGCCCATCTGGGTACCAGTAGATAGCACTGTCGTATTGCAGTGTCATTAATATGCAGCAAGTATTAGCGAGCCCGTGAACTCATTTTCCAGAAATCATCTGCATAAAGCCTCAGTGACCGCGGCAGCTTCGAATGAGCGGGTGTTTCATGTCGGCATCTGGACCCATCTTTCACCCATCTGCGTCCGTTTAAAAAGAAAAAAAACAACAACAAAGGAACCCCCCAGAAACTGCGTTCAAGCAACGTCGAGTTTAAACAGGAAGTCAACAACAATACTTCACATGGACCGAAGGCCCAGGACTCGTCTCTTGAATGGCCCCCAGTTTTCAGCAGTCCCCGAATTCAAGCTCGCGTTTAACAACAATGTCCGGTAAGTTCGGCCGTTGCGGATAATTTTGTTTTGAACGCTCGCAAGCGCGTCAGCCGTTGTGTGGCGGGCTTGTTGACGCTTTTAAGGCGCACGCGCTCGTCGCGTGCGCGGCCCGCGCTGTTTTCGCGTGTGGTATATACGTATAAAAAAAATTGAACGTCCGAAGCCGAGTTGGAAAGCAAGAGGGGAGTTCGATGGGTTGGTATAGAAGTGAAGAGGGTAGGCTGCGGGTGGGGTGTCTCGTCGTGACCGGTAGGTGTAGTATACACGAAGAAAATGTCACCGCATTCGGTAGAAGGTCTGTCGGGAAGGGCAAGGTCGGGGTCGGCATAAATCTAGCTTCCCCCGGAGACTCGCGGCCCGGTTTTTGAAGAGAGACCCCCCCCTTTCCCACTTTCCCTTTCGAGGGGGGTGGGGGGGTTGAGGTGAGGTGCAGTGACGTGGCCTTTTTGTTGTGCCTAGTTTGCATTTCTCCCTAGGGGCCGCACTGTCGCAGTAAACACGGAGGAAGCAGCTGCGTCCCTTGGTGTTAACGTCGCCTTCCCCGCTCTGTTCTCGGCGAGAAATGACCCGGAATGGTCGCCCCAACGGCTCGCACTTCTTCGAGTATAAGCTTGCGCTAGCGAATTCGAGTGAAAGTGCGTGCTTTTCTGATGAATGGGCTTCCCGCGTACCCTGTGGCGGAGCGCTCAGTACAATTTCTGTGCGGGCGTAATTACGAAATGTTGTTGCGTGACACCGCTGTTACTGGCTACGCCAAATCATTATTTAGATCCGTTCGTAGCGTCATATTGCGGTTTCGACCAATGCAGAAAATTAACGTCATCACAATGCAAATGACGCTTGTATAGATGGAATAAATTAATTGATATTAAGAAACGTTAGTAAATTTCAAGGTGAAAACCTGAGATGCCTCGCCAAACGCGAAAAGTGGCCGTCGTTGGCGTCGACGTCAACACGACTGAAGCAAGAAGTCATCATATAATGACGTTACAGGTCAAATACAAAGACGTAGAAACTATGACAGTTGTTAGTTCACGCTTGTCCTGCGTATACCTATGCGTTCTTTTCGAGCGTCCTTCTTGGTGCTGCAGCGGCGCGCTGCAAGTATTGAGCTGCTCGTCGTTGTTCGTGTGACATTCTAATTTCTTGCTATCGCATTCACTGCTTCGCCCTAGTGGCGAAACTGTGACTTTTTGTTTTTAGAACAGCGCATAATCAGGACTTAGACATGAACCAACTAGCCCCAATCATTGCCGTACTGACGTTGAGAATGAAAGAAGTTTAAGTTTAAGGGCTCGTTGGCTTTGTTAAACACAATATTAATACGAACTAACAGTCAATGATGCCAAAGAAAGTATACGGATATTACTAGAAGTAATGTAATGTAAATGTGAGGAAAGACCGCAAGAAGTATCCGGAACCCCACGTGCGCCTGGACAGGTCGCAGGCGGTGGACCTGGGGCGACTGCAGACGGGCATTTTTACCAACTATCTGCACCGCCTGTGGCCCGCGCTGCACCCGTCACCTGGCTGCCCGTGGTGCGAGCACGAACGGGCAGACATGGCGCATGTACTTTGGGAATGCGCAACGCACGAGAGCACATGATTAAAAACGACGCCAACTGAAGGACCCTCTGAAGTGGCGCGCATTGCTGAGCAATGGCAAGCCGCCCTCCTCAGCGAGGTCCCCGAAGACCAGGAGTGGGCCGTCCAGCGGGCCAGGGCTGTCGCCGAGGAACTCGGAATATGTTCCTCGAACGGTGGATCCCTGGCAGCCTAGCCTCGGGCACAACCTTTGGGCAAATAAAATTTATTCAACTCAACTCAAGAAAGAAAAGTGGACGAAAAGATAACTTGCCACTGGCAGGGACCGAACCTGCGACCTTCGAATAACGCGTCAGATGCTCTATCACTGAGCTACGGTGGTGGTCATCCCCTCGTTCACTTTATAGGGTATATATGTGCATTTAAACGTGGGAGCGTCAGTCAGCGCCGGCTGTTGCCATTCCGGCGAGTGTGGAACACTCTTTTTGCCTGTTGGCGTCACGTAGTACGTGATCTTTTTAGGAGCTGGCAGCTGACTAATAATCCCTCGCATACTACCTAAAGGCATCAAGTCTGCCAGAACGAGACCCTCTCTATGAATGAAGGAAAGAAGTCAGCTGCCAGCTCGTAATAAGATCACGTGCTACGTGACGCCAACGGGCAAAAAGAGTGTTCCACACTCGCCGCAATGGCAACAGGTGGCGCTGACTGACGCTCCCACGTTTAAATGCACATATATACCCTATAAAGTGGACGAGGTGATGACCGCCACTGTAGCTCAGTGGTAGAGCATCGGATGCGTTATTCGAAGGTCGCAGGTTCAGTCCCTGCCGGTGACAAGTTATCTTTTCGTCCACCTTTTTCTTCACATTTACATTACAATTACTTCTAGTAATATCCCTAATACTTTCCTTGGCATCATTGTCTGTTAGTTCTCACTGACAGTGAGAAGATGACACACATTGCGCTGCGCGTGTTTTGCGTAGCGTACTGTGTGATGGCAGATGAATTGCCAACCCCGATCTACTGTGGTCATTTGCTCTGGGCTTATACTGGCTCCTACCGTAGCATTCGGCGAAAAAAACAGGAATTAAGATGCGCTACGTTGCGTGCTATGGTCACCCCACGTGGTCATGCCGCGCAGCTTGTCACCGACCTTGTAGCCAATTCAGACCGGTTGTCCGGCCGTAGCCAACGAACTCGTCTTTACTTCGTTTGCATGGTCATTATTCAGCGTGCTACCGTTACAAAGGCCCCCGAGAAGTAATAATGAAAAATAAAAACAAACACCCACGCTGAAGCCTGACCAAACTTCCCAACCTCCCTGTTTACGAATGCGGAACGCGAACAAATTTCTATCGATTTACTTTTCTTTTTTTTTCTCATTTCTCAAGCTTGCGCGTGGTGGATTGAGTCATCAACTAGTCTTTCTTTTTTTTGATTCCCTGTTCTTCCCTTTTTTTGTTCGTCCCTATAACTTAGACTCGCCGTTACGGTGTGGTGTGCCCGCCGAAGGGTCAAGGTATGCGTGGCTGGACATGACGGGAAAATAGGGAGAAGAAGAAAAGACATTTGGGTATTCAACCTTGTCGAAGCAGGGTGAAAAGGACACGTAATTTTTTTTCCCGACTTCCTTTCTTTGTTATCTTCGTCTCACGGGCGTCAATTATTCAGCGGTACTGGTCAGCTGGTCAGCGCCGGACATTGTAACGCACGAAATGATGGGTTTCGAAGGAAGAAAAAAATAAAGGGAGTCGTGAGTCCAGCGTGAAGGAACGCCTCCCCGCGTTCGTTCATGCAAGGGAGGCGGGAATTGTATTTCGTCCGTACGCGTGTCCGGCAGAATTATTTTTTTTGTTCACGGCACCTTTCTACCACACTCCCTCCTCCCTTTTTCCCGTTTTGTCCTCAACGAATCGAGGTCAGCTAGTCCAGGTAGCCAGCTTGACCACGGCATGGTGTAAACCTATACACTCTCTTTCCTTTTATTCCCCCTTATGTTCTATTTCCCCACCTTCCCTATCTTTTATCGTGTTCGCGCCAGCAGAGCGTGACCATCGCTCATTTGTCGTCGTTCCTGTCAGCGCCTCTCGATTTGAGTAATCCCCCCTCTCCCTCTTATTTCTATTCCGGACGCTCGTCTGGTTGACCTCCCTGTCTTTTCACTCTTTGCTTTGTCTCCATCTTTCCTTCTCTCCTTCTTCTTCAAAAAATATCGTATTTTCTCAATTGTAACGCAACTGCAACTGTAAGGCGAGGGGTGACTATTCATTGCGTCCAGGAAGAAACAAAATTGTTTTTTCGGTATCCGATTGTAAAGCGAGGGTGTACTTTAGGTAGCAAAAAGTGTGGAATAGAAAAAAAGAAAAACTCGCATTACATTCGACTAAATACGGTGCTTTTTTCTTACCAGGTCGAACCACGCGTTTTGCTAGTGCGGCTGCGATGGAACTTCTCTGTCCCTAATGGGGAACCCACCGCACGTCTACAAAATTTAGTAGAGTTTCGTTTGAGCCGCGCGCTGCTGTTAAAGCGCACGCCTGTTGTTAAGTCGCCTGTTGTTAAATGTTAAACGCCTGTTAAACGCCTGTTGTTAAATCGCCTCCTCCAAGCAACCTGTTCTTTTTAAAGGAGGTGTGCCTCTTCGCCTTGTACTTTCGCGCTGCGGTAGGTTTGGTGGTGGTGGTCGTTGTGGTTCGAAGAAGAAAAAGGCGCCTAATTTCTGCAGCCCGGTCGGGAGCACGGCGCAGCGCCTGCGTGATAGGGAGATGAGATTACAGTGGATAGGAGAGAAAAGATTAGAGGTGTAGTGGCGCAGAGGTCTCCAGCACGTACAGCAGCAGGCCGGCAGCAAGGATAAAGGTTGGTTTGTGGGCAACAGCCAACTTATACCTCACCAACTGCTTCGAATGGCACCGCTCGCCTATTCGAACATACGCTATGTCGCATGCACCCATAGTTTCCGCTGCAATATCCGGTCCAGCTTTGAGCTTACGCGATGTCGAGAACGAACGAATTCGCGTATTTTTTCGCACGTGCTCTCCGCATTGTTGGCGGTCCTGCGCGCTGCCGTGACTTCGGACAAAGCGAGCAGGGTTCGTCCAACCCGCGAACGTGCAAAACCGGTCGCAACTACGCAATTCCCCCCTTCTCCACCTATGCACCGCCGAGGAAGGGAAGGTGAGAAAAAGAACGATATTGGCGCTTTCACGTGTGCCACAAACGACTTTTCCGCTTTAGGCGGCGTGCGAAGGGCTTCCCATTCATTGGCCGCGTTTACCTCCGCCGTGAGCAGTCTAATGGAAAGCAAGGTGCTGCCAGCAGTGATTCAGGGAAATCACGGGGTCGTTTTCTGTTGTCGCCTCTTTTCGAGAAGCAGCGTGTAGGGAAGCCTGGCTCAAGTACTCGGTTGAGGGAGCTGTACTTGTTCCTTTTCTTCGCCTCGGCTTACGCGGGCTTCTTTCCTGAATGGTGTAGTTCGCGTGAACGGCGTCGGCAGCCATGGTCTGTTCTTTCTTTCACGAGTCGAGCTTGGTGCTTCGGTTATACCACGGCGTCCTTGACGAATCGCGTAGGTTTCTCGCGAACTGTCAACACCGTTCGTGCGTGTGTGTGTGTGTGTGTGCGCGCGTCTTGTTTTTGATGACATAGCGCTGTTTCCGACCATTCCGGATTATAGAAAAGTCGCATGGTTCCTTATGCATTTGCCTAAGGCTACTCGAAGGCGAAAGCCATCGACATCTCTCTATGGATTGTATTGATCCCCCCCCCCCTCCCACCCCCCCATAAGGTTTTCTGTACCCTGCGTGCTTTTGCACTGCCTCAGTGATCTGAAGCATTGGAAGCTTTTTGCACCTCACGTGTTTTTGCAATGCCTCCGAGATCATCCCACGTTTGACCAAGCGATGATGTCATGTGATGACGTCATCACACGATGATTTTCTGCATCGCCCGTGTGGATGCTGACGATATCTTTTCACGTTGAGTGAGGCATCTAAGGCTTTCGCTTTAACATAACGCCAAATAAATACGGAGGAACGGAAAAAAACACGACGATGCGGCTGTGTGGGCACACGTGGATTGCGGCTTGTCTCGGCTTTGGATCGGGGGCCTTCCGCGTGTAAGCCAAACGACACCGATACGAAGGCAACACAGCGAGGGCCAAGTGGGGTCCCCGTTCACGTATAGACGGCTTCCCCGCAGCAGCCGTCAGCGGGGCGCGGCCGGCCAAGCCAATCGCAAGGTGCTCTCGAGACGCGCAAATTTGTCATCCGTCATCCCGGCGACAGGTCATATCGAAGCCCTCCGGAGCGCTCCCCTTCCGCTACGCCGATGGGGAAACCGTAGGGAAAGAGTGCGTGGTGGTCTAGATGCAGAGAGATTGGGGTACATATAAAGGCTGAAAGAGAGGCGCGAACGAAACGTATCGAGCAACGGCAAGACACGGCCTCCAAGATGGTGGACTTAATACTGGACATCCCTGTTCCCCGTTTTCTTTCCCGACGGATCCCGAAACGGGAAGGGTGAAGGCGATGCGTGCGAGCGAGGCCCTAAGAGAGGGAGAGGGGAGGATCAGCGGAGGCAGAAGAGAAGAGAGGAGGGGAAATGCGCTTGCAAGCCGGCCTGTTTCCGGAGGTATTCCCTGGGATCCGCTGATCCATATTGGGGAGGGCGGGCGTAACCCAGGAAGTTGTCAGGTCCGCGAGGGCGCGTTGCGCTGGAGAGCCGAACGGCTCAGCTGGTGAAGAAGGGACAAGGGGGGGTGTGGGGGGGGGGGGGGGGGGGGGGGGGGGCATCGTCCACTGCCTAGGCAGGGAGATGTTGCACTGGAAAGAAGCATGCAGTGAGGATGGACGGGGGAGAAAGGAAGGATGGGGTATAAGTGTTGGGGATATACGGAAAAAGGAGACGTGTGATACATGTCTTTGGCCCGTAGCCACGGCTCTTAGGGTTGGAGTGTAGAAGACACGCTGTTGCGGTGCTGGGGGATTGGTGAGCGGGGTTGTGTACAGCCCTGACTGAGTGAGGGCTCGAAGTGTCACCTGTGGCAGGCTTTCTCGCCTATAACTGGCCCGAGTTTCGCTGGTAAGGCTTGTGAAGCCGAGGATCTCCGCATTTATTGGGAGCAAGTGTTTTATTCTGATAACAAAAATGTGCAGGGTGAAACAGGTTCGGGGTCACTCGGCAAATGATGTCTAGTAAGTGCATTGCCAGTGTCTTATCGAGCTCCGCCTCGGTTGGAACAGGGGAGCTCGATAAGACACTGGCAATGCACTGGCAAGCTACGGTGCTCGGCTGCTGACCCGAAGGTCGCGGGTTCGATCCCGGCCGCGGCGGTCGCATTTCGATGGAGGCGAAATGGTAGAGGCGCATGTACTGTGCGATGTCAGTGCACGTTAAAGAACACCAGATGGTCGAAATTTCCGGAGTCCTCCACTACGGCGTCTCTCATAATCATATGGTGGTTTTGGGACATAAAACCCCAGATATTATTATTAGTGTCTTATCGAGATGTTTAAAAGAAAGGAAAGTGCACGCGGTGACTGCGTTCTGACTGCAGTACTAGTTGAGTTTGGTAATATAGTGTAAAGAATTGGGAATATGAAATGTAGTAACACTTTGCTAGAAGCGACGCGGAAAGAAAAATGAATGGCCTGGTGCTCGGACGTCGAGAAAATCGGTCGGCGAGTGCTGACGCTTCAGTTATTCGTTAGAGAGGTCACGTAGGTGACGGAAAGGCTTAGGCCACAGCCTATTATATTTATATAATAAACCCTATTGAAGGAAAAGCGGTGTGGCGAGTTGCCGAAAACTGTGGATCAGGTGAGAACTGTGTTTTTTAGGTTTAAATCGTTTCACACAGGATGTCTCAAGGAAATATATGTTTGTGTAATGAACGTTATTAACAGCGGTGCTGTTCAAGCCGGGTGTAATGTGTCTGCTGAATACGAGAACTATCATAATCACGAACTGGCACGCGCTCTCTATCAGAGCGTGGTAGGCGTTCCATAGGTAAGCTAGCCTGAGATGGCGCGCTAGAACGCTCACCAACCATGGAAGGTGGGGGGTGGAGGGGGGGGGGGCGAAATCTGCCCCATACATTGACTTAGTAGGGGGGATGGGCTCTGCAATGAACCTCCCCTCTCCCCCCTGACGGGGAACCCTGCGCACGCCTATGGACCCTGACAGTACCTTCTTCCCTCTTCTGCCTTCAGCAAACCGGACGTGTGCCTGGTTGACCTACCTGCCTTTGTTTCCTTTCCTCCACCTATTCCTTGCCTTTGTTGCGTCATAAAGCAGCATCAAAACGACCGACTGGCATTTTCGGCCTTACGCGGCTTTTCATTAGTCGGGGTGCTTTCTAACGCGACGATGTGCCGATCCCCTAAACGGCGTTTTATGAACAGGCTCTCGCCGTAGGCAGCTCAACAGGTCGCAATTAGCTCGGAACAGGCTGGGCGGCGAAGCGGAAGAGGTGCCAAACTACTACTCCCTCCTCGGAACCCTTTTCTTCTTGTCTTACTTCCATGTATCTTTTTATATTCGCTCCTTCCAGAGAGCGAGGTAGTAGCATTGCATCGAGCGGTATGCACCGGCGAGAGCTAGGAAAAAAAATCGAGCCAAAGAAAGCTGTAGACGCGTGGGAACTGCTAGGGAGGCGGCGAGAAGAAGGGGAGTCAAGGCAGGGGAAAAAAAGAAGCGAGTGTTTTTTTTCTTGTGCAAGAACCTCGCCCATCCCTATTTCTTCCTGTAAGTGTATCCCCTTTTCCCTAACCCCTTTCCCCAAGCTAGCTCGAGGGCGGGCCGGCCTTCTGGCGGTAATCAGTCAACTTCTCTCGTGTACTAGCTGGTAAGGGCGTCGTCGTCGCTTTCTTTCGCTTCCCGTCGTGTTTCTCTTCAGGACCGCTGGCGGCGCTAGTTTCCGTCCGAGCTGTGGGGAGGTGGGGCATGCACCGACGCTGTTCATTGCAGCGTGCGATCTTGCCAGGCGGGGAAAAGAAGGAAAAGCGTTGGAGGAAAAGGGTGAACGTAGCTGTCCGTCTTGGAGGGAGGACTTCAGCAGAAGCAAGGTGTCGCGTAATGGCGTACGAGATGTAATTGCCCCTTCTAAGCCGCCACATTCTCTCGAAGAAGAGAGGATGAAAAGGAGCGAGGAACAGGAAGAAGGAGAAGAAGATGGAGGGTAGATTTGCGCGCGCTGTATGTCCAACGGTCCTTGCGTGGTCAGTTCTTTTTCCTATTGCTGCACCACCCGTCTAACTGAACGAAAAAGAAGACGTATTTTGCCCTCACGTAGAACAAAATATAAAAATTTCGTAAAATTCATGTTTGATAATTTTGAAGCGTGCACAAAAGACGGGGACACACAGAAAGAAGGCACACACGAGCCCAGCTATCAGTTTTACTGAATATTAGTAATGTTTGTACTAGGTCACGCAAAGCTTGTCACAGCAAAGCATGAGACCGTCACATCTCGTACTTCCCGTCGACCGACACGTCTAGCTTCGAGATGCGCGGCTTCCTCCTCGGGGGTACGCACTTTCTTGGGACGTCCCATGGCTGTCTTGGCACGATCAGGCGCAGCCAGGCTATGCACTGTAGAACGGAGGTTGCGTGCGATGTCTCCGTCGGTGGGCGTGGCTTAGAAACCGCGCATGCGCGGCTTGGCCAGACGACGCGGTATCTGGTCGCAATGCTTGCTTCCTCTTTCTTTCTATCTTATTTTCTCTCTCTTTGCACCCATGGCTTTAAACTGCCATGGGACGCTGTGCGCGGCGTCTCCATCGGTCGCTATGCGCGGTGGTCTCCATCGCAGAGCGCGTGCTGTTCTCTGCGGTTGCTAGGTGATGGTGCGGTGAGTTTTTTTTTTTTTTTGCAACACCACTGCCGTCTTTATGGTCTGACTATATTAAAAAAAAAACTTCTGAAAAGTTGCGTGAACAGGGGTAATGAAGGAAAGGGGTACGCGAATGACGTGGAGAAACGACGGTTTCCGCAACTGTTGAATGTAGTACTGCTCGGACGTCGAGGATGATGCGCTCCTTCTGTACGGACAACATTTCGACTGCTGGACCAATCTTTGTCAAAGGTGGCCTTATCATATGTGGTGGGTTAGCTTTAAAGAGTTATTAGATGAAATCGTATCATGTATTTCCTCTCTGTGGAGGCTACTTGCAATAAAATTACACCATCTCCCACTAAAGGGAACCATGAGGGGATGCGAAGCAGCATTGGGGGGTGCACACCAAGTTTCCGTTTACGTTCACTCGGCCGTCGAAGCCAAGCGTCGGCCTCGAGCTACCGCTTCCGCTACAGAGAGACAAAGCGAGTCTGCGGCGAGGGTAGCGAGGCTTTCGAGACAACTGCAGCGACCGGGAACCGACGGAGCGACCGCACAATTCAAGCGAGACTTCCTCGACTGAGCGCACGCACTTATATGAAATGCGGGAGGTAGAGGAGGGAGTGGGTTTACAGGCTGCAGCGCGGGGGGGAGGAGAGGAGAGAAGGCGAGCGAACGCCTGCGTAAACGCCCGCGTAAAGGATGAGAGTGCGCGGCCGCAGCGCGGGGGGAGGAGGAGAGAAGGCTACCGAACACCTGCGTAAAGGAGGAGAGTGGGAGAGAGAGTAGGCGCATGCGCAATAAGGGTGGTCAGGACGCACACCACCACCGGACTGAACTCGGCTCTAAGATGCTTCGCACCTAAAAAAAAGAGCGTTGTCTACAGATTTAAAGCTAACACGCCACGGAGTACAACGCTACGTTTGACAAGGATAGGTCCACCTGTCGAAACGGCGGCGAGTCTGTTTGAGGCACTTCATCCCGTTTTATTCTACACTCATAGCACAGTGCATTTGCGTGCGTAGATATCTATGTTGCGGTTTACCGTTTGGAAGGGGGTTAGGAGCCGAACATGTTCGGAAAACGTTATCCCGAAGATACGGAGTGAGATTAGATTTTAAGTATACGCCATTCCCGACGAACCAGAAGTTGGCTTTGCAGTGTGACTTCAGTTGCCAAAACAAGGCTACGATGCTCACAGCATCTGTCTGAATAGCGGTCGTGTGTTGGTCGTGTTGCCCGACACTGATAGCAGGGATGCTCATGCAAGTTTGCATTGATCTTATGCATACCTTTCGGCTTCTTCGTGACTCACCGCGCATTTTCCACAGTGATGCGGCTTTATTCTGCGACGTGTACGGAGTTCTTTGTTTGGTGTTGCTTGCGTCGACGCATTTCTACGTCAACTGACTATGCTGTTATGAGGCTATAGCGACAGTGTAAAGGCGTTTATTGGACGCTGGCGTAAGGGTCGACCAGTAGCTCAACCAGCGGTTCAAGTCAGGGACTTCGAGCACAAGCGGCGTCCGCTAGAAATGCACGGTAGGGACAGACTCCCACACGATAGCGTTCGACAGGATGCCCCACTGAAGCGTTAAACTTTCGCTACAAGAGTATGAAAACTTGGAACTCACGGATCTCCTTGAGGAATGTGAGGCTGACTTTTCTAGCGTGGCTACAGTTGTCCGTACGACCGACCATGACGGCAGTTGTTAATAACTTCTCAGGTTTTACGCGCCAAAACCACGATATCATAACGAGGCGCGCCGTAAAGGAAGGCTCCGAAAATTTCGACTATCTCGTGTTCTTTAACGTGCACTGACATCGCACAGTACAAGGACAACATAGCGCTTGTGTTGTCTGCATCTCTTTCTTGTGCCCCCGTATATTGCGCTGAACGTTCCTAGTTATGCATCTTTACCAACCCGCCCAACTCGCCGCACTTGTCACAAGGAACCCTAGAATTTCGCTCCATCGAAATACGACCGCCACGGCCGAGATCGAACCCTCGACCTTCAGGTCAACAGCTGCGCACCGAGAAATCCGTATGGATTTCCGCTGTAGCATCGCGCCACAAGCATGTGGATGGCGATCCTTTCATTTCACTCTAACATTCTCCGCATAACACGACGGATTGGAAGTTCAGGCATAAATTACGTAGTCGTGCGTAGCTGCGTTCTCCGATCGTATTAGCGCCACTCGCGCTATACCTGTTCCTCTTGAGTTTGTTTCTCTCCGATGCAAAGGACTTCGCGTGTGCGCTGCCTTTTCGCGTTAGCTCTTCGAACGAGTCGACTTCGCGGCGCGCGGAACTTTGATTGACTCTATATTCATTAGAACCCGAGAGCTGACGCGTCACCGCACGCTATAAGTTTTTGCACGGCCCGCGCAGCTAACGCGTGGTGTCACATATACCCGACGACTCTAATGCATTCTCCGCGCACCTGGCAGCCTTCACGGTGCAGCCCGCGAGTAACGTTTTCAATTTAGTACGCACCTCGGCCAACGTGTGTACACAACGTCCGCGACTAATAATTCCTGTCCACCGTATACACATACGTCGACGGAGTCGTTTTAATCAACGCCGCGGCAATTATCCCGCCGCGCGTTTTTCCCTCCCGCGTTCTTCGCTCACTTTTCGCGCGCTTTTAGATTTCCCGCGCTTATTTCCGCGCGCTTTCGTCGTTAGCGGCGCCCCGGTTATACGAAGTCCGCAGTTGATTGAGACGTGCGGTACAGGTGTTCGAGGGCGATCGTTCCCCGGGCAAATCGAATGCGAGCCGGTTATGAATCGCAGCCGGCCCCGGCCGGACGCGCGTGTGGACGAATTGAGATGCCCGTACAGTATGGATATAGTTTAGTCAATATGTATACGCCCCACGATACCTACATCGTCCCTCCGTGCCAACTTTAATCTCGCTTATCGTTTACGATCGCGCGCCTTTCTCCCGCGTAATTTGGCTCCGTCAACACGTTTAATGTTCTCCGGCCACGTTTTGTGCTCCGGAGCGGTGTCATCGACATTTCTTTCGCGAACCCTTATTACTACCCTCCAATCAGAGAGGACGCTGAGTGGCATCGTTGCGACCCGGTGATGAGAATGGCATGTACACAGGTGTGAAATAGTCGCGCGCATTATGTGCGCTGTCAGGCTGCATAGCTTTGGCTGGCATCACGCTTGGCATTCGAAGACAGGCCTCCGCCCTAATTAAACGCGTGGCTCGCATTCTACATAAAATAATTAGCTAAGTTGTCCGTTAAAGCCTCACTAGATGTTCACTAGATGTTTGCTTAGAAAAAGCGATGCGGTGAGTGATGTTATTCAGTGATACGATGGAGTGAAAGTGGCTGGGTTGACACAAGCGAACGTGTCGTTAAGTCACTAATTGTGTCTAAGTCGCTCCACGTCTCGCATTCAAAGAAGGTTGTCCGTCCCTATTCACACATAGTTAGCATTCTACATAAAATAAGCTACTCGGTGTTAAAACCCTCACTAGGTATTCGCATGGACAGAGCAAAGTGTAGGTAACGATGTTATTGAGCGATAAGGGATGAGTGAAGGTGGGTGAGTGACGCCAGAGAACGTGTAAGCGTGTAAGTGACTAATTGGACCTAGTGTACCGAACCGGTTGACCGAACTGAAGTGTGCACATGTGATTATGAAAGTGACTGGAATAAAGTGAACTTGAGGGATTGAGTGAGCGAATGGTTGTTCACCCTTGCGTTTCTTTACAAATACCAAACAATGGCAATGTTCGGTGCTGTCCTGTTATTGTTCAGGGCTTAGTTCAGGGTAAGCTGCGTCGCACACTACTTGGCAGACAGAAGCGAGAATAGATGCCTTCTTTTGTGAAGCAAGACACTTGGCAAGACCTTGCAAAGCACTAAACGAGACTGCTTCGTCAGTGCCTGAGTTATTCAGCTTCAAAGAACAGAACCCCACTAGCTCTCCCGCCGAGGTCACTCGCCGCCATGTTGGTGGCATACGTTATCGTGGTGCCGTACTTTCCGCGTACCTAATCTACTGGCAGAGCTCACCCTTACCGGCCTCATACTGCCATACATTGAAACGGTAACATTCTTTAAGGCGAAAGCCTTAAAGCCTTAGATGCCTCATCAAACTAAAAAAAAAAGACCGTCAGCGTCAGCACGAAGTGATGGAAAGGTCATCATCACGCGATGAAGTCACCTTACGACTTCATCATGACGTCACGGGTCGCCAACACTTGTGACGTCATCATGCGTCCACTGTGTTGCCACATGATGACGTCATCATATGATGACGCCATCACCCAGTTTCCTCTCTCTCTCCCCCCAGTACAATCGACTGAGAAGATGGCTTTCGCCATCGAATCGTCTATAGACTATTTTACGGATGGGTTTGAGCGCCGCCATATTGGGCTGTTAACCTTTGTGTTTTGCGTATATGACAACTAAACGAACAGTGTTACGGTAGACGCATACGCATGAAAACAGTTGGATTAGTGCGTACGATGGTTCGTGGCCTTATTAATTTACGTCGCGATATACAAAAATAAGAAAACATCGGCTTAACAGCACAAGATGGCGGCGCCCAGATGTCTTACGGAAAATAGTCTATATTCATATGCATAAGGTACCGCCCATCCACTGTTTCAGCAACCGTGAACTTCCGATTTTCTCGGGAACGGGAATTCGACCGCACTGTCACCGATGCCACTACTGCCACCTGGTTGTGCTAATTTACTACGGGCGATTCAGGCGGGAAATCTCTCGAGCGACGCGTTTTTACGTCGTCCAACGCGAGTGATTGTATTATCCGCTGCAGCCACATGGTTTCGCAATGCAAGCAGCGACTCTGCAAGCGAACGTTGATGGAACAACGCGTTCACTAAAGCGCCGGGGTTTTTGTCGTCAGCCTCGTGTACAGGTTTAGCGCCGGGGATTCGCGTGCTCGAGCAATTACCGTTAGCTCGCCAGCGCGTGTGTAAGTATACACCTGCGATGGTGGGCGCGGGAACGAAAATTTTAATTAAGTCGCTAATGAAGCCTTTCCTCTCACCCTCCATTCCGTGTGGAGTTTCGTTTAGCCACTGAGCGTTCAGGTGTGCCCGCAGTCTATCGCACACGCTGCAGGGTGGGCTACGCCGTTTTTAGGAAGCGCGCGTTCTCTCCCCTCAGCTCTCTCCCTCTCCCACATGGCACGCGTGACTTTTCCCCCCTCTGTACCACATGCGCGAGCTCGGCCGTATATTGCTAATTGCTTCGCGCATTGCCTCGTGGGAATCGGGCAGTTCGAAAGAGCGGTGGCGCGCGCATCTCTTTAGCTGCGCATTTGGCAGTCGTACATACTGGGCCTTCGCCGAATGAGTCTACCTTATACGCGTACTAAGCGCGACGCGCTTTTGCACGTGCCTTTTCAACTCTCGCGCGCTTTGTGCGCGAGATAACGCACTTCAAAAGTTTTACGTAATGCCCGAGGGGACACTGGTGATACGAGGGGAATCGGTGGTGACGTGAATGATGGAGACGGTTAATGACGTTGTTGAAACGCGCGAACATTACGTCATTTACAGAGAGTGAGGCTTTTCTTGCATTAGGGTTTACTTCAGTTTCCCAGGGTGATTTGCCGCCAGAAAATGTGTTATGGCTATCGCGATCGATACAGTCGACTGAGAACAATAGAAACAGAAAAAAAAAGAAGACAGCTTTTCCCCTCTGAGTCGTATTAGGCGAGTGCATGAGAGACCGCACGAGTTCTAATCTGGGCTACACGCGAGTGCCCATTCGCACTTTTCGAGAGCTTGCTGCCGCATGCGATGCTGCTCAACTTCCAGTAGCCGTGTGGATTGGTTCCGCTTGATGGTTCTCAGAAACGAATGCGTCGGAGTTTTCAGGTTACACTTGATTCAACGGCGGTGAAAAATTATCGTCACTCGCTCACCGACCGCATTCAAAAGCTCACGCATTCGCGGAGCTCACAGAGTGTTACGTTATCCGTACTATAGCGTGCGGTTTTACTATCGGAGAAGAAACGAAATTGGAGGCGACCCTAATTCTTGACCACGGTGTAAGAATAATTTTTCTTACAAATTATTCTTACAAAATTATTCATAACACCGTGTCCTTCACTTAAGTGTCTGGTAGTGGCTGTCGCACCTCGGCGTTATCGTGTACCCTGGTGCATAGGCGTGCGCAGGGTTCCCCTTCAGGGGGGGGGGGGGGCGACGGCTCGTCGCAGCGCCCCCCCTTCCCTATTAAGTCAATGTATGGGGCAGACTTTGCGCCCCCCCCCCCCCCCTTCTTAGGTGACTAGGGGGGGGCGGCCACCCCCCCTGCCCCCCCTCGTGCGCACGCCTATGCCCTGGTGTATTCCTTTGGATAGCCTCCAAAATCAAGATGGGAGCCGACAGATGGGAAAAAGGTCGGGGGGATAACCAGAACGAACAGAGGAAGTGGCTCAGACAGGCTGGCCGACGTTTCAAAAGGGGGGACCTACCTTTGTCAAAGATAGGTCCCTTGACAAAGGTAGGTCCTCCCACAGAAACGACGGCCAGCCTGCCTGTGGCACTTCCTCTGTTAGCTCGCAAAAGGCAAAGAACCTTGTCAAAGGACCTACCTTTGTCAAAGATGGGTCCTTTGACAAATATGTCAAAGGTAGGCCTTTGACAAAGATAGGTCCTCCTATCGAAACGTCGGCCAGCCTGTCTGAGGCACTCCCTCTGTTCACTCTGCTTATCCCACTTGGGTTAACCTTGCGTTTCGTTGCACTGTTGAAGCGGCTATCAGAAGTCGCGTAGAAAAAATCGCGGGGTTGAGATCTGCTTTTTTTAGAAGATTTTTTTCTGAATATTGGGAAAACCGGGAGTAGGAGGTCGACTGGATGGATGGAAAAACTTTATTTCATCAGAAGGCAACTGCGGACGATTCCGTGTTAGATGGCCATCAGCCCAAGGTTGACGGCGACCTGTGAAGTGTATGGAAGAAAAACAAGTTTCGCTCGCTGCTCGTGCCACTAAAAATTAACGAACAGCCGCGCGAGACAAACGCTCTCGTCGGATCGCGTAACCCTGTATATAAAGAAGAGCAGAAAGCGGTCGTGCGATGCGCTTCCGATGTTACACAGGCAAGAGAAGGAGAGAGAGAGAGAGAAAACTCACTCGAGTGTCTGTGGAGCGATGTAAACTTGGTTACGGCGACGCTCGAGCGCCGCCTCGCAAATTAAGTACGGCGTCCAAACAACGCGCGCTTCCGGTAAAAAAAGAAACTAAAGAAGCAAACGCGAGTAAAAATTTGGGGCAAACTCGGAGAACTGGGCTGGCTACGAGATACTATGGGGGGGAAACGGGAACGTGGTTGTTACTCGCTGTGGGGTTAGGGATGAGAGGGATGAGAATTAGGGGGGAGGGGGGCACGGGGGGGGGGGGGGGAACGAGGGGTTGAGGAAGTGAAGCGCGAGCGAGGCTCAATTAAATTACCGCTTCGCGGAGCGAGCAATATTGCGGGCAGAGCTGACTCAGAATGGAAAGAAAAAAAGGGGGGAGGAAAAATTCGCAAGGCGTGCCACAGAAAGAAGGAAGAGAACGGTTCCCTCAGCCAGAGACAGCGTGGAGCAGGAGAGGAGGAGGCGGTTGAGAGTGGTCCGCATTTCCAAAACGAACGACGACGCTCATTTGTTTATACCAGTTGCTAGCAGTCTGCGGAGCGTCCCGGCCCACTATATACAGCCCTAGCCTGCGCGGAGCTGCCACTACTTACCTCCCCTCGCCTCTGTTGCCTCAAATTGGATGGTGCGCTGCGTTCCTTTCAGCTTCTTCCTTCGTACGCTTCGAACTCTAACAGTTTTCGTTGTTGTTGTTGGTGTTGTTGCCGTTGTTGTGGTTTTGTAACTGATGTCGTTCTTGCGCCGGGGGGGGAGGGGGGGTGGCGAGGGGACGTAAACAAGTCGCTTCTGCGGGTGCTGCCGCTGTTTCTTTTTTTTTTTTTTTTGGTTCTGCGGCAATCGGCGGTGTTCATTTTCGCCCGTTACTCGCGCGCGGCGTTCATTACGCTGGTTAACCGAGGATGAAATTAAAATGTCTGGTTTGGAAAGGAAGTAACTTTTCCTTATTAAATGTCCCCCTTTCGCCCACTCGCTCATAACCGTTACTTTTCGTTGTTTCTGGTCTCTCTCCCTCTCTCTCTCTCTCCCTCTTTCGCATGACTGTCTTCTGATATCTCTCTCGGGAGAGAGCTATACAAAAATGCGCGCCGCTTGGCTGCGCCGTAGTATTTTTGCACATTTTGCGTTAATTCTCGCTAGCCGAGTGTGCGATCGCGCAGTTTTGCGCAAGCGCGACCCCTAGAAGGCTGATTACTTGGCGTGTACTTCGTATGAAACGCAAGAAATGGAAACGAAAAAAAAAAAAAGAAGGAAAAAAACGGTATTTTTGCTCCGTTTCGTAAATTACGTTGAGTACCGACTCGGAAAAAAGTAGTTTTGAGGATGGAGGACGAAAAAAGCTTTCTGCCTCCAATCTTACTCCTTTTTTTTTCCCCCGGAAGGACCATATGCCGTCGTCTGTGCGCGGAAATGTCCCTGCCCATTTCGTGCATTACGTCGATGCTACCGCTTCCATAACTAGGCTCATATAAACTGAAATTCGCCGACTTGGGACATTGCGACAGCGTTTATGGCAGCTTTACTTGAGCTCCGTATAGATCTGACCCCTTGTCCATCGGGTCCCGATGATATCTATGCCGAAAGCTGGTGTCGCAAAGTCTCCTAGGATATATATTGAAGTCATCTCGATAACGTCTTGCTAGTTCCTGAAAACGTCACAAAAGAAAGAGAGAGAGAGAGGGAGAAAGGATTTAGTTTTCCGTATTACGTATTATACTTTACGGGATAAGCAGAAAGAACAGAGGAAGTGCCTCAGACAGGCTTGCCGACGTTACGATAGGTGGACCTACCTTTGTCAAAGGCACTTCCTCTGTTCATTCCGCTTATCCCACTACGTGTTTCCATCTGTCGGCTTCCATCTTGATTTTGGTATTGTACTTTATGGACGAGATCGAATCCCGGCCGCGGCGGCCGCATTTTCGATGGAGGCGAAGATGCTTGAGGCCCGTGTGCTTAGATTTAGGGGCACGTTAAAGAACACCAGATGGTCGAAATTTCCGGAGTCCTCCACTACGGCGTCTCTCATAATCATATCTTGGTTTTGGGACGTAAAACCCCAGATATTATTATTATTATTATTGTACTTTATGGAAGTTCTGTACAGAAACTCATCCGACCGGGGCGGCGGCTGCCGCTCGGGTAGCGTCATTTTGTACTAAGTGGTTAATCTACTATACTATAAAGCGCTGTAAACATTTTAAAGTGTGTTTCCATTGTTGCAGCCTATAGATGGAATGCCCTTCACAAGAACTTTGCAGCCTGTGATAAGCCTATATAGGAACAACTCTCAAAGATCCGATAACAAGAGTAGAAGCACACTTTGAACACTATATAGCAAACCCTAAGAACGTACACACTATATTTATTTATCTGAAACCGTCGTGGCCCATTTATCGTATTTACTGCTTGTTTCACCTCGCAAGTTTTTCGCAACTTTCTTCTTTGATTCTTTATTTTACCATGAGATTTCCTGGCAGACAAAATGAAATGCCTCTACATTTATTATTGTGTGGGCGCCTGTGCATTTATACCAACAGTTGAGTAGCACATAGCTATCATGTTTATTAATGACTATTCCGAACACCGGTCCAGCCGGTGCTGAAATGAAGACGTTAACACGTCTTGATTTCAGCACAGTGATCTACCCTGGTGTTTGCGGAGCATTTGGCTGATGAGCAGGTCCTATCAGTTTTTATTCCTTGTTGCGATGACTCAAAAGTTATTTGGTAGCGCCAAGAAACAAACAGCCCCTGCCATCACCTGCTAAGCTTTGTATCGTCACTCACTCACTCACTCACTCACTCACTCACTCACTCACTCACTCACTCACTCACTCACTCACTCACTCACTCACTCACTCACTCACTCACTCACTCACTCACTCACTCACTCACTCACCACCACCACCACTCACTCACTCACTCACTCACTCACTCACTCACTCACTCACCCACTCACTCACTCACTCACTCACTCACTCACTCACTCACTCACTCACTCACTCACTCACTCACTCACTCAATGGATGAATGAATGAATCAGTCAATCAATCAATTAATCTGCCGACCAATCAATCAACCCGTCACTGAGCTAGCCAGCCAGTAAGCATTCCGACCAACGACATAATGGATACAGGCCGATCCAGTTGTTAGAATATGCAAGTTATTGGGAACTTGTACGTGCGAGGTTTATCCGTTGTTTTGCACCTTCGTTTCGTTGGAGCGGTGCATGTGCACATATGGAGCAAAGAAGCCTAACGCTGAGGCACCTTCCAGCGCGCAAAAACTATAGTTGAATCCTCTAGCTGCACATTTTTATCTGGACTCGTGTTTGTAAAAGTAAAGCCGGTTTCGACCCTGGTGGCGTTCGAATCGCGCTGCACGCAAGCGTCGTGGTTCTGTAAGCTCCTGCGGTGCTCGTGTTTACCTCGCCGGGTGAATTTTCCGGAGAGTCAGCGCAAGTAGCAGCAGCAGCGCTGGCGTCGCAGCTACGGGGCGCGCATCAAATATGCATATTCATAGCCGCGGGCGAAGTCACTCTAATTTGCGAACTTCGCGCGGCCCGCTGCCGTGCGTATATATTCTCTGCGCGCTGCGCAAATTAACACACCCCGTAGATGCGCTTCGCTTTCGCATTTTGGGCCTTCCTCCTCCCCAATCTTGCGTTCCTCGTGCATTCTTGCATTCATCTTCGTTCGTGTTTTTTATTGTTCACTTCTTTTTTGTTTGTTTTGAGACTAACTTTCCCGTTTCGTGACTCCCCGGCGTGGCTTTAACTAGCGACTCGCTTAACTTCGTTTCCACGGAGTTCGGCCGACTCCCTCTGCCTCCGCATCTTCCGGCAAGTTAATTCCGATCGAATGTGCGCAAAGTTTCCGGCCACGGGTTTCTGTCTCGTTTAACGCGTTATACGCTGGTTGTTTTCTATGAGGGAGGTCTCAACTTTTGCTCGCTTGTTTACGCGTATGAGCTTCGGTTGGCGCTCCAATCTCATACAGTCGAATGCAAATGAAAGGTTGTCTGAGGTTTAACTCTTCTAAACCTAGTTATCGCGAGCGAGAAGTGTGTTTGGCTTGGTTTTGGAAAGACTGTACTCACGGCGTTTAATCAAACCGTCGTCCGGTCACGTGGTACCGCAGTGGTTGGGCTCCGATTGGGCAGCTGCGACGCCACTCCGCGGCGGATCACGTGGTGTGACGTCACGCCTGCCACACTCGTGCTTCTGTGGCTCAAGGTTATTGCGACGCGATGAATGACCTTGGAAGACATGACATTGTAGAACATTCGCTCTGATGAAGTTACTGGACGATTCTGCTGATTCCGCTTATTATCGTGATTACACGGTGACATATCGTAATAAATTGTTTTAGGTTAGCGTGTCCCAAGCGTCGGGGGGACGCAAACCGCCAGGCGAACAAGAAAACGCAAGGAATCTACAATGCAGTCAATGTCCCCACACGCTTGGGCACTCTAATCTGCAATTTTCTAATATCAAAAGAAAACTAAAAGGCAATCTACGTGGGCGTTCGAACACACTACGTGTGTTATTGTGAGGCAAAGGCCGGGCAACCTTTGCGAAAAGCAACGCAGAAGCTGTACCTAAAGTTTGTATACGGTGGCCTCTGAGAAAAAAAGAAAAAAAGAAAGACATACTCACTTTCATTTTTGCTCTATTGCTCCTGTGTATTGAGCACAACGCCATGGGCCCGTTTCACTCGCATTGCTTAAGCGAGTGTGGTGACGGCGCTAATTGCTGACTGAATTTCAGTTCGTCTCCAGTAAGGGGCATTCCCTAGCTAGCTACCGGGTTTACTCGCATGTCACCAGCACTGGCTAATGTTGTCTAATGCCGGCTTTTCGGCTAATGCAGTTCGCTATGCGCTATTTCAATGGCAACAATGCCCCTATTTGCGCTCAGTGCAGTGGCTGCCTGTCATTTTTTTACTGTTACATATCGTTGTATCGTCAGCAATAGCTATGGATTCACATAACACGACCTTCAATGAGTTCTTTTTTTCCTCTCCTTTATTTTCCCTATCACTGCTGCGCATCTGCCCAGCCTCTGTACCAGCTGCTGATTTGTTTACATTCATCTTCTATAGTTCCGGTTTCACCCTGTCAGTTCATATAGTACCTCTATACGAGGCTACTTCCTTTATTTCGGGCAGTTCCGGAGTGAATACCCTATCTTTTTCTTCTTCATTTTTTTTAAAGAAAAGAAGTCCACTTCCGGTTGATAGACCCAACTTTGTGTGTGTGTGTGTTTTTTTTTTTACTTTTCCCACTAGACGCACCATCCACGCCCCCCGCACCACAGTTGTACCTCCCTCGACATTCGATGTGTGCATCGCTATAAACAGCACAAAAAAATGAGACGACACAGAAAGTGCCCCTGGTGGTTTTGTCCGAAACCGCGGCGCGTGGTAAACTTCGGGGAGAGGGAGGGGGGAGGGGGGTAGCGGCCTGCGCTGTCCTCTGTCCTGATCGCAGCTTGAGACACCAAGGGGTATTCTCCCGGACTCAGTTTTACATCACTTTCTTTGTCACTTTTTGATTTTGTTATTTTTTTTACAACCCCGTTGTGCTCTCAATGAGCGCCTTCCCACAGATGAACCCCATGCCTACCATGCTGTTTATTTTCTCCATCCCCATATCTCCCCTTTCTTCCTGCGATGTAAATAAAAACCAGGAGCGTACATAACGGGCTACGGCTGGGCGTAACGGAAAACGTACACACCCCGCGGGGTGAACGGGGGAAAAAAGTAGGAAGCGGGGTAAGGGAAACCGGGTGTAAAAAGGATGGCGTGGCGCTGTTCGGGCTCCTGCGACCATAAAGAACGCTCAAAAACGGGTCTCGCCCGCTGTAGAGAAGGCGGTGAACCCTTATGCCCGGGCAGCTCGCTGGCCGCTGCCCGCCGGCTGTAGAGAGGAAGCGTTGCGCGGAAATGAACAAAAATGGCCGACCTTACCCCATCTCCACCCTTGCTTGCTTCCGTTCGGGCGCCAGCCGCTATCCAGCCTCTCTTTTTTATTTTACCCTTCGTTCACTATTGCTTCGCCCTCTTTATTTACTACAAGTTCATTTCTTTCGGTTTTGCTTCGCGTGTCCTTGTTACCTAAGCTCCCTTACCTTTACCCGTCTACTCTGATAGCGTTCTTTTTTTCTGTCTGTATTTTTTTTCTATTGCAACCTATTCCTTTCGTTATTAATGCATTGTGCTTCTTGTACTTTCTCACATTTTTCTTTTTTTTAAGCATTCGTCGGGCCGGTGACGTGCTGTTTCGGTCGCTTCGCACCGTTCTCCTCTTCTGCCGGCTGTCCGCTGCTGTATAGATCGCACAGACGTATCCTGCTGTATTGGGATCAAAAGCGATGGACAAATAAAGGAGACAGAAAGGGGGAGGGGGATTGAAAAGAAGGGAGTGAAGAGGTTGGAAACGTGGGGTACAGTACGGAATAAGACTACTAAGAATACTGGAGAGGAACCAGAAAGAAGCGCGAAACGGACGGGTTCTTACATACACGTATATAGCGATGTGTTTACCTCCGCCATGAGGCTTCGGAGGCGGCAAGAGCAGAGAGAAAAAGGTGGGTTTCTATACTGCCCACAGGCTTCGCATCTCGCGGAAATAAGTAAGTATGAAACGAAACGAAAGGGAAAAAAAAAGAAGAAAGGAACCCAACCATACCGAACGAAAACGAGCAAAGATGGCGGCGGCGACGAAATTTTTTTCTGCTCCGCTCCCGTCTCTCTCGGTTGGCTTGTTTGCCTCCTTTCAGATCGCCCTCATCTCCTTACTCCCTTTCCTCATTGCCATTTTCCCTCTAGTATGTATGTATATACTCTTTCGTCCGGTTTTTGCTGACGCTCGCCGGCCCCGCCGCGCACTCGAAGAGATATATAAATGCGTATGGATAGATCCTTCCACGCGCCGCCGGGCGACGTCGTCGTCTAGTTGGATATATCCGCGTATATCTCTTGCGCGCGCAGTTCCCTTTTTTCCCCTCTTCATCCTATCTGCCTGCTTCTTTTGCTCCCTTTTTACTCCCCTTTTTTCTCCCTTCTCTTTGACTCCCTTTTCTTGCCCCTCCCGCCCTTGCTCTTGTTTCTGGGATCCTCCCTTTCTTGTCCCTTCGCCTTTCGTGTTTCCTTGTCATCTCCATCTTGCCTCTACTTCGCTTTCGTTGCGAGGCTCGCTTTTTGGGTGTTTTTCCCTTTTGCACGAGGGAGTTTTCGCTTCTTCGTTCCCTTTTTTTTTGCGCGTGTTCCCGAGGTCCCAGTCTTCGAACTCCGTTCACCTCTCTATGTACGGTTCGCTTTTGTTAGCTTTACTTTATTTCCCGATTTCCGCGCAGCCGTCGAAGAAGCGGATCAATACGACGCGGGGGGCCCCCCGCGTTCGGAAAATTGATATGATGTATTACTGGATCTCCGGAGCTGGAGGAATTCTCCGGGAGGAGCGCCTCCGGGTTGAAGGGGTTGCAGGCCTACGGCGAATTGGGGAGGAAGCTCAAAGGTGCTTCGATGGTCAGACACAGTCTTTCGTTCGAGAGGACGGATAGGCGATAGCGTGTAGGGATAAATAAGGGATGCCATTTCCCCGCTTCTATGCTTCTGGACCGTGAAGAACGTTCATTCGTTGGTGGCATGTCCAGGGCGACGTTGGTCCGCCTCTTGTTATTAAGAGGGCCCCGCAACATTTTTTGAACATGCTCGTAAAATGCTGCCGATTGGTAGTCGAGGCTCCTGCGACTGTATAAGTCAAACATTATAGCGCTGCACGCGGCATGTAATTTACAAATAAATGTCAAAGTCAGCTAGAAATCGCAAATGATGCCACATACCCAATATCAACTGCGTCACATACCCGAAAGCACACGGATGCGGCCATTGGCTGATTTGAGCATCGTGAACTGCATAGTTACCGCGGCCGCCACGGTGTGCCGCGACGTGACGTGCCCGCGCCGCACTCCACTGTAGCGCGCTCGCTATCGCAGTGAAACGTGAGACGCGCGTTCGAAGAAAACATGTGCTCAAGGTCATCACATGCGCTGACATACAGACGTAGCTTCTTGCCCCCTTGTCATCCCCCCCCCCTACCTTTCGTGGCTTTCAGCGCTCGACGAAAGGAGAGAGAAAGCGCTTAAGGCGTGCGACAGATCCCTGTAAGCTCGTACTTCACTGTAAGCTGGTACTTCAATGATTCTAAAAAAATTGCGACATTAGGTAATAAACTGTCACAGTGAGGTCATTCTCCGATTACTCGAAAAAGTGTTGCAATGCCGCTTTAAGAAACGTCTTCTGTTTTGAAGTCTTGCTTGTTCACGTTGAACCTGTGACGCTAGCTTAGAATCTTCCAACAACAAAGGAGTTTGGGTTGCTTAACGTCACACTTAATAAGCTAAGGATATTAAGATTTCTGTCGCAGATAAAATGGCTATTTTATTTCTTTTAGGGTGCTGTACTTAAAGGAACGTAAGCGCCGCATCCTGTGAAAGGTATACTTGCGGACTTGTGCAGTCGTCCTTGGACTTAGGAAGAACGGTTGCGACAATTTCTGCCTCGCAGCTTGCATATTAATCCTGACAAATATAAGTTAAGGAGAGATCCTCGAAGCCCTTTAAATAAGTAGCATTAAGCTGAAAGTTTTTGGGTGCTCCTACCGGAAATCTTCAGTGCCACCAGCTGGAAAAAATAATAATATAATATCCGGGATTATACGTCCCAAAACCACGATATGATTATGAGGGACGCCGTAGTGGAGGGCTGCGGAAATTTCGACCATCTGGTGTTCTACTGACATCTGATCTTACAGTACACGGGCCTCTAGCATTTCGCCTCCATCGATATGCGACTGCCACGTCCGGGATCGAACTCGCGACCTTCGAGTCAGCAGCTAAGCACCGTAACCGCTACACCACCGCGGCGGTACCAAGCTGGAAAAATAAAAAGGTGCTTTAGACATGTCTGCGTTATGTGTGACTGAAGCTGTATCATTCGCCGCGCATATTTGCTAATTTAAAGTGCTAGTCATCCCTGTTCGAGTATATAACGTGCTCACTTCACTGCACCTCCAAGCAGTTGATCTTCTGAATGCATTACTTACTGCCTATTAGAGAGAGATAGAGAGAGAGAAAGGTTGCGCATCAGTTATTATCGCTTGCACTGAATGCTAATGCCGCTTGCATTTATCGTGGCGGACCATTAGATGAGTTTTTCTTTCTTTTCTTTTGTTCCCTAGGTGATTACGGAGGCATAATTGTATGCATTGAGGCACTACGGTTCCAACTGCATGGGAGCAGCAACACTAAACATCTTGGATTTCAACTGAGACGAAGGTAGGTACATCGTGCGTCGTTTTTAATTGCATTCAACCGCCGACGTCTTAAAAAAATGTTTTCATTTTGACGTGGGTCTTCCACAAGAAGGAAAAGATAGAATGAAATTAAACCGAATACACGGCGCATCTTTTGGTGCACTTACGTATTGGCAAAGCGTGACTTGGCGGGTCACGGTGCGATATTTGCTTTGCTTTCTCTGGTTGAACTCGGCATCACCCCAGACGGTGCAACCTAGCAGCGCTGCTCAGGTCTACGCCTCTGTTCTTGCGGAAGAAAGCTATTATGAAGCAATTTTGCGATGGTTTATACCGAGAGGATTATAGACCGATTTCACGGCGGTGGCTTTTAGATATCATATTCTGCTCTGTGCTTCTTTTACTGTCTCGGACGATTAACACCGAATGCGTCAACTATACTTCATCAGATTAAAAAATCCATTCTCTGCAGCCGGTGCGGCGGGAACCACCGAGATGATGAGTAGACGTTACAGGTTTTGAAAATTGACCCTGAAGAACGTGTGTAATATGCACATTGCTCGTAATTGACATTTACTTGTAATCGACGAGTGCCAAGTGACCCGCGACTTTTTTGACATCCGTCATATGGCCAGTACACCGCTGTCGCCTGTCGCCACTGTCCTGTTAATAATTATTGGGGTTTTGCGTCCCAAAAGCCACGACATGGTTATGAGAGACCCTGAAGTGGAGGGACTCCGGTGATTTCGACCACCCGGGGTTCTTTAACGTGCACTTAAAGCTAAGCACGTGGACCTCTAGCATTTTCGCCTCCATAAAAATGCGGCCGCCGCAGCCGGGATTACACCCCGGGACCTTGGGGTGAGCAGTTGAGCACCATAACCACGAGACCACCGCGGCGGGTCACACTGTCCTGTTCTGGTGACTTGAAGGTTAACCTTACCATTGTTACGAGTCACAGCGGCATTATGTACTGGATGCGGAACGGCAAGACTGCAAAACCCACGTGCGCGTACATCGAAGCTCTGAATAATAATAATAATAATAATAATAATAATAATAATAATAATAATAATAATAATAATAATAATAATAATAATAATAATAATAACAATAAAGCAGTTTCGCACTAGTGGTGCCAAGCCTGAAGGAAGCGCGGAGCTAGACAGCCTTCTTTGTTTCTCTTTCTTTCCTCCTTTCTTTCTTTCTCTCTTTTCCAGTCTTTTCTGTCCTTTTTTCTCTCTTTTATTTCTATTTATTTCCATTTTTCTTCGTATTTTTTTTCTTTTCTTTCTCTCTTTTTCTATTTCTCGGTTGCTTCCCCTGTTTTTCTATTTTTGTACGTGGTTTTTCCTGCGTTACGCGAAGCGACGACAGCATACGGCAGCCCGGGCTCCTGAAGTACTCCACGCTTAATATCATCATCTAGGCACTCGAAGAACAAGAGAAAGAAAACTTCTCTTTGGTGCGAGCGCACGCTAAATATGCTACAGATGTCTATGCTATACGTGTTTTTGCCTGCGGTACGCCAAGCGACGACGACAGCATACGATCACAGCATACGACGGCATACGACAGCCAGGAACCCTAAAGTGTCCCGCACTTTAAAGACGCGCACCCTAGAAAACAAAAGTGGTGCTTGCGAAGCAGTGCGTGAGATATCTACACGACAAAAGCAAACTAACGAGACAGAGGCGTAGCGGAGCAGAACAAACGGGCGTCACGAAATCAACAGAAGGCTGACTTCGGCAGTCTTCAAAATGGCGCCGTTACCGTTAAAGCCCCCCGGCAGGCGCTCGGCGGCGTCTACTACGGCGGCGACGCCGGGGCCGCCGCCGCCGCGTTGTGTGTGGAGGAGGGAGTGAAAGATGGGGGCGAGGGCCGAAAGCGAGCCCTTGGGGGGGGGGGGGGGAGTCGAGGGAGAGTGCGAGGAGGCGACGACGAAGACGACGACTCTCTGCGGGAAGGAGAAAAAAATTGAGAGAGGAGCTCCCTAAACGGGAGAGGAGGAGGGACGCGGAAAGGAACGTCGGGAGAGAGTGGGCGAGGAGGGAGCAAAAACGCTCCCTAAACGGGAGAGCGCGCCGAAAGGAACGCCGCGCTCAGAAACGGCAGCGTCGTCGTGGAGGCGAGGAGCTACCGAGCTCGGCTGCCGGGAGAGGAGGAAAGCAATCGATTTAAAGAAGGGAGAAAGGAGGAGGAGAGTTCGAAAAATGAGGATGGGCCCGGGGAAAAATGGGGGAGGACAGGCAAAAACGGAGGGGAGGATTTTTTCCCCTATTTTTTTTCTTTCTTCCTTTTCCTCCGCACGCGTCTTTGCCAACATCCCTGCTTTGCTGCTGCTAGCGCTGCCGCCTTGCAGGGAGACGCCTGTTTTATTGCGATCGCTGTTTATTCTTACGTGTATGTTTTTTTTTATATATATCGCGTTCTTAGCCTCCCTCACAAACACCCCCCTCCGCTTCTCTGGTGTGCTATTGGCCTTATATGTTTGCACGTAGCTCTTGTTAGGTTTTTTCGCTCCAACTACCTCCTCCGGTCGTTCTTGGAGAAATATCGAAAAAAAAAAAAGACGAGTCAAAAGGAATCGCGCTGTGCAGGAGGTAAACGCCTAAAGCGAAGAAAAAAAAAGCGAACAAGGATTGCGACAAAAAAATGACGCACTGGGAGACTGCGCGCGCACGCAACAACCTTTTGCCTTGTTGTTTGAGCCGTTCACTCCCCGCTACGTCATCATTTTTTGTGTGATCTAATGCCTGTTTTTTCTTTTTTCTTCTTTATTTCGGAACGCGGGTCTCTTCGCGTTCGGTACATGCCTTCCTTCTCACGTCTCCGCTTTTTTTTTTACTTGCTTTCGTTTGGAAATTGCTTTCGGTCGATAAATTTCACTCGCCGTCTCCGCCGCGTTCGCGCTTATCGCTTTATTTTTATCTTCGATAACTCGAATTCTACATCGCTCTTTTTTCTTTTTCGTTTAATATATATATATATATATTTTTTTTTCAAATCGACCTCCACGTTTGTGGAGCACGAAGTGCAAGGCCGCTTGAAGGACTTGAGATTTGTTTTTTTACTGCCTCGCTGGTTTCATTTTTTTTTTACTTTCATTTTATACTTACGTCTGGAGAGGTCTTTTCAAAATGGGTTTGGGGCGTATCACCCCGGTGTTTTTGCTCCTTGGTTTTGTTTGTCGTGTCTCGTAGCGTGGAGATGATGTAAAGGAGAAAGCGTTTGAAGGGAGTCGAGGTCGGAGGTAAGGGTCACTGTACGAACGTCGTTTGAGGTCTTTTTTCGCTACGAAAAGAAAGAAACATAAACTGTTAGACTCGGCGCTCTGAATTTATATGGCCGGTGTTTTACCGGCTTCTTTCCTTTCACTTACGTATTACTTATTTATTTTTGTGACTTCAGAAAAAAGTGTTTTCGGCTACATCTTCTTCTTCTTACCTTTTCTTTTTTTTTTCATCTGCAGTGCTCGTCTTTTTGTTAATGTTGTCTTTTTTGATAAAAACACTCGTTTTTCTCCATCGTTCTGCCGTTTGGTCTTCGTATTCGTGGTTTCTCTCTCTTTCTTTTTTCTTTTCTATTACAGTACTTTATTTTACTGATTCAAGGCTTCGTGCTCTTTCGTTTATTTAAGGTTCACCTGGCAGGGATGAACTTGCAAAAAAAAAAAAAACAAGCAAGAAACGAAGTCACGCGCCGGGCTTGAACTTAGAAATTACCCGTGCTGACAAGTACAGTGACGAAAAAAAGAAAAAAAAAGAAATGGAGTGGGTGAATGAACTGCGCCCTTCATTTCACTTAAGGGAGAGGAGCTTAGTGGCCGGAAAAGGAAATGTATAATGGACATCAGTAGAAGCCACGCGGTGTCGGACCGCAAGGAGGTGTTTTAAAGTAAAACGAAGTTTGCTGTGAGTAAGGAAATCCACAGGTTTTTCATTGGAAATACATACATATATATATATATATATATATATATATATATATATATATATATATATATATATATATATAGACCTGTGAGGAGAGAGCTGCCATACAAAATAAATAACGCAATAAAGATAGGTTGAAAATAGGGAATGAATAGGGAAGGTGTTAAAATAGAGAAGTGTCAAATATATATATAGACGTGAAAAGAGACCCACCATATAAAAAATAATGAGATAACTACAAAGGGATCAAAATGGCGAATGAAAAGGGAAGGTGTTAGAAGAGGGAAGCCCGGGCTCGGAGGATTGGAGGAAGGAAGGATTGGGGAGCGTGCTTCCCGAGAGGGCTTTATATCGATCGCTCGGATGGGGAGAAAGGGGCGCGTTTACTGAAAAATCGCGGGAGCGCCCGCGTCGGAGCGGAGCGGCGGCTGCCGGCGTTTTACGCCGGGTTTTTCACATAAAGTGAACAAAAAAAATTTTTTTTTTCACAAAAGCGTTTCGGGAGGACGTCCTTCGCGGGAGAGCGCGAGGAAAACGGGAGTCTGGGAATGCGGAAGCGGGGAAACCCCCCTCCCATCCACACTTCGCCGCCAGACGGCGACACGGACATCTCCGGCCACGGCGGCTGTCGTGTGGATTTTGTAGTTTTACATTTTTTTGAAGTTCGCGTGAGCTGAAAAGCGACGCTGGAACGGGCTGAGCGCGTATTTGAAGAAAGGGGAATGGGGGAAAAGTGGGAAGGGGGCTTAACCGCAACTCTTTGTGGGAAAGAAAGAGGACTCGGGGGAAACCCCCGGCTCGATTTTTTTAGGGATGAGGGCTTCCCGGTGTTGCGGCGGCGCAGCGCGGGGCGCGCGTATTGAATTTTTTATATTACAAAATGGGTTTCTTTAAATTGGAGGCTTTTTTTCCCTCTCGCCTTCTGTCGCGGTCTCGGCGGCGTCTTCCGGTTCGTCTGGCGGTGGTAGTGGGAGGAAGGTCGAGGTCGTTTTAAATTTAGGTGAAGGAACTTTGTGACGTCACTGGTGGGAAGGGAGGAGCGGGGAGCGCTATGGATTTTGAAGGGGGGCGGAGCGTCTCGCGGCGTGCGCTTTTTAAAGAAAAGGCTTTTTTTTTAGAGGCGTTGGCTCGCGCGGTGGTTGCGGCGACGTTTGAGTGGAGAGTTTCTGGCGGGCGTGTTGTAAAGGGTATTGTTGGCGGGCGCTGAGCGGAGCGCTGGCGTGGCGCTGGCGCGCGCTGTTCGCTGGCTCCTCGGGCTTATTGATGTGTTGAAGCGCAGCGTATGTTATGTTGGCGCGGCGTGATTTGGAATTTGAACGACGCGCGCCTCCTCCCGTCTCCACGTCGCGCGGGTTTGATACGCACGGCTTGTGTGTAGGTGCTCGAACGGGAGTATATAGTTGCAGATTGTTGAGTGTTACGTAATATTGCATCTGATGTGCTCCACACTGAAGATACTATGATTCCGATAACACAGAAACGATGAATTATTACTCTATGATTAACTATATTAATGTGATTACGTCGATGGTCAAGTGAATATGTCTGGCCAAGTGAATATGTGTCTCCTATGAAGCGCTGCTTTTGTTTGCACGAATTTCACATATTGTAAGTGGTTTTTTTAGTCAGGGTAATGACAAGCGGCTGTCGATAAATCGGCGTACTCGGTGCTTACCATCGTTTACTAAACACACCCTGTCAATGACCTTTTTGTTGACTACCGAAAATGTACTTCAATTCTGACATTGGTTACCATATCGTCACTTCACTTCAAATGATATTAAGGACAAATAAAACGCGCTAATCTTGTGATGCTGCAGTAAACGTCACTGTTACATTGAGCTAACCGTCCCCCAATTTTCTGCAGGGGCGCGAGGTAAACATTTGCCGATTGCTCCTTGGTAATAAAATTTTACATGAGATCTGGCCTCTGTAGTACGTCATCACTGATGTCACCTTATTCAAATTCTTTTCATTTTTTTTTTTGTGTGTCCTCGCTTCGCTAACTCATTTCAATGTATCGGCACTACTGTTGCTTTGTGTGACGTCACTGACTCTAGCGCTTCCCATTCCCACTGTGCCCGTTCTCTGTCGACGTATGTATAAGTTCGCAATACATGAACGGAGCAACATTGAGAAACCTCTAGCGGCGTCGACGTGTTTAGGCTTAACGAGCGAGCTTTACGTCATCTCCTCTGTCGCCTCGTATAGCACGGCGCTGACAGCGTAACGAGTCGGAAGCACTTAGTTTGCGATCACCAAGACATCGGCGTAAAAATGATTACCCCCGCGTCGTTCCCGTCGTGCACCGTGAGTCCCTCCCTTCTCGACGCTGCCGCTCCAAAACCCTGACCCACAGCACGTTCGTCCACCAGGCGGCGCTGAGAGACACGCCGAAGCAGAAGAGGGGGCGCAAGGGCGCTGGACGTACGAACGAACTGAACCGTCGTCTCAGTAATAACAAGCTGTGCTGTGCGCGCGCGAGCGGACGGACTCCCAGGGTCCCCACACTCGGAGAAAAAAAAAAAAAGCGTGCGGCCGCATGTCTGTCTAGTTGTTTCCTGCTTCCGCGCGATATGGCTTCCTGATTGGCGAGCACTGACGCTCGTGGAGACATCTCCCTTCTGAAAGAAAAAAAAAAGAAAAAAAAGCGATCGAAGAGAAAGAAACGCGGAGTATACAGGAAAGGAAGCGAGGTCCCGGATATAAAAGAAAGCAAGAAACGGAAAAAAAGGACGCGCGTAGAGTCTGCAGTCTTGACGAACAACGAAGAGCAGACGCAGCCGGCATGAAAGGGAGGGAATACTATAACGAAAAGTGGTGAGATAGTTCGTGCTCGAGATGAGAGATGTCCTCTCTTTCCTCTTCTTTATGCTGCGTAGTTTTTGCGTTTCTTCGTTCCTTCTCTCGTTATCAAAGAGGGATGAAACCGGGGTGCAAAAACTGAACGGGGAAAAGGGGAAAAGCGCGAGGGTGGACTAGGGAGGATAGGGGAGAGAAAGGTGGCTTCATGCGTTGGTAGAAATGATAAAAAAAAGAGAGAGCGCCGGACCAAAGCTGAGGGCTGCTTCTTCGGCAACGAAGACGCTGGGGGGGGGGGGGGGGGAGAAAATGGGGAAGAGACGCGTCCAATCAAAAAGCTCGGCAGCGCCACCGGCGAAACGCGGGGAAAATACAGATGCCAGAGTGGGGGGGGGGGGGGCGCCGCGCGATACGTTCGAGACCTTTAGCGGACCAGACTGGGGATGTAAGAAGAACGAGAAAAAGGCGAAAAAAGGGAAAGACTGGGCTTTGGGGGGGTATGAGTGTAGAAGTGGCGTATATGCAGTTGGAACAGGTTCCTCAGATCTGTCAGTCTCTTTCATGTTCTCTCTCTCTCTCCCTCTTTTCCCTATCTCCCTATATCAATTTCTTGCGCGCCGCCATGACTGCCCGCCGGTGGGCTCCTTCTAGGCTCTGGGGGAAAACAATTTCACGGGGCGCGTTATTTCGCAGGGCTGACCTCGCCAGGCGTGCAAAGTGCTGCTAGCGAACGCTGCACCGGGGGCGTTCGCGAACGCAGCCGAAAGGGGACGCTGCTCGGGCTGTATGTAATTTTAGGGTTGGGTCTTCCATCTAGTGTAATTTGGGGAGAACGTGTGGGCTTTCTTATATTTCTCTTTTGACGCTTATCTTTATCATATCCAACATCACCCCGCGTTTCCCGTTTACGGCTCTGTTTCTGTTTTACCTGTTTATGCCTGACCGCGTGCTACGGAACATCTCTACGTCCTTTCGTTTGCCCCTGCGCCTGGCCGCGCATCACGGAGGCTGTTCTTCATTTCGTCGCCGCTTGGGTTTCTGGCCTTTGGCTTTGGATACGGCACACGCTGCTTTGATTTGGCTTTGGGCTTCGGATCTTCTCTCCATCCCCTCTCTCCCTGCATGCAACCTTCCATCGGAGCTCCACTGACTCACGCCTTTGCTAGCTTATCTCGCTTTTATTTATTCTTTCTCTGCTCTTTTTGCGAGCGCTGTCCGATGCCGCTTGTTTCTCGCCAGGGGCAAGGGAGTGCATTTTTGCTTCCATGTTTTGCGTCCGCTGCCATCAACAGCCGACTTCTCATACGGCTCGGTTTCTCAGGCTCCCGGCCATTCCGCTTTTTTTCGCGCGCCGTCTCGCGGCCAGCATCTGATTGCTTCGTTGCTGGCTGACGTTTGTTTCAAGGACTGGTTCGCCAAACTAAGCACGAGAAAAAGAACAAGACAAAAATCTCGCGGCCTTTCTGGCCCTTTTCCGGAGTGATATCTTGGAGAAGTTGTTGCTGCTTCCATCGCTTGCATTTGCGCCGGCTGTGTGGGTGTTTTTCTTTTAGTTGATGTATGGACTCTTCGCTTACTTAGCGCGCAGGATCGGCTTTCTTCAATCACGCTCTCTGAAAACGAGGTTCACTGGATCCGCGAGGGTTCATCAGTGAGATGAATACCGGACCTTCCAACCCCCCTCCCGGGCCTTCTTGTCATTCGTCAGATTGGGATGAAAGTTCTTGTGTTCCTTTACATCGTTTTGGCTCTCTCCTTCCATTGCATTCACGTATTTCTTTCTGTATTTTTGCTGGGACTTCCCTAAACTGCGTTTGTTCTTCCTGCCTCTTGTGTGCGTTGTCTCGCTGTCTGTTTGCATCCCTGTTGTGCTTTTCCCTGCGAGAATTTACGCTCCTCTCGCTTAGGCGAGCTTTCGAAGCGATGTTTAAAGGGCCACTAAACCACCTCCGATATTTTTTCAAACATTTCAGCACCACCATGGCTTCACCATCGACAAGATCTTGGGTGCATGGGACCGCGCATACAAGTTGCGTAAGGCATCGAATGCGCTGCTCGAATTAAGTCAAGGGACTGACTCACCGTCTGTGATGTTAAGCGCAGAACTGCCGTTACGTCGACGGCAGCAGTGACATTTCTCTCCTCCTCTCTCTAACTTTTATTCCCCTTACCCCCTTCCCCAGTGCAGGGTAGCCTACCGGGCTCAGCCATGGTTAACCTCCCTGCCTTTCTTTCATCCTTCTTCTCTCTCTCTCAGCTAAACACGCGCATCGTGTGCAGAATGCCGTCACGATCAACGATGCCACACGCGGCAGCGCTACAAGCCCCGGCCGAGCCACAAATTCCAAAAAACCATCCCTCCTCCTTTCCGAGCCCTTCCGGCCTCCGTGTGACGTCAGGAAGTCAATAGGTGACGTAGAGCACAAGACATGCTCTATTGGTCGAACAGGAACCTACGACTTCCGGTAAGTCAGCAATCAGCTGGCCGCTTTCCTTGTTGTTGTTCGTCGTGTTGCCCGTGCGGAGGTGTTCTGGCACGGTGTGTCACCGTACAGATCCATCATGTTGGCGATCCTATGAAAGCGTGCGCGCAACACAAGGTCCATGCCGGCACGATTCGTATGAGCACGGGCCGGCACGGCAGCAGCGGTTAGCCAACAGTCGACGGAGCAGACGGAGTCGGAGTCGCGGCAACCGGAAGTAGAAGGTGTTTCGAGCAGCGCGTCGGCGGTGACGTATGCCACGCGAGGTTGGAAGGGGCGCTCGGCGAGAGGGCAAACGGCTTTGGGAGAGGATACCAACGGAGGGTAGCGATGGAAAGAGCGATAGGAGCGATCGCCGCGTTTCGATGGTAAAACGCGTATAACTCCGCTATTACGGCACCGTTTCGAAAAATTCTCACGGCTCCGCGTCCGTTGTACACTCGTGCACAACTTCCTCGCCACAACTGAATTTTGACCTCTGGGTGGTTTGGGGCCCTTTAAGGTCTACCTTGTTATATCGTTTCTAATACTTCTGTGGTGGGGAGCGAATTATAAGTACACCAATGTCTGCATTCACAAAGCTTGCTTTCTTATGTTAGAACCGTTCACACGAGAAATTTTCGGGCCAAACCTGAAGCTGCGCAAATCGCCATCGACGGGGACCTGCTAATTACAAATAGTCTTCACGAAGGAAAAAAAAAGTCTGTGAATTCTGCCCCAATGCTTTTGTGGAAATACGCATAAATAGCAAGGAATTAAAGAATATCGGACAAGAAAATGAGTTTGCATGAGCATGGAATCATGTTGTGACCCTGTGCCCAAACATAGACGGGTAGACTGACAAGGGCATGCGAAAGTGACAGTCACTCTTACCAGCTTGACTGAATATCAGGTTACATTACTACGTCACCCATTACAGCTGTTGTAGTTACAACAATTTTAAATTCTTAACTTTAATGTCATCGCATCCCTCATCCGGTGCCTTGTTTGGCTTTATTTCGTGTTACAATAAGTGTCAGCGTAATATTGCGCTCTGCTCAAAAACTGAATGTTGGCACAGAAAAATTGTTGCTCTTTCGTTGACGTACTTTCGTTTACATTCTTGGGCACATTTTCTCATCACTTTCATCACTAGAGTATCGTATCATAGGCGAGTGAAAATGAATATTGTCTAGCCATGTTTGTTTGTTTGCTTGCATGTACGTATGTACATATGTATGCATGCATGTACGTACGTACGTACGGGGGGAATGGTAACCGTACGGGTGTGCGTATAGAAATCTATATACGTATGCATGGTTTGAATGTGTGCCTTGTGTGTACGCATGTTATGTACCGACTGTCGAAAGCAGAAGCGAGGCCGTTGAAGAGCACTTTTTTTTTTGTCTCCATACATTCACGGTGTGGGCGTGTGTATGTTCTCTCCTTCTAGGACAGTTGTTAACCCTGGCTGTTCTTTCCTTTATTTTTTATTTCTTCTTTCGCTCGAGTGCCCGTTATCTAACGACTCGCGTTCGACACGCTGCCTTTTCCGAGCCGTCCGACGTGACGCAGGGCAGAGAGCAACGGCCGTCGAGGAAACAAAAAACAAACAAACAACAAAAAAAACGTAGTGCGCGTGTGTATACGTTTGTCAACCAGGAACCGGAAGTGCTTTGACCTGGCATCCGCGCTTCTCTCCCTATTCCGGGATGCAAGGGGAGAACGGATCAGGGAAAAAAAGGTAAAGGGATGCGGACAGTGAAGAGTTGTGTAAACGCGAACGTCACCGAATGTAACGATGAGCGTCCGCCTTTCTAACTCGCCCTCGCACGTCACGGTATACGCTGATGCACACAAACGCGTTCTTTGTATTTGCTTACGCCACTCGGAAACACGGGCAGGACGGTGAAAGAGGTTGGTCGGGTGATAGAATGCGCCGTTTCCAACGTCAAACGCGTTTCCCAGAAGCGACGTCACTGGTAGAAACGTCATACGTCATTCCTCGCGCTGCCGCCAGAGCCCGCTGTGGTGTGTGTATTAATTCATCACGCTGTTGGGGTTGAGAGGGCTCTGCGTGGCCTCAGGCGTTTCTTTTTTCTTTTTCGTTTTGTGTTTGTCCTTGATGCGGTGCAATGAAGAAAACGAAATCAAAGCGACGTCGCCGAGGGGATGGGGGGGGGGGGGGGTGGGCTAGAGGGGTTTTGCATGAGGTTGCACAAAGCGAGGAAGTACACATGTTCTGCATTTTGAAAGGTTGCTTGATGATGCAACGAACACGGTACCAACGATTGTCGCGGGACAACAGCAATAGCTAAAAAAAAAAAAAAAAGAAAAAAGAAACTAGAAAAGGTAGTTTGGGGGGAGTGCGGTGGGGTCAGGGTGTCTACTATGCATGATGGGTATATACAGCAACGATGAAAGAGAAATGGAATCATACCAGGAAAAGGGCTACCCCAGGTATTGATTCTATTGGCACTAAGCTGGTAATTGGTGCCCCAAGCGGCGCAGAATGTCAAATAGACAAGAAAGGGTAAGGAGAGGACCCAGTCTGATAGTAGCATTAAGAAAAACGCTGAACAGTAATGCCATCAGCAGTGGTACGGTAAAAAGTCGCCTATTATTGTAAGCTAGGGTTTTTAAAGGAATTATGCGGGCACATCAAAACGGTCTTCATACTGCAAACGCGATCGAGCTCCTTGAAGTCGATGGCACATCAGGACAATTGTCCCATTATTCCTCCGAATTCTGGCTGTTCACTTATTATTATTAACGAAAGAGTCAATTTAGATCTACTGCTTCAGAATTAAGGATGATGAAGATTGGGAACAAATGAAACGCAGAAAGACACAACGTTGAGCTGTGCGTAGTCATACTAACCATCTAAAGACATTTCAAGGGAAAAAAATCTGAGATCTTTGGGCAACCAAGGAGATGATACTATTACTTTAAAGAAAAAATAACGTTTAGAGGTCTTTCATCAGACTGAGACTGGAGAAATACAACGTCGATGCTAAAACAGCGGATGGATTTCTTAAGACGGCGTTAGCATTCAGCAGACACAATCCATTATTTAGACAGCATTAGCCTGCACTATCGGGGCGCTCGTAGCATGCTGGTATTACATGAAAATGCGGTAGCTAGCTAGGGTATACCCTTTACTCGAGGCAAGATAAACACATTACGCCTGATGAATAATTTGCCATGTTACTGCCTGTTGTTCACAGAGAGGTGGGACCGGTCAAGCTACCGTTATTCAGCTTTTATCCTGCCGCTCTCGCCGCTTAATTACATCGTTGCGCTTATACGGTGAAATAAAATTTTATTTTTCAGAAATTGTCACTCAGCGCTATTTCAGATAATTTGTGGAAGAGGTTGAGCAAGGCATCCTGTCTTCAACAGTGTTCCCAGCGTTGTATGACATGATTGCCGCTCAAATGACACGAAAACGAAGAAGAGAAACACAGACAAGACAACACGGGTGGTGTTGTATTTGCTGAGACAACCAATAGAAAAGCTTTCAGGGTCCCTTATGCATTCGCCTAAGGCTACTCGAAGGCGAAAGCAACATTCTTTTTCTTCTCAGTCGATGCGTTGATCCTCCTCTGCCCCCCTTCCAAATGCTTTCAGCACCCAACGTGATTTTGCATGGCCTCCGGGATCGGAGGCATTGCAAGCTTTCGGCACCTCACCTGGTTTTGCATTGCCTCCGTGATCGGCCCACCTTTGACCAAGCGACGATATTGTGTCATGACGTCACATAGCGTCATGACACGACATCATCACGACGACGACGTCACGACATCACGACGACGTCACGACATCGTGACGCGACGATGTCGTGTCATGACGTCACGTTATGTGACGTCATGATGATATGCCGGAAATGTGGGCGCTATGACGTCATATGGTGACGTCAAAAACTTTCGCGTACTATGGGGAATCTAAGGCTTTCGCCTTAAAGGGGGTCCCAGTACATAGCTCCTGTATTTGTTACCAAGACCGGAATGACACTCTCCGAATGCCTCTAGGAAAGAGGCCTGAGTGCGGCCATGCGAGACTGATCGCAGGTATACACGCCGGGAGTCGTCTCTGTCGTGAGGATTGAAACGTCGCAGCATCAGACACACACGACACCGCGTGCCTGCCTCCGCGGGACAGCGCGAAACGAGTCTTCTTTTAATGCGACCCACTCAGTCATCATCGCGCGTCTCTGGCATTCGTCTCTTCGCCGCACGCCCTCTTCTTTCATTTCTTTTTTGCCCGTTGCCTCTTTGGGCATGTACCGAACGCCAGACGTTCGCAGCGGGCTAATGCGTTTCTTTGTTTATCCACCATCAGGCATCTCCCTCCCTTCGTATTTGTCCTCGCTGTTCTCTCTTTGCTCTCTTGAAAGTTACGTCTTCTTTGAGAGCGTGTTCGCGCAGTGGTCTGGTTAATTTAACTTTTCAAACCGCGCCCAAGTCACCGCCTCCCCCCAACGCTGCCTCTCCTCACATCGCTTTCTTTATCGAACGAAAAAAAAAAAAGGAAGAGGGGGTGGGGGGGCGACGGTGAAACAGGAAAAAAAGAATGAATGATCGTAGTATGCAAGTATAGGAACAGAGACAAGTTTGATCTACCACATAATGACGGAGCTCTTTGAAGGGAAATGTCACTGGGATCCACTGGCGTAGCCAGGGCAAGAAAGCACGCAAAACCTCCCCCCCCCCCCCCCCCCCCCAAAGTTTTCAGTTTTGAATGCCGATATACACAGGCGCACGTACAAACGGACGCACGGACTTACATAAAGGGTGATTGAACTCCCCCCGAAAAGAATTTTTGGCTACGCCCCCCGCTGGGATCATTCCTGTTTTCTCTGGCAGCTTCAGTCTAAGGGCTTTATACGAAATGCGATAATTTGACCATCAAAATGGTGCAGATAATAACAATTGTTGGTGCTTTTACGTCCCAGAACCACGATATGATTATGCGAGACGCCGTTGTAGTGGTCCCCGGAAATTACGACCACCTGGGGTTCTTCAACGTCCACCTATCTAGCATTTTGCCTCCACCGAAATGCGGCCGCCGCGGCCGGGATTCGATCCCGCGACCTTCGGGTTAGCAACCAAGCACCATAACCACTGGACCGCCGCGGCGGATCAAAGTGGTGCAGATGAGCTCAAACTTTTCTTCCACGTAAACTTACTGGAACCCGCGTCATCGATCAGAAGTGCGATCCCCCCCTTCGCACTCGCGGAAGCAGTTCTGTACCTCGCGCACCGTGGTCCAATCACCGAAACTCTCAAGCGTCGCTAAACGCGTATGGGCTTGAATTTGTATATCATTATAAAAGAATGTGGGCGTTTGGACACAGACACAAGCGAAGAGATCAAGACATAGGAGTAGCCAGCGGGGAGGGGGGTAGGCTAGGGCCGTTCATTCTCCCCCCCTCCCCACCCCGAAATTTTTAAATATTGCACGTGTATACTTATTCGCGCACATACAAGCACACGGACGAACATATATGAAGTATTGCTGAACCCCGCCCCCGAAAAAAAATTCTGGCTACGCCCCTGCATCAAGACACCACAAACGCTGCGCCTGAAAGCCTCTACCATCAGAAGACACGCATCTAATCGTCGAGGCTTGTCATATCGATAGCAGTGGTATCGCGTGCATGAGGCAGCCGTCGATTAACTTACATAAAGAAGAAATGAATTACCTGACTAGTTATGTCTCGCGTAGGCCGCCACGTGCGCCGTATTGACAGGTTGCGCTCCATGCCTGCGCATGCGCAGATAAATTTTTGCGTCTACCTTCTTTTCCGACGCATTGCGCCTTTTCAGTTGTAAGTTGTCGGCACGCGTACCTTCTTTTGTCGTGGAATCCGTGGCCAACTATCTCAACGTTCTGTCATTCTAAGCCTGAGTTTGCGTCGGCTAATGTCCCTGTACGAACATATACAGGAACACTGTGGTCGGCCGGCGTTGAGCGACACTGCGGTGACAGATGTCGCTCGCACTGTCACTCACGAGGTCTCGCTTCTTTTCTATTTGACACCACACAGGCTCTTTGACGTTAAGCCGTTTCCTTTCGTGGCTTCAAGTTGTAATGCTATAGGCCACCCGAGTGGGGCCGCCCAGCCTGCTGCTGCGGTCAATGCTCGGCCATTGTGTGTAATGTGAAAGGGACAACCATATAACGTGTCACTACGCGGAGGATGGACGCTGTGAATGGTTTACTTTTTTTTATTGAATCTGTGAGTGAAACACGTACGGGATGCTGCGCAGCACAAATGTAAAAGCCTTGCGCGGCGCTCACTCAGGATATGCGTGCATGGTTCCGGCTCGATAACTTCTGGAAACAGTTTATCTGAGAAATAAGAGAAAAAAAAAAAAGACTGACAGCTAACTCGAAGGCGAAAGCCACCATCATCTTCTTTTTCTTCTGTGTTAATGTGTCTTCGCATGTGTATGAAAGAGAATAGCGGAGGCAAAACGCCAGCGGATTTGAGATAACACCTCGCGCCGTTCCCCATGGTGACGCCAAGCGGTTCTTTTTCCCATGAATCAAACAAAAACGGAGAATCAGCATTTTATTACCCGTTGTAATTCACGGAAGGTTCCTTTTTGTTGCAACTGGTTTGATTACCAGTGCTTTGCTGTACTCGGTACTCTAGACGTCATCGGGATCATTCCAAAGTATCCCACTCGTGGCGCAAATGGTGTCGTACATTTACCTTAATTTCTCGGTTAGTAGAACGCTGTTGTTAATAATATTGACGTTTCAGACGTTCTCAAACATTGATCTTTCACTCTGACGTAAATTGTTGTTTGCCTTTAGTGTCTCTTTACACTTAGTTTTGAATCCAGGCAAAAATTAAAGAGAATCCGACATGAGCGCTTTCAAACGCCTTACGGGTATACCTTCGAACTAGCATTTTTTTTTCTTTTTTTTTTTTTGAGATAGCGTCTTGTCCTTGTGGCATAATGCCTGGTGTGTATGTATTACCTGCACGTACTTCTATAGAAGCCTAAATGACGTCTACGCTGCGGAGTCTTCTTCCGTGTCCTGTAATCCGTTTTTTGTTTGTCCGCTTCCACGGAGAGTCGAACTCACGACCACTGTGTCAGTCGTAGCATGACCACGCTGTCTCAGACACGACGTTGCGCGCATGCACGCGCTTTGCATTCGAGAGTCCGTGTGATACGACGGAAAGAACGAAGCAAACATATTGATAAATAAAAAGCAGGAAAAGCGCACTCGCGCTCGAAAGCCGCTGCGCTGCGTGGCTGCTCAGTGTCACTTAGTTCGAGGAAGCGACAGCCGAGGAAGATGGATCTTCACTTCGAAAAACGCCGCGCACCGCCGGTGGAGGAATATGACGAGAACCAAACGCGTTTTGCTTCCATACTCTAAGCGAAAAGGCGGAAATATAAATACGACGAAGCCTGGCAATGTGAAAGAAAGATGTGAGGGAGAGAATGGAGTCGCTGATCTTCCTTATAGTCGACCGGGCTGCGTTTGCTCATAACCTAGCGCGTACTTGTGTGGCGTGCTTTATGTTCTCGCTATCCGCGCTCTTTGGATGTTCGCTTTCTGGAGAGGGACGAGCTGTTTTACCAGAGTGTGTACGTATACGCCGCGATAGATGCTTGTTTTGGAAGCTTCCACGTCTCCTCCTCCTTAAAGGAGAGATCGACGAGGTAGATTGGCATAAGCGTACGCAGGGTTCCCCTTCAGGGGGGGGGGGGGGGGGGGGCGAAGGTTCATCGCAGCGAACCCCCTCCCTATTATGTCAATGTATGGGGCTGACTTTGCGCCCCCCCTTTCTCGTCCCCCCTGCCTCCCCCCCCCCCTCCCTCGTGCGCACGCCTATGTAAGATTAGCGTATAGGCGGGGAGGGTACAGATATGGAAACGCGAGGCAATTGATAGTAAAACAAAAGAGGGCTGCTTATATATCTCGAAAAAGTAATAATACGGAAGAGGCGCGTATAATACCCCTGTCACACGTGGCAACGTAAGTGCACTTTGAGCGAGTGCACTTCGCCGCGAGTGTCATTGGCACGCTGTCACACGAGAAAGTTTAGTGCCACTCGCTGCAAAGTACACTTGCAGGCAAGTGTGTTCGCAAACCTCACTTCGCTGCGACGGAGTGTGTAGCCTCGGTAGCAGTGGCTTGCGCTGCTATTGCATAAAGCGGCGCTCATAGTAGTTTTAAACTAGGGAGCCTAGATGACCGGCCGTTTTAGGGTGATGTCAGCCTTTGACCCACTACATGCCGCCAACGCACCGCCGCCCGCCAAAACACAATGTTGCCAGACAGCGGCGCCACGCTATCGTGCCATCTTGGTGCCCGGTCTGCGACGACGCCCGGCTCGGTTTAATCATCGAAAATACGGCGCCGAACGTAGCGATAGCGTGTTAAACGCTGCCGGTGAAGCCTGAGAATGCCTGATTGCTGCGTACCGCTGTGCACTAACCACAACAGAAAGGGCTTGCGAATGTTCCGCTTCCAGCGAGCCCGGGCCGACGGCTACTCTGGCTCGCTCAAATAAATCGAGACGGCTGGGAGCCCACCAGTGCGTCTCGTATTTGCTCTGTGAGTACTGCGCATTTCGTTCACTCTTTTTTGCTGCAGGACATGTTATATGTGTTTCACGGTGTCCGCGAATGCATAGATAACCGAAGTTGTCGTTGCTGCGTTCACGCATTGCGAGTAGGCAGCCTACATACGTGACGCGTCCGCGCGTCCACACGGAGACGCGCTCGCTGGTCGTGAGCTGTTGCCTCCCTTGCGTGAGCTCGCGTCAGCGTCGCTCAGCGTTACGTCGCAAGAGCTCAGGGGAGAGGCGGTTGGGACCAAAATGGCGGCGCACAGCAAACTATGCTAGATTTGGTGGAAGCTGGCAACAGCGTGCCCCATTACCCGCTGGTTTTGGCTGAGTTTCTTGAAGCCACTTTTTCAAGATGTCTCCACCCTAAAACGGCCGGTCATGTAGGCTCCCTATTTTAAACCATTGTTTTCGTTATTAGGAATACTGATATGTATTAAAACAAGTCATACTACAACGAAAAACCTCGCTACTCTCGCCCTCGGGCAGTTTGCGGCCACGTCCGCTAGGGGGGATGCGGGAGCACATGCCGTGTAATGGCCGCGTCTGTCGTGTTGTTTACTTCCTTGCACACTTGCACATGTGTAGGTCACACTCGTTCTCTAGTCATTTGCGATGGCGTATGCCACTGGTGCTACTTTTACGAAGACAACGTGGTCCGATGCTGTGACACGGGCGCAAAAGTAACAAATATGTGCTGCGCTACTAATCCGCCAATGGACACTTTGCAAAATAATGAGCGCCCCCTTGCGTATACTTTAAAAACACCTGTAAGTTGGCTTTCCCGCAGGAATGTTTTCCAACCAGAACCTCTCGTTCCCAGAGTGCTTTTCTAGCTAGAAGCACGTTCACCCCTCCACATTCCAGCGAAGGTGCGGGAGCACCACGAAGGCATTTCAAAGCACACCGCAAAAATGTCACGCCTCATTGTTTCCCCCCGTGCAACAAAAGAACGGGAGAAACCAAATAAAAAAGAAAGGCAGGGGTTAATGATGAATGGAAGAAATATTTTGCCGGGTAGTCTGTGGTTGAGGCTATTTGGTGGAAAATAAACTTGCTCGCGCATGCGCAGTAACTATTTTGCAAGCTGTCCATTACCACTGTCATCATTTCCAAAGTACACTTCGCTTTCTCGTGTAGCAGCGCACCGCCAAAGTGACACTTTGTGAGCGTAAGTGCACTCGCTCAAAGTGCACTTAAGTTGCCACGTCTGACAGGGGTATAAGAGCGCTCTCTTGTGAAGGTACCATGCGAAGACGCCCGTTTTTTGAGACAAGTGTATGCGGCGACCCGCACTTCGTGACAGAGTGGTGGTTTCCGAGGTGGGCTTTACCAGAATTCCTCTCCATCTCATTTTTTCAGTCCGGTAGTATTTATCCCAATTTCGCTTCTGTTCTGGATGACATCATGAGACAAACCAACAGTCGCGGTCGCGGGACTATGCGCTATGGCGTTTAAGGCTGTGCCATTTTGCAATTTCCTCTTTATCTCAGTAGAGTTGTTGCACCGTTATGCTTCTTATCTCACAAATAATTAAACGGGCGTTTTCTGTGCGTCTGCAAGCTGCTGGCAGTCGTATATGAGTAAATATCGAAACACATGTTTTCTGTTGTTTTGTTTTTTTTCACCTCGAGATAGCACCTCTACACGACGCCTTAAGTTGTTAGCGAAACCAATAATTTGATTTGCGATGCGCCCTTTGTTTCGCAGTTAGGTACGCGTTTATTTTTGCGATCAAGGCACACGGCACTTAGCAGTTTAGACTGTAAAATTACAAAAACCATAAAGCCCAACAAAATGAAACACCTCGTGTCAGTTAGCGATCTCGTAGCAATGTAGCGAATGACACGGGAGCACAACCAATTGTCGCTTGCTGCTGTTCGCTGTCGGTGTCGTCAACACGGAATATACCTTAGAGTTTGTCGAGCATAGTATGTTGATGAGAGGTGTCTGCACAAGGGAAGCCCGACATACCAATGAATGAGCGCAAAGCTGCTATATAGATTGCCTCATAGGAACGCATGCTCTGTCCGGGGGATTGATTCAGTGAAAGGGACTTAACTTTTTTTTTTTACAGCGGGAAAGCTGTTATCAGATCACAATAAGGGCCGATTTTGTCGCCGTAGTTGTCCGTTTTCTTGTTTTTTTTTTTTCACTCATTCAGTGATCCAGGTTTGTGTTTCATGAGGTGAAAGCTCTTTAGGGAGCCAGTAAAAAAATACATTCTGAGCTTCAGCGGTGCCACCGTGACCGGTGCTAACAGCTTGCTTCGCGCGTGCTGTTAAGGGGCAGTTACAACGACAACCTTTGCACGAGCTATTTGTAACGCGTTCATCGGAGCGTCAGAAAAAAACGAGCGTGACCTTGTTGCCGCCGAAACAACGAAGCGTTCGCTCGTTCCACATTTGGGGGCCACATGAGCATACGTCCGAACACGTGGCGACATCCCTAAATCACACCGATACCTCCTGCCACACGTGAGCCGCGTCCAGTTCTGTAAGTTCCCAAGCTTGTCGCTGGACGTCGAAAAACTGTTTCGTTGCTGATAAACGGGCTCAAGCTGCGTTGCTGTCTACGAAGAAAACAAATAAAAGAAACATAGCCGGGGGGGAATGTGCGGGAGCAAGCCTCCCTCTTATCGGTGGGCCTTTAACCCCAGACATACAGCAATTGAGGTCGTATGGAGAGGGGCATGGTCGTGAGAGACCTCTAGCGTTGAACCGCTCTCGTGACGCGTCACATGCGTCCGCGTGCTTATTTCGCTCGAATGCGCATTGCCGTGTGAGTAGTCCGGTACACATAGACGCACACGCAGCCACTGTACTCTTCTTTAGGGGCACGCAGTTTACGGGCGCACGCGGCCTTCCACGCAACACACATACTCGCGCCAACGCCGCCACGCGGCAGCGGACGGCATAAGAGGGTCGTTCGACGTAGAAGTGCACTGTACAGACCAGCGCGTTGTGTGCTTACCACCATCGCTTCGGGACTGAACGAAGGGCTCAGATAAATAAAAAAGAAGTAAATAAAAGTAAGGGAAGGGGGGATGCAAGTGGGAGGCGGTCGGCACTCTGTCGGTACGTGCGGACTCACCCGTTGAATAATGACTGACCGTTCGCAGAGGCGATATTTCAAACCACTCTCGCGCCACCTCTCTCCTTCTTTTCTCTCTCTCTTCTTTCGCATCCGGACGTCATACGCGCTGGCGCTCGCGTTATCTTTTGTGCCACCGGCTACCGCCGTTCCCTAATACTCCGGGCACTTTTTTATCATCACGCTATGTGCCTTTCCCTCCCCTTTTTATCTGCCTATATCTTTCTCTCTTTATCACTTCTTTTTTGTCCTGTAGATTTCGAGAGTGAGGCGGTTGGTGGGCACGTTATAAACGAACTGCGACAGTGCTGTGGGTGCACGCTTATAGAAGGCTCAGTCGAGGAGAGGGGAACAAGAGAGGGAGAGAGTTAGCTGGCCACTCTGTCTGGACCAAGCGGGACAGTGCAGTTGTGTAGAGAACACGCCGGGTGCTTTTTTTTTTTCCTTTACTGAACAGGGAGGGGACTGGGAGCGGCGGCGCAACTTCTGGCGCGCTCCAACAGCCTTTCCTCCCCAACCGAAGTCCCGGCTGCTTTGCGGGAGAAGCAATAATTTGGCCGCTTAGCGCCATAAATTTCCCGCCCGTCGACTTCCTCCCCATCACCTTTCCCTACCACTTTTATTTTGTCAATCGTCTCTTTTTGTTTCGTCTCAGCTTTTTTTATGTAGCTCTAGTTGCCTCCACTGTAGTCTCTTTAGCTTGCTTACTTGTTTGCGTCTTTATTTTTGCCTCCCCCTTCTTGCTCGGTCTCCATCGTTCACTCCTTTATGGTCGCTTACGTGTTCTTCCGTTGAGAGATAGCCTAGCGGTGTCGCGCCGAGTTGCGTCGTTGGTCACTGCCTTCTTCTTCTTCAGTGGAGGCGAGTGTCCGAGCGTGCTGCTGCTGCTGCTGACGCCGCTTCCACGCCTCTTCGTTGTTGCTTTCTCATATAGCGTTTGTTTTTTGTAACCCAATCGTATTTTTTTTCCTACGTGCGCACGCGCCTGCTCTCCCGATAAGACGCTGCGAATAAGTGGGCGCTGGAGACGCTCACAAAACCGTTGGCGTTTTATGTTCGAGAATCGGCCAATGTCACACTATAGGCAGAGTGCTTTCGTTCTCCTCCTAGACTATCTTTGATTGCTTTTTTTAAATTTACCTATGTATTCAGAAGTGATACAATGGAGGATTAGGTTTGAGTAGAGTTGATGTTTTCTACTGACGCTTTTTCTTTATTTTTTTTAAGGTGGTTGCGAAAACCAATCACTTAGCATGCTTGAGCTATTCAGGTTTCAGTAGTAAGTCCGAAAATGAATGTAGCAGCTGCAAAATGAATTATTGCAGTTGTTTTTAAGTGCAAGAACAAATAACAGGGTTTCAAGATTCCCCTTCCCCGAACGCCTCATTAAGAGTCTTTGAATACAACATGGCCAGTTCAAGTACATCACTGGGAAGATGATTCCATTCCGAAATGTCTAAATTCGGGCTTAAAAAATGCATTACGTCAGTACGGGCCAACTGTTGTACTATCTTGAATTTGCGATATAATACGTGGGAGAATCATTTCGGTTCGTGAGATGTGTGCCTGCATGGGCGTCGGCAGGATTTTGTCTTGGTGGGTGCAAACCCATGTGGAATCGCAGCTGGGGGAGGGGGGGACCACTGGTGTAACTTGGGAGAGGGGCAAGGGCTGGTGTGGCTTGAGGGGGGGCAAGTGCCCCTTTTGCACCCCCCCCCTGCCGACGCCCATACCTGAAAGGACAGTGCTTGGATGGCGAAACAGCCCATTGAAAAGTTTTCTTGTAGTCTGCAATGAAATAAGACCCAGATCATGCTTTATTCTTGTGATACTTGAACGCTGTGAATAGTTATCGATAATAGACCACGCGGTCCTGTCCTGCAAATATTCTAATCTGTTTATAAGATGAAGCGCCTGCAGAAAAGAATTTCAAGCGTTGTTTTTTGTTTCGTTTACTTAATTGTTGCGAATACAGTGAGGCTGTCATGCTGCTTGCACGCAGCGTTTACCGCACGCGCAGCCGCTTGACGCGCTGCTGACTCCCGCCTTCCGATACGAAAGAATTGGTTAAAGTGCGCTTCACCGCAAATACATAAATGGTGCGGGAAAGCCATCTTTGACGGCGGTTCGCGTCCGTATCGTCGAAAAGAATGGAGATGGCAAGACAGCATAACTGGCGCAGCGCGCTCATGCCCGAGAAAAGAAGAGAAGGGTAATGTGTGTGGCAGCAGCGCTCACCTCAGTGTAGTGTGCGTATGTGTGTGTGTTGTGTGTGAGAGAGTGAGAGAGGGAAATGTAATGAAATACGTAAAATGTTATCCTGTCTATTGGACTGATATGCTACTGCAGCTGCTGGGTGACGATTAAACACACACACACACACGCATACATACATACATACATACATACATACATACATACATACATACATACATACATACATACATACATACATACATACATACATACATACATACATACATACATACATACATACATACATACACTCGCACGCATGCACGCACGCACGTACGCGCGCCTACAGACTACAATGTTTACAAAAAAAGTTCGTTAATTCTCGTGGCCTGCAAGAACGTCAACATCACTTCCGTGGCATGTAACGCACAGGTGGTACTTTTACACGGGCCGAGAATATGCCGCAGTTGTAAGCACGAGTGCCGTTGAAGGTGTGATGCCGCCGTCAGAGACTGTCTCTCTGACTCGTATTGTCTGCAGTCACACAAAATGTTGCAGGTCTTCCGGGGAGCGCGTTTGCACTGTTGCAGTATGGCGTAGTGCAGTGCGAGAATCTGGAGAATACAGCTTGACTGGTAATGCGTGGCTGACATGAATATGGCGGCCCCACAAATTTTACAGCATTAGAGTTGCCATAGAAAACTGAAATCACTGTGGATCAATTTTGTTCAGATACATAGAACGTTACAAATACGTTTATTTTAGCTGAAAAAAATTTCTAAGGTTCTTGGCCCTATAGCTTGAAGCTAAGTTCAAAGAGATTACTGGCACATTCGGAAAAGTCGTTTGAGAACTCTCTGGCCTAGTTTGAAAGTGTTGAATTCAATAACTTCGAGTTTCTACGACGAGAACACGCGGGTATGTAAGTCATGTTGCTCCCTTCTTATTATGTATTGGCTCGTTTATACGAGTAGCAACGCTTTGTTGCTCTTTTACATAAATTTTAAAGTGCGGAGCATTTAGGGGTCCGGGCTGCTGTCGATACCGTTGTCTCTTGGTGTAACGCAGACAAAACCACGTATAACAATTGAAAAGAAAAAAAAAGAGCAAGCAAGCGAGAAATAGAAAGAGGAGAAAGAAATACAACAAATGGGAAGAAAGTAGAAACAAATAGAAATAATAAAGAAAAAAAAAGACAGAAAGAACTGGAAAAAAGAAAAATAAATAAAGGGAGGAGGAAAGAAAAAGAAAACCGAAGAGAAACAAAGAAGGCTGCCCAGCTCCGAACTTCCTTCAGGCTTGGACACCACTAATGCGAAGCTGCCTTAACTTTTTTTCTTGAAAACTGGCGCGTGGAATGACCCTTTCGTGTCTTCCACCACGCAGTGGTGATCGAAGCATTGTTTACCCGGTGTTCCACATCGCGAGGGGCTACAGCAATGGGCCACTTTTTAGTGCACGTCTTATGGGCAGTTTTCAAACTGAAGCAAAATCTAGGAGCGTTGCTTTAAAGCAGCGCCCTGCGGGCGATCTCCGAACTGTGCGTACCACCAGCGGTAAATGGTGTATATAAATAGCTCGCAGTTAGTATTTTAAAGGACGGACGGCGCGTCGCCGAGTTCTAAACCGGCGCGCTGCGTAGTATGGGGCCGCAGGTTCAAATACCGATGGCGCGCTTCGGAAATTTTTCAGAGCCTCCGAAGCGCTCTTAGACAACCACACGAATGTACCATAGCATTGAATATAAAGGAGCATGGGTAGAAAGGTGACTTGACAATAGTACGGCGAAATTAATTTATAAGTCTGTAAAAGTCTCTCATTTCTTTCAAATGTGTATTTCGGCATAGTACTTAACTCTTCTGACTTAATATTCTCATGGTATCAGTTTTCTTTTTTTTACATATTTTTTATTGTCTTGCTATGGGCAAATTTGTGTTGGCTGTAGCGTGATATTTTAAAGTGTATGTTTCAGGTATGCTTTGGCTTTTGTTTGCCCCCCCCCCCCCCCTCCCAAGAAAAAAAAAACGGACAAGAAATATGTATTTTTTGCTGCACTGCATCTGAGTAAACGTGTGGGTGGAGGGACCCTAGTCAGGCAGAGGTAACCTGCCTTTAGTCCCTTGAACCTAGGCAAAATTTTCCTTTTGTCTAAATAAACTGAATGAATGAATGAAATAAATTGCGATAAAATGGGGGAAAGGGAGAAAACACGCTCAGTCGAGATGGAGGCCCACAGACGCGCCAGCTTTCTCCCTTTCGAATCAGGGAAAAAGCGTTTCGCACCCATAACGCGAAGGCGACGGCGAGGAGAAAATGCCTCCACGTCGGGAAGGGAGGCCTGATGAGCGCCTCCAACGCCGCGCGCGCGAAAGGGGTGTCCCCCTTGGTGGCGTCGGCTGCTGCTACACTCGGGACGAACCCGGCCGGTCGGCAGCGGCTCATCCTTTATACAGGAAGCAGCGACATTTGCTCGTTTGGCTTCTAATAATGCTCCGTTGCGCTGCGCCGCTCGGGGCGCGGCCGTGAGCGCGACGGCTCGCTCTGACGCGATCACCGAGCTTCAGCGCCAACATAAAGCGCGCACACACAACACAACACGCGCTAGCAAGCACGAACGCACGCAGTTGCCAACGCGCGGACCTTGCGAGCCTTTCCTCCCTAACAGTTTCCCCAGTTCCCCCCCGTTGATACGTCCAGACTACACTTTTCGACCCTTTTCCCTCTATCTCCAATTTTCCCGCTTTCTTGTCGTCTTCCCGTATAGCCTTTCCCACTTTTTCGTGACAACGGCTGGAGGGACGAGCGTCTCCCTCGCGCCGCTCAACTACCTCGCCTTCCCAATGACGTCTCCTCTTCGTGTAGTCCACGCCGTTTTCCCCCCACTTCCCCACATCCACACTGTCCCGTTGCCTTCAGTAGTATTCCTCTCTCTCTCTCCCAAATGCTTCCGCTTTCTCGCATTTTCTTCGTCACCGAGCTGTTGTTTCCATCAGCAACAGCGTGCGCGCACAACACGCGGCATGCCTCCTCGGTGCCCTCCACCCCCTCGATTCCCTCAATTTCCCTCTCAACTCCCAATTTCCCCTCTTTCTCTCTAGTATACTCTAATCCCGTTTTCCCCTTTTTTGTTCTCTCTCTCTCTCCAGACACCGCATACGGCTACAGGCTGGGCTCGGTTCTCGCGTGACGCTCTAGCTTCCCGTGTTGCACCGGTTTTCGCTTCCCTCTTTCGTTCCTTCGCTTTCTTCCCTGCGCGCCTGGCTTTCCCCATTCTCTTCTTGTTCCTCCCGTTCTCTTGCTGCCTCCTGACGCCTCTGCCCATTTGAGTCTTATAGCTCATGTAAGCGCGCGCCCGTGTCTGCCGGCTGTGGACCCCATTAGGACACGCTTTCCTGGCTCCGACTTGGTTGCTTCGATTTCGCGCTCTCTTTGTATTTTTTTCCCCCCATCTTCCCGCTTTTCGTTTTTCTCGCTCCCTCGTTGCCGCACCACTTTGCGTCCGGTGCTTCGACTCGTTTATCTTCCTTCTTACCGTCCTCCTTGCCCTCCTCCTCCTCCCTCCCTCTCTCACCCACACTCTCCTTCTCGATGCCGAAGGAAAATCGTTCTCCTTGTCCCCGTATAATGAACACACGGTCTCTCGCTTAGAATATTGCTCCCCTTCCTTCGCCTTCTTGTCGCGACGCCCCCGTTCTCTTCGCTCTGCGTACGCGCTTGGCTCGATTCTCGAATTGATGCGGACGCTGGATAGGGTAATGTCATACGCGACGTTTTAGATGCGAAGCATCTTATGCTCGGGGCTCTGTCCGTCCCTCCCGCGTCCCGCGTCCCCCGTCCCGCGTCCGGCCACTTTCATGAAGTAGGGAAGCACCCATTATGCGAACCAGAACACTGTAGTAATATGAAGGCCGTCAACCCTAACACAGGCATCAGAGTCATGGCCGAGAGCACAGAGAGGCTGCTTAGCAATGGCTAGGCTGGTGGTGTCTGTCGCCCAGGTTGACCCCATTCCTTAATCTTGCTTGCATGTGTTTGGAGGGGGCTTAGTCCGTCCCTCCTTCCCGCGTCCCACACCACCACAACGCGTCCCCTCCCCCCTCTCTCTCCTACGCTCACCCCCCTTTCTCTCCTCTAGGAATCCTCTACTCTACGGAGCGGCCCCCGCGTCCCACAGCGCATGCGCCTCCCCTATGCTCTCCTACGCTCACCCCGTTCCTCTACTCTAGGAATCATCTACTCTAAGGAGCGGCGCCCACATCCCCACAGCGCATGCGCGTCCTCTCCCCCCTCTCTCCTCTAAGAATCCTCTACTCCACGGAGCGGCTCCCGCGTCCCACACCCCCCACAGGGCATGCACGTCCCCTCCCCCTCTCTCTCCTCTTCTACGGTCCCCCCCCCCCCCCCCGTCCTTTCCTCTAGTAATCCTCTGCGGAGCGGTGCGCACGACAGGTGGTGTGACAGCTGCATACTCCGCTGGGGGGCGCCACGGTAGTTCCGCGGTATGAAAATGACGGAGCGCGCTCGCCTCATTGTCTCTCCTGTGCAGCGCCGCGATGAGCGCCCGGACCACTGCCGTGAAATGAGAGCGGCGACGTTCCTCCCGCTCAAGCTGATTATCTCCCCGCTGCTTCGCATCCACACATGGTTCCCTTTAGCGGGAGATGGGGAATTTTTTCGGGAGATGGAAGTTAGGCCAGCTGGGATTGCTCCTCGAAGGGACAGTAAAGGAAAGCACAACTTAAGCTGCATTATAGCAAATTGCGATTCTGAAGTTTGAAAGCAGTCCTCACTTACCGTGAAGGCAACGTTCATAAACCGTTATAAACGCACGAGTGATAACAGCTCCACTCTAAGTGAATGCTGCAGGGAAGTGCAATGCACGCCCTGTCCCTGTGTTCCTCCTTTTCGCAGCATTTTTTTTCCGCCCGCACCTCGAGATCGGCTAGCTACAGGCGTTTTGCTGGTGTTTCTCCGGCTGTCCACCTTAGGATTTTCCTTACGTTGTTGCCGTTTGGCGGCTGTGTCCTGTTTTCCTAATGCAGGGTTGAGTAATCGACATACGCGTGCGCAGCGTTCCCCTTCAGGGGGGGCGGCGAACGTTCGTCGCAGCGCCTCCCCCCCCCCCCCCTCCTCCCTATTATGTCCAATGTATGGGGCTGACTTCGCCCCCCCGCCCCCCTCTTAGGTGACTAGGGGGGGGCGGTGACTAGCCTCCCGTGCGCACGCCTATGGTAATCGATGTAGTCTTTCCAAAATCACTTCTTTTTGGGCGAGTCGGTGCTCAGATATCTTAGGTATGCTCGACTGTACGCAAGATACGTTTCGTGAAAAAGTGGAGGAAGAGAAGAGAAGTAAGTGAAGCGCGCACTCCAAACTGTTCAAAGCAAGACGTAGTCGTTCTTCCTCTGCTCGCTTAGTTCTGACGGCTGGATCCGCTATTCGTCGGCACTGCCGTTCTCGGGCGATCGCGCGCTGTCGTTCTCGGCGAGCCTCTTTAGCGGCGTCCATGGCGGGAAAGACCCTCCGCCAAGCCGGCGCGTTCTTATTGGCTGCTGCGTGGGAGCAGCCCTAGCGGCGACACTCTCAGAAGTTTTCCAATGATGGCATGGTAGTACCCTCTCTAGGCTTTGCGTCGAAGCTCGGCGGCCGTTTCGCTTGGAACTCCGTGACCACGGACGGACGCCCTTCGCCTTTGGACTATGAGTGCACTGCACTTAAAGAGGGAACTATCGAATTTCCAGCGCTACCTAACCGTGTGATGATGTGTTGTTCTACGGCTTCTTTGGGGAGGTGTACACGAACGATGCAAATATCATGAATCGCGCCTCGATGACGTCAGAGATTGTCAAAATTTGTGAAGTCACTATGACGTCGCCAGATGACGTCATTACGTGGTCAAAGGTATGCCGATTTCCCGGAGGCAGTGCAAGACCAGGTGACGTGTAAAAAGCTTTCGGGGGGCGCGGAGGGGTGCAAGGATTAGGTAATCGACAGAGAATAAAAAGAAGATGGCTAACACATAAACACAAGTTTACCAACACAGCCAGTGTGAGTGCCGCTCTCAGATCCCTATGTCTTGAATTAGGGTCACTTTACTTTTTTTTTTTGTACTCCACCGAGAGATTTATCTGTCTTGCACTCTGTCGAAGTGTGTGAATGTGTTTCGTGAACCTGTGCTTCTAGGTAACTTTACTTGGCACGCGCTTTCTCTTAGTAGTGTTCTAATGTCGAACTTATGAGCATCGTCCTGAATAGAAACAATGATACGCTTTGTTCTTGGGCTCAGACAGCTTCTGATTGCTTTCCATCTCTCTCTCTCTCTCTTTCTCTCTTTTACAGATCGCGTTTTCTCATGAGCGAAAGCACTAACTATAGTCAAATACAACTCGAGAATTCAGGAGGCCCCGCCCAGACGACCCAAGCGCGGCGTCTGATCCCTCCTCGACTAACGAAACAGTCCCCCCTCATGCAATCGGCAGTGTTCTCCGAAGGCGGGGTCAGCCGGCCGTCCGGCTTATGACGTCAGTCTGGAGTGCGCGCCCATTGGTGCAGGCTTGTGTGCATCCGCCTTTGAGGAGGATATACCGCGGACTTCTAAAGTTGTATACGACTATAGAAAACCGTGGCTGATACATTTGCCATGTTAGCGCGCGCACTTCGAGGTCATCGCCACTACCGCGACTTCGTGCCGTGGATCAGCGCGCAGGTGAAATCGGACGCCGGCCACGTGCCTCAGTCGACCGTTAATCCCGGGATTAGCCGTCGCTAAACCTCACGCCCGCCGCGCCGCCTGACTTGCTCAGAAAACACGTGGCCTCCTTAATAAGTACAATGTTTCAACGTGCACATGCCTTTAAACAACAGGAGAAAAAAAAAGAGGGGGGGGGGGGGGGGGCATGGGGACTGGATAGCTATAAGTTCTACCACTCATTCGCCCATTCTCTCTACCTTCCACCAATACTCACATTATGAACACATTTTAGTTCGTTTTCTTTTCTACTAACTGTTCCTCGTTTCATCTTCACCGCGGTCTTTTCCTTAGGAACGGTGCGCACCGCCAGGCGGCGCGCGCGGATAAACCAAGGCGACATCTGGTGCACGTTCTGCAAAAGTAATGCCCTGCCCGCTTTTTGAGAATAATCCCTGCCCCCATAAGAAAGTAATAAAGAAAACGAAGAAACACACAGCAGCGGTGATCTTCGAGTCTAGCCCCCTATATAGGTTGGCCGCAGAGTATACAAAGAGGGGGTGGAGGTGGTCCGCAAGGCGGCACCATTTCCTGATGACCGGGCGGACTCAATTAGGTCTCGTTAGACTTAAGCCCTGCAGGACCAGACGCGCGCGCGCGCATGCTGTCAGTTTTCTACGCTCACTTTATTTGTTTGTACGTTTTCTTTGCTTATGTGATGCGTAAGGAGGGCACGTTGCAGTTGCCGTCTCTCGAACGCCTGTTTCGCTTGTTGCCTTAAAGCAAGGAGGGGGAGTGGTTTGTTGCTCCGCAAGGTGGTCGGCGAAGTACAGCACACAAAGCAACAACGACGCATCGCTCCAAAGCTGAAGCTTCCGCGGGCTCTTGGAGCGTTGTTGCCGGGTGAGTTTAGTAAATAGGAAGGACTTGTGTATAACCGTGCGGCGAGGCGTGTGGTAGCCCGCGCTATTTTAATTGCAAACTAGCGCGTGCCCCGCGCCGAGTCCAAGATGGATCGCGCGTCAAATAGGCGGAATACGTAAAAGGGGCCAGAAAATGAATGGGTGCAAGGAACAGAGACGTTAAGAGGCGTTGCCGCTTGCTTTGAACGATAAAGACGTACGGACGCTTCTTTCGCGCAAAAGAAGTACCTGTTTAGGTGAAAAGTGTTATGTACACTTACAAACCTTGTCATCTATGATTAGCGCGTACAAACGGGCGCCGGTTGTTCCACGTGGCCGTGCTGCAGCTGCTTCGAGTCTTCCTTTTTTCTCGGAATTCAGGAAAAGTGGTGCCTTGATGGTGTTGCGCATAATCGATCCGGTTCTTGTTAGCTAAACACGTCTCTCTTGTAAATAGCTTACTCTGGGTAGACATTTAGCGTACGTCTAACAGAAAACGAAACTGAGGGCTATGACCTGCTCGGACTCGAGCCGCTCCGAGGACTTTGCTGCAGTTTTTTAGGGAAACTGGACTGAACGACACGTTGTGACAGTTCAGTGATGCGTTGATGTGTTGTTTTTACACAGTGGTATTGTCATGACTTTGGAGTGCCGTTACAAACTCTCTTCTCTTTCATTCTCTGACACCAGATTTCCCCTTTCCATGTACAGATTAACCAACTGGAGTTCGTCTCGCCAACTTTTTTGTCTTTCCTCTACTTTTCTGTCTCCCTGGCTGTCTAGATATCTATCTGTCGATCCTAGTTGTTCAGGGTTCGCCATTGGACGAGAGAGAAAGGGAGAGATCAAGGTTAAGCAAAAGGTAGAGAGGTTAATCGGAAGAGCTTGTTACCCCGCACTGACGAAGGGTAAGTGGGCTAATTTATGATTTTGCACCTAACTGCAGTCAGCGTAAAGAGTCAGTGAACGGGATGTGCGAGAACTTCACGAGGCCGGGAATTTGTGCCGACTCTTGTTACACCGTGTGTGAAAACATCTTTGTCAGGCTCCCTATGAACCAGGCAACCACATATGCGACGCGTTTACCGTGGTTTCTGGCACTATTGGGGCAGAAACTGCAGCTGAATCATTACCTAGCGCTACCATGAAGGGATACCGCTTGTTGTCAGAAAGATATATATATGTGTGTGTGTGTGTGTGTGTGTGTGTGTGTGTGTGTGTGTGTGTGTGTGTGTGTGTGTGTGTGTGTGTGTGTGTGTGTGTGTGTGTGTGTGTGTGTGTGTGTGTGTGTGTGTGTGTGTGTGTGTGTGTGTTTGAATGGGGGGGGGGGAGGTCAGACTCATCACTGCGAACTGCGTGGTAGTCGGACTGGCCAATAAACTGGGTTAGAATGACATACGCGCATCTTGCAGGTTACTTTGATCAAATGTGATGCGATAATCAGGTTTATCAAAACAATTTACGCCACACACTGTATCCACGAATCTCAAGGTCACGCGCAGAATGCTGCGCATGCACCCTGTGAACCTCCTACAGACAAGAATGTTCACCGAACATTTACCACAGCCAGCGTGAATTACTCGTTATAGATCTGCTTTTAAGCAGCTGTATACAAATTCCTAGTGTCACTCTACATATCTAGTGAGTCTATACAGTGTCTAACGCCGATCGCTCACAATCTTGAACATGTAGGAAGCATAGCCCATCACTGGCTCAGTGAGCGAGCGGTAACAAATCGCAAGTCACGTGTTGTTTCCACGGCTGTGTGCCCCCCCCCCCCCCCCTTAAAATAAAACCCATCAATTTCGCTTGGCCGCTAAAACAATCCGGCATATGGGGCGGGACTGTGGGGCGTCTCCATTTTAACCTTTAATTATTGGCCCCGTACCGCTCCGCAATCATAGAGAAACGCGCTTAGAATTAAAACCACGTGGTTGCCGTCGCTTGATGGTTACTCAAGCAAGCACGCACGCGACGGCGTCGCAGGCATCACCCGGGACAGTGTTATGCGCGGCCTCCACGGTTATCTCCGGCAACGGTGCGTTGCCGGAGTTTATCATGGAAGTCCCGTGTGGTATCTATCTATCTATCTATCTATCTATCTATCTATCTATCTATCTATCTATCTATCTATCTATCTATCTATCTATCTATCTATCTATCTATCTATCTATCTATCTATCTATCTATCTATCTATCTATCTATCTATCTATCTATCTATCTATCTATCTATCTATCTATCTATCTATCTATCTATCTATCTATCTATCTATCTATCTATCTATCTATCTATCTATCTATCTATCTATCTATCTATCTATCTATCTATCTATCTATCCCCTTCTTTCTTTTCTTTTCTTTTCTTTCAGGCTCACTGCTGTCAACGGACGTTTGTTACGAGCCGCCGTTGGCTCGTGCGGCTCGTGCGAGCGGCACGAGCGCGGCGGCGGGCACATGTTTGACCAGCTGCGGCCGGGCCTCGAAAATTGGCACCGGTGGCCGTTTTGTTTCCCGTTCTCACCACCCGCGAAAACCCGTAATTACTGACCTCGTGGCTCGCCGCATGCGCACCCTGCCTAAGAGTGACCCCCTGTACTTTCTTCCATTACTTGTTAACGAAAATACATACAATATTAGGCCTTGTTTTCTTTTGTTTTTTCTCGCCGGCTGAACACACAGCGAAGATATTTCTGTTGTTTCGCCTTTATTTTTCGAAAGTGATTCCTTTATTCTTCTTGTTTTTTTTATTTATTGATCCGGCGTACTTTGAGTGGCCGGACTCGTGGATCCTGTCAAGCTGAAACTCTCGCGCCTGCAGCTTTCCTGTTAAGTCTGCAGCGTTGTTCAGCGCCTGCCACGCTGGCGCCCGTACCACCGTAAATCTTCGCGTATAATGTCCCGTTTATTTCCCGCCATATTCTTTACAGGTATATAATGCGCGTCTCGTATTTCGTTAACGTCCGTAGAGGTTTTAGTAGTATCAGCGCTTTCCCTTACATGTGAGAAATGACGAGACGTTTTAAGACAGCCTTATTTGGACGGGTTTCTTATGGTGTCTCTATTGCACGGTCCCCATGACTTCTAGCCTTGATGTCAGAGTTAGTAATATTGTCCGCCGTGGTGGTACAGTGGTTATGGTGCTTAGCTGCTGACCCGAAGGTCGCGGGTTCGATCCAGTTCGCGGCGGACGCATTTCAGTAGCGGCCAAATGGTAGAGGCCCGTGCGCTGTGTATTGTCGGTGCAGGTTAAAGAATACCAAATGGTCAAAATTTCCTAAGCCCTCCTCTACGGCTTGCCTCACAAACATATCGTGGTTTAGGTTCGTGAAACCCCAGTTATGCTAATTATTATAGCTAGAGATACACACGTGATATGTTACGGTAGTCCATTCCCCCGCGCACTCGCCGTCGGCACGTCTGACCATCCAGAGTACCTCTCCTCCTCTATCACCACAACTCGCTCACACGTGTTCCTGGCCTGCGTCGCTCGCTGTACTTACATTGGCACCTCGAGTTGCGGTACTTGATCTCGCATCTGCGGCCAGCAAAACAGCCGCCTCGTTCATTCATTTTGCACGGGATAACTAGACGCGGCTTTGACCATGCATCTCGTGTCTCCCTGTCTTCGCGTAACCACTCCCCTGCATCTAACACGCCTTCCCGGGCCGCCTCTTCCTCCCTCAGGCTCTCGCCGCCCACCATCGCCTAGTACCTGCCACCCGCCCACATCCCCACTATTTGTTTGCTCTTTATTTATGATTGTTAGACCTCATGTTTTCCTATTCCCTGTATGAGTGAGCTTTCCCCTCATAGCCCACTGTGGCTCAGTGTCTAGACTTAGCTCTACTGCTGCTTAAATCCTACGAGAAAAGAAAGGCCAAATCAGGAACGAAGAAAGTACATTGGCTTACGTGGGACCCCGTGTTGGAGGTGTAGTTTTGTGGACTCCGTAATTTCTGGCCGGGACGGCGACGGTAACAAGCCACTTACACCGCAGAGGCTGACCACTTCCGTGTGATCCCTGCCGGTGCGAAAGGATGGCCCGACGCGCTGGCATCTGGCTGAGGAATCACGTATACGCTATTACTCAGCTCTTGTCATTTGGCTGAGCGGGTCGTTGTCGTTCGCCGATTGCGATCGATCTGGGGGGAATCAGGGAAGCGCGACGTTCAATAACATCTGGCATCTGCATTTGTAGACTTCCCTTCTTCGGTTTCGCTCCCTCTTCGCTTGTCCGGTGGCTTGTATAAGTGCACCTGGGATGAGTTGCTAATTAATAGCGGTAGTGAGCATGATGGAAGACTGGGTAGGCAGAAGGAAACACGATACCCGGAAACATTCTGCTGCTTCTTTGATTGTATTGCCACGTGCGCTTCTTGCTTTATTTTTACGGATTCGGGTTCCAACCACAAGAGCTGTTAGCAGCGCTCGGCGCAGACCGCGCCGCGATGTTCGGGAAGCTTTGCGAGTACTTGAGATCATTACGTCAAGATTACGCGCAGGACGCAAATATTCAAGTTTATTTGAGAGCTTACGCGAGCACCAGCGGTAACGCTGGAAGGTTCGATGACTGCTATATAAAAGACGACGCGTTCCACCGATGGTCAGATTTTCGACGGCTGACGCTCTGTTTGCCGCTATCAGTCTACAGCATGTATTGCTTGTTGTGTGACTTTTCATTTCCCGGGCACAAGAACGGTGATGCCCTCTTTTATTTGGCTCAGCTATATCATAAAGACGACCAAAGTAACGCTGCCCTATTTACTGTTTCGGAACTGTAATTCACTGATGCGACCGAATGTTTGCCCCAAAGAAAGACATAAATGTTTGTGCATGTGTCCTTTCATTTTTTTTAATTTGCTTATTGAGCCAAATATTTCAAAAAGCGCAGCTCTATGTGACATCAGATACTTCTCGCATCCCTAGGAAATGAAGTGAAATTGCGAAAAACGATGGTAGGAAGTGAACGGTAGTCACAGAGCACTAACACTTATACATATTTTCAGCTCCCAAGTCCATGAAACCGCACGCAGCACATGCAGACGGAAACATGCCCAAGCATGCATATAAACGTGCAATAGCTCAATAAATAGATGAAATTATTTGGAATGATCCGAGAACACGCACAGAAGTCAATTCTGTGCGGATGTGTCTGGGGAGACATAATTTACATTGCTGATTCATACCACATGGTCTAGGCGGGCCAACAAAATCCTGCAATATCGGCCGAAACATAATCCGGAGATAGTCGAGTTGTAGGGGGTCCTTTCCAGCTCGGACCCAGAACAGCGACAAGCTCTCGTTAGCCAAGCGGAGCCCGGACGGCGGTAAAAGCCAATGGTCTTCCTGGACTATAGTAAGCCGATCACAAGAACTATTTTTACTACATCTCTTAATCAGCTCCTACTTAAAGTGCTAGATATAGCCAGGAAATTTCCTGGATATAGCCAGCATTTAACTAGGACATGATAAAGAGTGTATTTTAAATATACGCTTTATTCTCTCCCTGTGCGAATGTGTGGACCAATGCAAGCGCGCGTAACTGTACATGCAACGCTCCACCTGACACTACACTCTTAGTCATTTCCCAGGTAACGTGCTGGCTATATCCATGAAACTAAACGAAAAATGTGCAGTTTACTGGCTATATCTAGCACTTTAAGCGGTACTTTATTATGAGTACCGTGACGTCACGGCGGTCGCCATGTCGGCTAGCGTCACTGGCTTCATCTCGAGGTCAACGGTCTTCGCACCTGGTCCGTCAGAAGGGCCCTCCTGTCCAGTTGCGTTCCCGCCACCATGTATTCGTTATACGGTTCCGCCCTTGTTGGTACGACGTGCTGTATAACCACCGGTTCTTGACGTTGGCCACGCGCAGCCCGCCTTGACAAGCAACACCTGGATGCTCTTCGTAGCCACTTCCGTGAGCGTAATTTCGTTATTTTCATTTTTTCTGTCTCTTTTTGGATAGCCCTCGTGCAGCTAAGAGTTGAGGTGTCCTGCTGTTTGACCAGGCCGCGCGTACGCAGTCAGAATCGGTATCTAATTTATCATCCCTCTTGTGCTGTTACTGTAGATACGAACAAGGCAGAAACGTTAGAGGTAGTTAAATATCATAAGTTTGTTCTAGGGTTAATTATTTATTATTTGTGGGGTTGCACGTCCCGAAACCAGGATGTGATATGAGAGACACCGTAGTGGAGTGGAGGGTTCCGGAAATGGGTACCCCCCCCCCCCCCGGGTTCCTTAACATGCGCCTAAATGTAAGTACATGAGCCTTCAGCATTTTCCGCCTCCATTGAAAGGGATTAATAATTTAAGCATGCACCTCCTCCTTTATCACTCATTGGGCTTGCCTATAGCAGGTTTTTACTGTTGCAGACAAACTAACTGAAGGGATGGAGGCGGAATCGATGGAGGATTCCGCTTTTGTTAGGCTCAACTATGCGAGGCCAACAGATACTGAAGCAAAAGAAAGCATGGAGCGCGGTATTTGCGGTTTTGAATAGAACTGGACTAACTTCAGATATAGACCTATTCCATGTTTGTAAACAGGGGTAGATGCCGTCGACATACTGAGGCGCTTGTAGGGACGTCGCTACAAGCGTCGCAGTATGTCGACGGTGCCTACCCCTGTTTACAAACATGGAATAGGTCTATAGGGAAATGCAAGTGGACAAAAAAAAAAAGAGAGAGAGAGAGAGAGAGAAAGAACTTGGCCGCTAATAAGGGGACGGAACCTACAACCACCGTATCACGTGTGCTTTGCCCTACCATGTCGAAAGCGTTAGCCAGCACCATTCCGTGGCAGTGGAACATTGTACTTAACACCATCGGTATTTTACTAATACTGCTTAGCGTAGCCCTTTTCCTTACAGTAGCATAGTGAAATATATTTGGTAGCTCTTTATCCTCCGGCTTGAAAATGAAAAAAAAGTGATGCAGCCGGGCTGTGTTGTTTCGGAATCAAAGGAAGGTGATGAAGAGAGGGCACAGCATCAGTCCGTCGTCGAACATGTTTGTGGGCATACTTCCGCAGCAGTAATCGCTGCTGCACAGTAGCATATCCCTTTATTCTATTGTGATAGCAAGAGTCTGTGGGGTTCAATGGACTTCAAACCTATTTTGTGGCACATTGCGAACTCCTCTGTCTTCACTGCTCTTGAATAAACTTATTTTGAATTCAGATGAGAGTGACGCAGCCCGATAATGTTTTTAAAGGTTCATCGTGAGACATAGGGCCGTGTACCCGCCTCTGTTAAATAGCGGACACCAAAGAAAACTAAAAACAGAGCCTAAACTCCAAAATTTCCAGTTGGCTCGGGTTTAGGGCGAAGGTCACGTGACCGGCGAATTCCGCGCGGACCAGCGGGCAGCGCGAGCGGCGGCGGGACGATAATCCTCGTGAGTCATCAATCAGTCCAGGCCGCGATGCTTAATCCCGGTCGAGAGATTATCCAGGACGCGCAGAATGAAGGATAAATGACCGGTGGCCAACCACCGCGGTGTTTTGTTGCCGGCAGTACAGTACTCCGAAAACGAGGAGTAGCGACGTTCACTGTTGTTCGTCCCGTGCAGCTAAATCCACGTTGAAAATCCTCGGCTGCTTTCCCACAGAAATTATGTGGGAGCCGGAAGCACATACAAAGGCATCGGGCGCGCGTGCCTTCCTATCGCCGCAGTGGCAAATTAATTGACAGTGAGGATTCGGTATGTGTTCGGCTACGTAAGCCGCAAAAACGCAATATTCAAGGAACTGAAATTGATTGTTCCATCGGAGGCATTCGTATTCATTTGCAGCGAAAGCTTGTGGCTGTCTGCCTTTGCGGGTTAAACCAATTTGCGGCATTTTATGCTGAGTCGATATGCGCATGTTTTTCATGTCGTCTGTGTGTATGGATATCTGATAGTGAGTGAAATAGCTAGGCGCCTGGCAATCCGGTGGGACAGCAAGGGGTCAGCAAAAAGGCGCGGGTGTGGTTGGGTCAGTATGGAGCAGTACAATGAAGAGGGGCAACAGCAGGGCATAGAATGAATGCATCATTATGAAAGAACCAAGTTTTGGTCATGTGCGATACTACTATAGAGACCACGCTATGCACCTTCTGTTCACCAGCTCTCTCAGCTGCGTTTGACATGATTCCCAATCTAATCTGCTGTTGCGCTTAAAGCGCTCCAATTAATTAATGATTTAGTAACTTACCGCATATACGACAACGCTTCTCTGCTTGCTCAGCGAGTTCTGCTTGCTGAGCGACAAGGAGTTCCCGATGCTGCCTGGAGACGCGAGCATTGGACCATTTCACAATGCCAGTTTACTTTATTTTTATTTACAGAATACATCAGGCCCATTAAGAGGCCCTAGCAGGAGTGTAACAAGTACATTCAGCCAGTGCATTATACATGTAATACAGTTCGGTCTTTTAAACACGCCAAGCAGTGTAACAGCTGCAAAAAGTAAGGCAGAAAGACTGATAACAAAACGGGAAACTGAAACAGGTTGCTTATATACGCCCATACATTCACTTCTTGTGGAATGTATGGGCGTATATTAATATTCAGCTTTTTCTTGTGTCTCCTGGTCTCTGAACTTATGACGCTGACCGTACATTGTGTGCATCTTTATTTGTTGAATTTTTGGCATTATTAGATCACTGACACTTATAAGAATGATGTGTGTTGCCATCGCTTTTAGACAAAAAATGATGGCATATTGTGGCCGCCATGATGGCAATGATGGCAGCCCTCGGTGCTCTATAACGCCGCACAACGACGCCATCTTTATCGACCGCATAGAATTGCATCGCACGAGCGCAAACTCAATTTGAAAAGAAAGGCCATAGGAGACAATGAACGCTTGAAAGACAAATGACAGGACGACTCGCAAGGGACGACGGGATCTGGACGCATGGAAACAAACACACTCAGCTGCAAAACGCCAGTCCTTGCGAGGGGAGCCAGCATACATGTATGCGTTTGTCACCAAAGCCAAGAAGACCACGTCAGGACCGACTGTCAAAACATTTGGCATTCGCGAACGCTGCAAAGATCAGTTCCGCTGACGAAAGAATCCTCGCTCCGGGATTTCTTCCTTCGCATTTTTTTTTGTTTGTTTCTTTGTCTCTTCGGGTATTCAGCGAGAACGCGGGTCTATCATGCGAGCCCGCAGTTTGCTGAGCATCGTAGATCGGGGTGCCTTGTTGTTTGCACAGTGCAGCTTTATTCTGACTCGTAGCCTCGATCCAGAGTTTTACTTTCGCTTTGCCTTTTTTCCTCTCTTGCGACTTCTCGGACCGTGCCTCGTCTTGCTGCGGATTCGTGCGGGTCGAATTGGGTCCCGTGCTTTATGTCTCTTGCATCCCAACACATTTTACTAAGTGGCAATCTCTCTCTCTCACACACACTCTTTCTCTCTCTCTCGCTCAGATATAAGCGGTACTTTGATAGATTTCGATTATACGTTATTCCGACGAAATCGAGTGGTAAGACATTTTGAAAGATAGGATCTCGCGCACTAAAAAAAGAAAAAAAAAAGACTCAGCATTTGGCTAAGACGACTCTAATTTGGAAGCAATCGTCTTCTTCTTATCAGTCGATGTATTCATCTTTTCCCGGCCCCCTCCTGAAGCTTTCTGCACAAAGCGGTGTTTTGCACTGCCTCCAAGGTCCGAGGCATTGCGAAGCTATCCGCACCTCCCCTGGTTTTAAAGCGATAGCGTTAAAGAGCTCGTTTCGCAGAAATTCCGGCGTCGGCGTCGGTGGCGGCGTCGTTGGTTGTGAGCGAAAAATCATCATCTTGTCCGTGACCTGAAAAATCGAGAAAGATGCAAATAAAATAAATAATAAAAATTTCCGGGTCCGAATGAGGATCGAACCCGGGTCATCTGCGTGGCACGCAGGTGTTCTACCACGCAGCCACGCTTCTGCGTGTGATTACTAGAGGCCGGATTTTTAGGCACTAAAAAGGCGCGTTTTAGGCGCCAAAAATAGGCATGTAAAGCACCATTTTAGGCCTCGAAAATCGTAAATACAGGCACAATAAATTTTTACATAAAATCAAATAATTTCAAACAAAGACGTACGCAACCTGTATCTGTGACGGGAAGCCAGAAATATTATTGTTTATGATAGCAGAGAAGCGCCAATGGTTGAACATAGCCATGAATTTCCCGCAAGGTCTTTCCTTTTATTGTCTAGCATGGCGAGTCAAGTGTCGACCGTCGAATGAACACACTCCTGGGTCTCTTTCTTTTCGTCGGGGCTGAGAGGGGCAGCGCAGGAGCAGACAGCTAGAACGCTAAAAGACCAGAATCGAAGTATGCCTCGTATTAGCCGGCTCTATTTGCGTAGGGTCAATTTCTCTCCTGTCGGCGGACACCTCAAAGAGCCCCTATGTTTGAGTATTTTGAGCTGACAAGTACAATGCATGTAGTGGGCGCTCACCATCACGTCTGCCAACATTTCCAAATGCTACGCGTCGCGGAAAGACGTGGAATTTCCAATTGAACACCGTTGCTATTCTTCTCGCGAGCGCGCGCCCCAAGATGAAGGGGGTAACGTACAAGAGGGATTACTCCTGCTCTTACGTCGCTCCTTTACGTAGACATTGGTGGTGCGGCGTCGCCCACCGTCACTCTTAATCAGGTCCTGGTTAAATGCTGACTACATGTAAAAAACCAGACCAAGAATGTCCCGTTTCCTGGCTATAGATGGTTTGCACTGATGTCACTGTGGAGCACCAGCATGGATGGAAGCGACGTTTGCGATGTCATATTAACGTTATCGAAGCATCACATGTAGATTATTCAAGCCCAGAGGCGTTGCTGTCACGTCGTTATCACATTGAAGCAGGTTAACCGCAACTTGTCTGTCATCAATCGTGGAGCGCCAGTACGTTCCAGAGGCTGCTACCATAACGTCACGTGCGAGCCATCTATACCCAGCACCTTAAACGGGACCTTATTGAGAGCGTAGCACGTGACATTGCGAGAATCATTCGAGGTAACATGTGTAATTTATGTAATCTGTTGTTGATCAGATGAAGGAAAGCTGAGAGAAATCATAAGACACACACACGGAATGTGAGCGCGTTTTATTTTTCTTTTTTATTTAGAATCGCAGCGAGATGCTATACACTAATCGGCCTCCGTTTCGCGTGCGTTCATTTTCTCGCCGTTCCCTGGTCGTGCCGGCGCCAGCCCTGACAACGCTTGACGTGTTTTCGGTGCATCGTCTAAGATAGCAGCTCCAACGGATCGACGCGGTGTATCGCGATAAGGATACGTGATCTGTGCCAGCCCCTTCAAACCCACGCGTGTCGCGCATTTATGGATCCATCCCATAGAAACAGGCAATACACTACCGAGAACACCGGAACGACACAACATTGATGGAGTACGTGCATGAGCAGGCTCGACCGCGTCATGAGCACGTGGTATTGCGTACGCATGACGTGTTGATGCGTATGCGTGATGTGATCCTCCGACTCCGATACCGAAGAGGGCAGGGAAGGAATTGGGCTTGCGATGGCTACATGGGGCGAGGGGCAAGGGTTTCAAGCTTGCCTCCTCGCATCATGGTTTCACGGCTAGTAACGAACCAAATTGAGGAATTATCGGGGTACAACGCTCTTCATTCGGCCCGCAACAACTTCCAGTGTCTAACTATAATTTCTGATGTGACCTGGTGAGAGGCCCTTAAGCGCTAAATTACAAACAAAACAAAAGGCACGTGCACATCACATTTTAAATGCGAATGCATTTCATAGTCGGGCTATGTCAGGCATCCGGCGTTGGCGTTGTGCGGCGTTGGCGTTGTCCGCGGAGGAGGAGGAGGATAGGTTGAGGAGGTGTGCGCGCCGGCAGGTGTTAGATGTGAAGCATCCTATGGCGAAGCTTAATCCGGTGGTGGTGTTGTACGGCGTGACCGCCCTTACTGCGCATGCGCAAACCCTTTCAAAAAAAAATAAAAAACCTGCTCTCTCTCCCCTAGGCATCCCTCCCCACGGCAACCACACCCTCACTGCGCATGCGCCTTCCCTCCTCTCTCCCCTGCTACGCTCCCCCCTCTCTCCTCTAGGCATCCCTGCCCGCGCCATCCACACTCCCACTGCGCATGCGCGCCCCCCTCTCCTACGCTCCCCCCCTCTCCCTCTCGCCTCGCGACGCCGACACAGGCAGCGTCTGCTAGCGAGCTTCTTGGAATTGAAAAAACCGACTGCTCGCGCTGCACAACCGTTCACTGGCCACCCCGTATATATGGCAATGAATCTTGACCTCCAAGGTGGTGCCGGTGGGAGATTTCTCCTGTGCGTTGTTGAACAATAAAAATTCACAGCGTGCGCGTTAACTAAAAGCGGTCTGCGGCGGAGCTCGGTGGAGCTATATTTGAAAAAAAAAATTAAAAAATAAGTAAATTAATTTAAAAAACAAGAAAAAGCAAAAAAAAGGCGCTGCGCCGTGCTCCCGACCGGGCTGCAGAAATTAGGCGCCTTTTCCTTCTTCGAACCACAACCACCATATATAAATGGCGTGAAGCGCGCGCAGAAATGCATTCGCATTTCCTCACGATTCCCGCTTCGGGGAGGTGGGGGGCTTTTTTCTTTCTCTTGATCTACACTCTCCTTTCCCCTGACGGCTCTCCACGGTTTTGCATTCGTTCTACACCTTCCCGCGGTTACACTGAGCGACCTCCGGTTCCCTTCCCACCGCAACACCCAGGTCTTCGGGACACTGGACAACCGTCTGTAAAAGCCGCTTGCCGTGTCCTCGGCCATGGACGCCACTCTCCTCTCCTTCTCTCATTTTTGCTTCTTTTCCCATTCCCCTTCAGACGCTCACACGTGCTCCCGTTAGGGCTGCAGAAATAGCGGCTTTTCCTCTCCTCCTCCTCCTCCACCAACCGCTCTTGCCATGTGAGCGCTGTGGCGTATAGCGGCCGCCGCGTCCCATTTCACTGCTGCTGGCGGTTGTTTTTCGGAAGTTGGTGGTACTAGAGGACTTGGTCGAACCTCACAGAGTTCGGAAAGGCTAATGTTGCCCAGTGATATGAATAATGGTCTCAAAGCGCACTCGAAAACGAAACTTGAGCTTAAATAGTGTTCATATATAGGCGCCGATTTTGAAAATAGGCGTATATAGGCACTTATAGGCATTTAGGCACGAACACCAAAAATAGGCATTTATAGGCACTATAAAAACACTATAAAAACCCTTCTTAACCTCTAATTCATGCTCATATACCAAAGTGGCACGATAGGAACGCAAGGAACAAAATAGGCATTTGCCTAAAATCCGGTCTCTAGTGATTACATATAAAATAACTTCCTCTGCTTGGAATTGCAGTGAAAATAACTTTCATGCTTTGCAAACACGCGCGTCCTGTATACAGGCGTCACAATACAAGATGTAATATCGCAGTAATATTGCGTGGTACAAGCGTGCATAGCCATCGGGCGTCAGAAGATGTGAATATCATAACGACATTGTGGTTCAAAGCCGTGTACCCATTACAAAAGGCACACACGTTACTGCGCGTATTCCCTAGGACCACGTAGTGGGTGCATAACAACCTCGAAAACATTTCCCGCATATGATTGCTCGTGATTTAAAGTATGCTACGCATTACATAGTGTGCACTAAGGGATTGAAGTACGGACTAGGGACAGGATATCGCTATCGCGTTCAACTCTTAAAGGCGAAGCTTAAGGGTCCCCCCAATTTTATGCTTTTGATGAGGAGGTGCACACAAGCGAGCGTCTTTTCAACAGCCGTGGTGGAATTAATCTGTCTTTTGATTTAATGATTGTCCCCGGAGGGAACTGGGCCGCACCTGACTGCAGTGCAACGTCAGGACGACCCGTGGCGCTCGCGGAGCAAGCTCCCACGAGCACCGCAATGCAAAAATTCAACTAATATCCAAGACCCTTTGAGGGCCGTATCAGATATTAAGCTGATAAGAACAGACACTGCATACGATCTAAGCCAAAAGGCCGAGAAGCGATAATTAGCACCTGCCGCGTGTGCAGCCCCCTTCTGAAAGGTCCTTCACAGCGGTCATGGTACAAGAGCATCACAAATTTCAAAATTCTAGAAGTATTTGCAGATTTAAAGAAAATTCGAGGAATGTTCCTGTACGACACACTCTACCCAAGGCGACCTTTTAATTCAATTTACAAAACAGAACTTGTTTGATTACAGAACTTGCCTAATGCGCGCGCCCTCTTCGGCGGTACATATGATCGAGTTACTGTGCAAACCACCGCGGCGAGCGCTGGCGCGCCAGCTCTTGTAAATAAACCAAAATAAACCTCTCCATTGAAAACATGCTAATGGCCTAATGCTCATCAACGACAGAGTGAAGTGCAGCGACGATGCTCGGCAGGGCTGCATCTGCTGCATTTTTGCATTGCCTCCGTGATCGGCCCACCTTTGACCAAGCGACGATATCAAAGATGACGTCAACATGCGACACCATCGTGATATCATGATGACATCACGAATTTCGGTGATCTGTGACGTCATTACGACGTCATATGGTGACGTCATTTGATGATTTTTGTATCACTCGTGTTGACGCCGCTGACGCGGGAGACGCCGGTCAATTTTCGCCTTCGATGAGGCATCTAAGGCTTTCGCCTTAAGAGAAAGAAAGGAAGAAGGCGGTCTGTCGTTGGCGAGAAATTCAGAAAGAGTGGACGAGTGGGATGAGAGCTGCTTGAGCGAAATGTCGTCGGTGGTATGGAGCATGCCACGTCATCATCAATGTATCATTGAAATATCACGTACCGGACGACGTAGCTGAGTGGATTATGGTGGCACTCCGATCAAAGGGTCATGTAGAAGTTTTGTGAAGGTTGACTTTGTTTCACCTTTTATTGTTTCAGCGTTTATTGAGGATGCATCGAAGGCTTTCGCCTTAAAACATTCAGGAGGCCTTTCCCCTACCGGGAGAATGGAGGCAAGCGAAACGTGACGTGTGCGTGCCTTACCTAGTACGTTTATTTTCTTTGTTACTATATATCGCACTGCGCAATGCTCCCTCCAAACTTTTTTCCTTCTTCCATGCCGATAATGACAACCTCCGATGCACGCGCTTACCAGCGCAACACCTCAGTTACTACAGCCAACAACGGCGGTAGTGCGTTCATAACCTGGCAACAGTGAAATCTGGCAAGGTTCAACGACAAGTGACGTCGATAAGCCATCAGTTTGTCATATCGGAGACGGCTGACCGCCGTTACAAGCCCATGATCGGGAGAGGATATATTATTAGAAAACGGCGCCTACAATTACGCATGTGATCGGCGCACCTTCCGAGACTCATTTCTGTATAATAGCCGGCGCCGGGTTTTCGCGAACGACGCCGCTGCCGCCGCCACAAGAACTTGTAACTCATGCCAAGGATCGCTTGAAAAAGAACAAAAAAAAAAAAAAAAGAAATCGCAGCATATCCACGGAGTGAATGATGATGAGTGGGCGAAGCTCCGGAGGTTCATCGGTAAACCGTGAATCTTCCGTGAAATTCGCCCAGTACATCATCAAAGACGTGACAAACACTGTGTGCATATATACAAGAAATTTATATTTTATTCGTGAGCCGTGATTTTCCGTTTTGTTTTCGTTTCTTCGTTGGTCGTGGTTACCGTTTACATAAGCCGTGGCTTCCGTTCCCCCCTTCATTATAACGGCTTTATGGTCGGCGAAATGGAGGGAGAGCGGTTCCTGGATGGGTCGTAGTGGAAAGTTTGCAAAGACGAGATCGATGCGGGTTCCTCGGATGGTGGTTGGTTGCATGTGGTCAAACGATATGCATGTGAGACCATATCGCGATGCCATGTTTTGTATGAGCCAACTGTTTTCAGTGATGTCAACGTTAAAGTCACCCACCAGTAGGGTAACGGGACACGCTTATTCTTTATCGTCATCAGCATCATCGTTATGACGCATAGTGGGTACATTCCATGTGCTGTGCCATGATGGCAGCGTCATCGTCATCGCACAGGGATTGGCTACGACGCACAACAAGGGACTAACCCATGCCGTAAGGAGCTTCGCCCCTAAAAATTTCGCATTTCCACGAAGTGAATCATCACGAGTGGGCGAAGCACTGGGGATCGTTCTTACCGTAAATCACCCGTGACATTGCCCACTCGCTCATGTAACTGAGTGACAACGCGTGTGTACAGTATATACAATGTGTTTTTGCCGTTGAGCCGCCGCTTTCCGCGTCCTCAACTCTGGGGTAGCAGCTTGTTGTCGGCGTTGCTTTTTTCTGCCTTTCGCGGGCGAGAGCGCGTTCACGGTCGTTTTCATCCATGGCAGAAAGAGAATGTGTGGTCTGGAACGCGCTTATTCTTTATCGTCATCATCGTCATCGTCATGGCGTATAATGGTTACCTTGCATGTGCTGTGCCGTGATGGCAGCGTTATCGTCATCGCACTAGCGGGGCTACACCGGGGGACACCGGGGGAGTGATGTACAAGCCTCGACCTTAAGGAGCTTCGCCCCTAAAACCTATTTGTTCAAACTTTGCGATCCTCTACGACGCAACTAATGTCTGGGTCTAGCCCATGAATTTACGAAAGTACGCGGAACGCATATATTGTCACGTCATACCGTAACAGAAACCTGCAACTAGCAGTACGGCAGAACGTCAGGCTGGTCCGATCACTGCCAATACGACCACGTCGTCTTTTTTCGCGAGCTCGTCCTTATCAGCTTTTCAACAGCGGCACATACAAGCCTGCCAGCAACAAAAGCAGCAATATCAACTGATCTTATACTAGTGGCAATACCCCCCCCTGCCAAAGAGTATCGTCCAGATGCCACATCGTGATTACGAGAAGAAAAAAAAAACACATATAATGTGGGCATTTGTTATGCGCTTCTTCCTCATCTGTGCATTATCATAATCATCATCATCCGTTTGTCTCTCTCTCCTCATCGTCACCGTGTGCCATTATCATCATCATCGGGGGTGTGCGCGCTCTGCTCGTCCGCTTCCGAGGCCTGGCGTCTAATAAACGCGTCTCAACCGAGACGTCGTACGTGGCGGAGGTTCAGCAATATACAGGGTGTCCCAGCTTTCTTTAGCCAAGGGTTTAAAAATAGAATTATTTGAGGCAGGCGAGTGAAGTCAGTTGAATATTGCTTACAGCCATCTTGCGCACTACAGGCAATTTTTTGTTTCGTAATTAACTAACTTTGTTAATTATGATTAATTTTCTAACTTGATAAATAATGACTTTACGCAAGAAATGAGAGTTCCAAAGTACGAGAGCGTCTTCAGAAATCCCCATTGCATTATTTGCGATAAAGAAAGTTTTACGCGTACCATTTTTTCCCTGCTGCAAAGAAAGCCCGCGAAATACAAAAAATACCACGTGACTAGCGCATTCGCGCGCCGCGACCGTTCTGCTCTCAGCCGTGGTTTGAGCGAACAAAATCAGTTGCGGCCACGATCCGCTGGCTCCATTTCAGCAGTAGGCCGATAAGTTGACGGTGGTTTCTTCGCCCGCGCTCGCTAGAACTTTCACAGTCACGCGCGCCAAATGGCTGGCAATGGGCCAAGAAACCGCCGTAAACTTATCGGCCTGCCACTGCAACGGAGCCGGCGAATCGCGGCCGCGGCTGATTTTGTTCGCTCAAACCACGGCTGAAAGCAGCACGGTCGCGGCGCGCGAATGCGCCAGTCACGTGGTATTTTTTGTATTTCGCGGGCTTTCTTTGCAGCACGGAAAAAATGGTACGCGTAAAACATTTCTTTATCGCAAATAATGCAATGGGGATTTCTGAAGACGCTCTCGTACTTTGCAACTCTCATTTCTTGCGTAAAGTCAATATTTATCAAGTTAGTAAAATTAATCATAATTAACAAATTAGTTAATTACGAAACAAAAAATTGCCTGTAGTGCGCAAGATGGCTGTAAGCAATATTCAACTGACTTCACTCGCCTCCCTCAAATAATTCTATTTTTAAACCCTTGGCTAAAGATAGCTGGGACACCCTGTATATATATATATATATATATATATATATATATATATATATATATATATATAGAGAGAGAGAGAGAGAGAGAGTGTGTGAGAGAATAAAAAGAGAGAAAGGCAGGGAGGTCGACCAGAAGCGTAGCATCCGGTTTGCTACCCTGCATTAAGGGGAGGGGAAAGGGAAAAGAAAGATGGAAAAGGAAAGCGAAAAGAGTAGACGCGCGAAAAAAAAAAAATATATATATATATATATGCCACTGCCACTCTAGAGCGAGCGCGCATCAGCCAGTCATCTTTACCACCCTTAGTTCCTGAAGTTACCTTTAGCAAGAGTCCTGGCCTGACCAGTAAGGTTTTTGCTGGCATTGCCTTTTTGTATGCTATAGTGTGAATTAAAATTCGGTGCTTCTTGTGAAATATTTTCTCAGGGAATTGACGATCGTGGAATATTTGATGTTTTAAGAGAGAAAATTTGGAAAAACAACAATTAAAAACCTTGTGCAACAGTTGTTGCCGAGACAAATCAGTTTCAGATTGAATTGGTGGTGACGATGCTTCTACCTGAACATTTGATCTTTCACTTTTCTTGCGTGAACCGCTGCGAAGCCGTCGCTGGGAATTGCCGTCGACGGGCCTTATGGCCAATATTGGGGCGCATGAGGCGCGAGATCCTTGCGTTTCTCTCTGAGGAGCTTTTCTTTTTGGGGGGAGCGCCAGGTTTCTGCGCCATTGGTCATGCCCTTTTGTCGACGTTGAGAATGAACGGGTTCAACTTATTTTTCGGCCTACATGGTGCTAGACCGCACCGTAGGGTCGGAGCTGATGTGCTTGTCTCTAGCCCTTTCGACCTGTGTTCGCCAGCTTGGTATCTCATGTCCTAGTGAATCTACTACGAAGTTGATGTTTTCGATGGAGGATTATGTACTCCTACCCATTTATCCTGTTCTCTATTGTGTCACTTGTGAGCTATGTGCATTTGTTGTTGTGTTGATCAGACTTTTGCTGTTCGCCCTATGCGAAAGTGTTAGTTTTTGTGATGTAGAACTGTGAAATATGAATGTATCCCTGAACACCGATATGTCATGTATAATTTATGATCTGTACATAGTGTAAATAAATTTTTTCTAAACATAATTTATGCTCTGTACATAGTGTAAATAAATTTTTTCTAAACATGTAATCTTGACTCAAGACCCGAAGGGACGGCTACATACGGCTCTCCCATAGCATGGGTACCTAGTACTCTAAGTCCTAGCCATATTATTTTTTTAATATTTTTTGTCATGACTCATGAGTACCGAGTGGTGCTTTTGTTTTCCTTCCGCGAACTTCCAGTTTTTCGAATATGTTAGCAATTACTTCTTTAATGCGATAGCGTTATAGAGCTCGTTTCGCAGAAATTCCGGTGTCGGCGTCGTTGGTTGTGAGCGAAAAATCATCTTGTCCGTGACCGAAAAATCGAGAAAGAGGCAAATAAAATAAATAATAAAAATCTTCGGTTCGAGTGAGCATCGAACCCAGGCCGCCTGCGTGGCAAGCAGGTATTCCACGACAGAGCCACGCTGTTTCTTGAAATTGCTTCCGAAAGAAACACTATATGAATGTCATGCAGTGGAAGGAGCCTCCTTAACGCTTGTAATATTGCGTGGCAGAAGCGTGGAATCACGCAAGGCGCCAAAACATGTGAATTGCGCAACGAATGGGTGTTTTAAAAGCCGACCCATTACAAAGCGCTCAGTAATATTTAATCATCATCAGCAGCAAAATCATCAACAAAGTGAGCAGCCGCGTAGCTTCGCGTTTTGCCTTACGGACGCTTAGTGGGCCCTTCGTTTATTCGCAAAAGGTAGAATGATGGCGCAGTGGGCACTTATCAACTGTACTTGCAGTTGGCATTCTAGGATAGCTTGAAACGGCCAATGTTACGCACGCAGTCATTCGTTTCAGGGTTGCCGTTGGGTGAACATGAAAAGGTCCCAGAACTCACGCCAAAAGTAGCCAAAGTAGCCATGTCTTTTGATATTATCTCCAATTTTTTATAGCCAAATAGAACAGAAGTGGTATTATCGACAGAGTCTTTACTATTCATGAATAAATAAAACCATTTTGAATAAGTAAAACCACAAGTTTACAAAAAGAGCTATGGCGCCAACTGGAAATTTTCGTCGCCAACGAGGAACAAAAGTAGCCGACTTGGCGCAAAGTAGCCACCAATGGTAACCCTGGTTCGTTTCCTTACAGCACGCTTGAGGCATGCACGGAGAACCGAAGCGAGGCTAGCAATTGAGAAGGCGATGCGCACGGGGCATGGTTACGCTATCGCGTTCTTCTCTTGAAGGCCAAGTTGAAGCGTCGTCCAAGCTTTTCTTGAATAAAACTAGCAAGAGATCGATGGTTCTGTTTCAAGTAAGGAGTTATACCGGATGTATATGATATCGGTGCATAAGTTTACTTAAGGGCCAATTGACTGTCCGGATAGTTAATGGAAGTTAATTGAATGAGTTAATTGAAAGCGCAGACGGTTTTCTTGCGAGCTACGGCGATCGTTGCGACGCCTGTTGCAGGAGATTTCAACCACGCACCTCATCCTATGTGGCCTCTGAGACCCTCTTCGGCAGTTCTAAGAAACACAAATGTTAACATAATCCACAAAAGGCAGGAGTTCACGGGAAGATGGAAAGCTTGAAGAGACGAGAAATTCTTGGACACGGGCTGTCGCTGGAGTCAGCGCTTCGACAAGTCCGCTTGTCGGTTATCGATGGTTCGTAATTTGTCCGGAACTTAATATATCGTTAAGGCGATAGCCTGAGATGCCTCATCAGACGCAACAAGTGAACCGGTGGCTTTCGAGCGAGCAATAATAATAATAATAATATCTGGGGTTAACATCCCAAAATCACGATATGATTATGAGAGACGCCGTAGTGGAGGGCCCCGGAAATTTCGACCATCTGGTGTTCTTTAACGTGCACTGACATTGCACAGTAAACGGGCCTCTACCATTTCGCCTCCATCGAAATGCGACCGCCGCGGCCGGTATCGAACCCGCGACCTTCGGGTCAGCAGCCGAGCACCGTGACCGCTTTACCACCGCGGCGGACCGCGCGAGCAATCGAGTGATGCAAAAAAATCTTCATGTGATGACGTCTCCATGTGTCGGCGCCATGACGTCACATGTCGGCAAAATGTGTGGCTTAATCATGACGTCAGATGATGACGTCATTGTCGATTGGTCAAGGCTGGGCCGACCTCGGAAGCATTGCGAAACCACGTGAGTTGCAGAAAGGTTTCAGTGCATCCGGTTCCGGAGTCCACTGCATAACCATGTTTGCAGAAAGCTTCTAAGAGGGGAGGGGGGGGGGGGGGTCAGTACAATCGACTAAGTCGAAGAGAAAGTTGGCTTTCGCCTTTCAGTTGCCTTAGGCAAATGCATAAGGACTGGACTGGGCAAAACATTATTTAGAAGCTGCAGATTGGTGGTCTGGCTTAGGCAAGCCCGGTTGCTCGCGGTAAGGTTTAGTCTTTGCAGAGTTTTCCGGGACTCTTGGATGGTCCAGACTTGGTCATCCGATTCTGAGCTCCCCAGAGCGTCACGCCAACGCGCTTCAAAGAGGTCCGTGTTTTTATGACCGAAAAGCTGGGTTGTGTGTGTGTGTGCATTTCCGTAGGATGTTTTCTATGTCTGTGTACTCGTGTCTACATGGGCTACAGCCAGCGTCGGGGAATTAGCCTGTTCGTATACGGTTGAGATGCACTGGGTTTTGAAAGGTTCTCGTTTGTAGACATCTACAGTCTATTCCCTGTGATATATCTAGCTTATTGCGGGGTTGTGGGCGTATTTATCTTTGTTTCTCTTAGTGTGTTATTATGTCGTGGAAAGTGAGCAGTCTATCCTTATCATCTTGAGTTGCATCGGCCCCCCTCTGGAGTCGAGAGATGGGCGTTTCCCAGTCGCGGATGGGTGAGCTCGCACGCGGCAAGGTGGGCCTTCTCATTCAGGTTAGGGGGGTGGGGGGGGGGGGGGTTCTCTTCATCTTCTTGCATGTGCGCCGGGATCCATTTCAAGTACCTAAATGCAAAAGGAACCGTGTGACTTTTTGTTTCTTGAGACAGACTAATTTGGCCAGCGCGTTCTCGAACTTAAGTAGTTCCCTATCTCTCGGTATTGCGTGGAGTCGGCTTGTCAGAGCCGCCCGGCGACATGCAGTTACGAAATAGCGGTTAGAGCGAGCAGATATATGTTGTGGGAAGGAAGAATAGCTACTGGTCTCTCAGGCTTTCGTGATCGCCGGACGGAGGACAAGGCTAAACGACTAGAACAAATGTGTCGCGCGTGCACAGCAGGAAAGGGTGTGTGGGGAGGACGGAGGCCAATGTTTGGGATCCAGATCCATTTGACAGTGTTTATTCGGCGCGCAGGGACGTTTACCAAGTCGCAAGTCAGTCAGGCAGTCAGTCCACGCTCCGGACCAGCTAGGGGAGCAAGCTCTGGGTTGGGAACAATTTTTTTTTTTTGTACGTTTGTGTGCGGTTTCGGCATGGTCTGGATCGCATTCGCCCCCCTCCCCGCTTTCCCCAAGCCCTTCTCGGGTTCTCGGCTTCGTTTTTGTCCTCCCATGGTTTCGACTCTGGCTAGTTTCTTGGCTTTGACTTCGTCCTACCCCGGCTGTGTCCCTCCTTCCTCCGAACCAGGCCTGCCTTCGTCGTGCCAGTGTCAACACCGTGATGAAACGTCGGGACTGCGCGCGCCGAGGAGAAAGTCTCCGAGATCGAATGAAAACATGAGCCGACGACGAACGGACCACCGCTGTATAACGGCTGACGGTCGGGCGCGAAAACAAAAGCCTAAAACAGAATCGGATGAGTAATAAGAAAGGGTGATAAACAAACGGTACAACGTTATGATCGGTCTTATTACGGGGCGTTATTGCCTAGGCTATTATCTGCCGGCGAAAGCGGCATCGCTAGTACTGTACTTTATTGCTGTTTCGCTTCTTGTTTCTGTGCGTACGTCAGCGCGAATATTACGATATTGGCCGCGACGCAGTGGACACTTGAGTCTTTTTTGGTGGAGTACAGCCAGCCCGCTGTCATTACACTGGTGGAGATATTTTTAAATGTCATGTCTTATTACTTTCTCAATGACTGCTGAAGATGACCATGAAGTAAATGTATTAAAACTTCACCGTTTCACTTGATACGCTCAGTACGGTAAAGATTGTGAGGCATGTTCTTGCGCGTATATTGAGAAGTTATTCGGGTACCATGTTCGATCAGCGTGTTTCTTTGATGCCTTTAACACTTTAAGCTAGCTCCCAGCACTTCGGTTTGACAACCGCGGGCCGACCTGTCAGTTCTTTTTTTGTAAAACTCACTGGGTTCCTTACGCACTTACCTAAGACGACTGGAAGGCGAAAGCCATGTTCCTTTTCTTCCTAGTCGATGCTGTTCCTGCTCCTTCACCCTCCGAAAGCTTTCTATACCTATAATCGTTTTCCATTGAATTGAATTGAATTGAATTGTGTGTGCAATGATACGCTTAGGGAAAGAGAGGACTAAGCTGCGTTGGCGCCTGACAAGGTCCTCCCACCTGTAATAACCACAGTCCGCACACAGGCACTGGCGACAAAATGAAAATGAGCGAAAACTTACATAAGAAAACATGCAGAAAAATAAAAGTGCACGTACAAATTTGGTAAATATAAACCAAATTGCATCTAGGATCCGTGGCAGCTCACCTAGACTTCCCTTGTGATCTGCCCACCGTTGTCCGAGCTACGATGTCGTGCGATGCCGTCATCATGTCACGTGACACGATGTCACTGTGACGTCATAATGACGTCACAAATTTTGGTGATCTGTGGCGTCATATTAACGTCATGTGGTGGTGTCATCACGTGATGACTTTTTTGCATGGCTCGTGAAGACGCCGATGGTAGACGCCGATGCGGTACGCCGGTCAATTTTCGCGTTTTATGAGGCATCTAAGGCTTTCGCCTTAATAAGCCCTCCTTACTTCTCCTTCATTCGTCCCATTTATTTTGCACATAATGAATAACGTCAAAAGCCTCAGACGCACGAGCTTGCCCCCCGTTACAGTCCGCAGGTTTTCGTGCACTGAGTCGTTTCCCCCCATATTCCCCATTCATCTAAACACCGCCTTTCGTTTTTCTCCGCTACACCCAGCGGACGTGCAGAAAGGCTACTTTTTTTTTTTCGTCAGGGACGCACTGGGCCTAGCCTCAGGCCGCGTGGTGTGCCTAGAAAGCAGCACTTAGTGACACCTCCCATGATGACCACGAAGAAACGAGATCAAAGAAAAAAAAACGTGGATTTAGGCGTAGCGATGGGAAGTAAGGAGCGGCTTTCCCCCCTCACTCCCTCCTTTCTTTCTCATCCTTAATCGCATCAGTGTTTTTCTTGGATGCCCCTACAGGACAGGGTGTGTCTCCCGCAAGCCGGCGTTCGTGCACGTCTTTTTCCCTACACTTTTTATCTCGCTGCCATCTTCTTTACGCGTTGCTGTCGCCCGACTAAACCCTCCCGTCCCTAAAAGGGGAAAGAAAAGTCGCTTTGCCGGTGGGAATGCGAGGGAAGAACATACTTTGCTGCGAAAAAGTCTCCCTGTCTCCCTATCTTTTCCCAACTTCCCCCTTTTTTTTTGTCATTATCGCGAGGATCGCGTACAGGCGGCGTCCGGCAGCGTGCGTATAGTACACGACCGTCGCCTCATCGTCTACGCCTTTCGCTGTCGTCCTTTTCCTCGGCGTGTTTCGCAACTCCCTAAATGACTCCCTTACCGCGCGCGCGCGGCCTATTTTTCACCCTCCCCAACACCTTTCCTCCCTCTCTCCCTTATAACCCTACGACTTCCTGCCCTTTTCACTCTGCCGCACGCACTTTTCGCGACAGTTTTCGCCTTGGCACGGCCTCAGTCTTTCACGTTACTGAGTTTTTTTCCCTACTCCTTTTTTTTCGCGACGTGTTCTGGCGAGCGTTTACCTGTATTCTTTTTTATTTTTATTTACCCTCCGCTCGTCGTCTTCTCCACCGTCTTTTCATTATCATCTTGGGCGTGCGTCTTATAAGCTGACCTCTTTACGTGCGTGTCGTGCCAAGCTCGGGACAAAAAGACTAGCGTGGATGGAGCGAGGTTTTGGCCGCTCGTCGCGCTGCTCTGGCCGCGTTGCTCCGTCACTTCCCGAAAGAAATGAAAACACGCGTGAAATTCGTGAAACGCGGCGCACTGCGTTACTTACAATAACACGTTATCGTAAGAGAAGTTATCGCTCATATGTTCCCGTAGTATCATAAGACTTCCCGTTGCCAACGTTCGCGATATCGTCGTCAAGCTAAACTGCGCTTCCCTTTTTAGTAAATGTGGATTACTGTTTCCCGGATGTTTTCCCGGATGGTGCGTTTTCCCCCGCGTCTTTTTCGAAAGCGTGGGAACGAGGTTATACTCATTTGTTATTCCTCAAAACTCATGTGTCGAAAAGTCCTGTGTCGTCTTGAACAGAAATGGCAAATTAAGTCACATGATAAAATGATGACGTCATGTAATTACGTAATTACGTGTACAGTCGACTAAGAACATCAATGTAATATAACGATAGTCTCTTTTGAACATACACTTTCACCTGTACTATCCTTAGCGTTAGTTAAAGGAAGGAAGGGTCAGTTTCAAAGCTCCGACCGAACTGCATTTTATTTAAAGGCAAGACAAGTTCACTACCGAAGATTTATCTTGTCGTCTGCGTATGATTCGCAGATGATCCCAGTTGGAGCTGACCAAAGCGGCTGCCATTTCCAACGGCGTCCCGGACTACAAGGATCCCACCCTGACCCCTCCTTCTCTCGTCGAGCAACCATACAATCTGTGTTGGTAAAAGCTTTAATCATCATTCGTCCCATTAATGCAAAAAGGCATGGACGTTTAAGCCGCGTAAGCAGCGCTGTGATGGCGCCATTTACCAGTTCTGCGAGAGCAAATTCCTTTTGCAAAACGCGCACTATACTGGAACAATTGAGACCAGTGATCAGTTCAGTCAGCTGAAAAGCTGGGCGAGTTAGTGATTGATCATCATGTCGTATATGTGAAGTAGCACACTTTCACGAGGACAAAAGGGACAAGAAAGACACGATATCGTGTATTTCTTGCCCCTTTCGTGCTTGTCAAAGTGCGCTACTTCACCGATAAGACGTGATGACCAACTGTAGACGAAGGAATTGCATGTATTGCTGGTTTCGCAACGGATCTAGCGGAGGTTCGTGCTGCGATGCTATAAAGGCATGCACGACAGCTACTTGTGCACCAGGACACGACCTCACTGTCAACGACGTCGAGACTGATTGTGCATGGCGGTAAGTATGGGACAAGTCCTGATTGCTGGTCGATTTTCTGGTTAGCCAAGAGCGAAGGCATAGCGCGCCACCTATTGTGCAGCCTGGATGACGGCAACGTCACACAGTCATCAAAGACGATTGCTGCTGGATTAACATTAAGATACATAGGTGTGTACTACACCTATGTATCTTAAGATACATAGATACCTATGTATTAAGATAACACAGGTGTGTACTACGTATACCATTAGACATGTAAACCACGCTTTGAGTGCGATCTGCGTATTCTCTGTTGCTCCAAAAGAGAAACCGAACGCAATGCATTAGCATCAGGTTTAGCGTACTAGTTATGACAGCTCAGTGACTACGTTGATGAGTTGCTTTTAGACAGTGCTGTTGTCATGACTTTGCAGTGTAGTTACAGACTCTCCTATCCTCTTTCATTCTTTCGCGTACGCTTTCCCCTTTTCAAGTACAGGGTTGCCAACCGGATATTTCCTGAAGCAGGGTGTGGGTACGGGCTAGTTGGTATTCCATTTCGTAGATCAATTACAGCGCAAGGGAAGACACGAATTTTCTCGTAATTAATCTACGAAACGGATATTTCCCCCGGTTAACCTTCCTCTCCTTTCCACTACCTTTCTCCTTGTGCCTCTGTCTCCCAGCGTATGAGCACGGTGAACTGTGGACCCGAACTTCGTAACATTGCGAATTCTGCTGATTTCTCCGGCCTATCATCATCATCATCATCATCAGCCTGTCTACGCCCACTGCAGGGCAAAGGCCTCTCCCATGTTTCGCCAATCAACCCGGTCCTGTGCTTTCTGCTGCCACGTTATACCTGCAAACTTCTTAATCTCATCTACCCACCTAATTTTCTGTCTCCCCCCTGACGCGTTTGCCATCTCTTGGAATCCAGTCAGTTACCCTTAATGACCAGCGGTTATCCTGCCGACGTGCTACGTGCCCGGCCCATATCCATTTGTTCTTCTTGATTTCAACTATGATATCCTTAACCCCCGTTTGTTCCCTGACCCACTCTGCTCTCTTCCTGTCTCTTAAGGTTACATCTATCATTTTCCTTTCCATCGCTCGCTGCGTCGTCCTCAGTTTAAGTTGAACCCTCTTTGTAAGTCTCCAGGTTTCCGGCCTATACTTATGCCTATGTTTGAATTCACTGCGCTTCTTCAGCTTAATGGCATATCTATCTTGAAACTGCATCGGCCGTGCAATCTCTCTGTAGAGCACAGAAGTACGCAAGAAAATACAGTGGAACCCCGGTGATACGATCACGGCTCGTACGAATTTCGGGGTGATACGAATTTTTTCTGCGGTCCCGGCCAAGGCCCATTAGCCTGCAATGCAATGGAGTGCGGTTGTTGCGAACAGATTTTCACCCGCGACGTTTGATACGAACGTAAGCTACCACGCAGGTACGAACAGGCGCTGCTCGTGCTGTAACGTAAGAGAAGGTAACCACGCGCGGGCACGGGAACCCTAGCACGGGCATGCTCGCGCACCTGCCCCCCACTCCGATTTGCACGGGAGACTCCGAAATTTCCAGCAAACCACGCAATTGTGAGGCACAGATCTCCCGAAAAACATCCCCAGCACCACCGTGATAAGAAAATAACAACAAATGCCAGTGGTTCTAAAATTTTCTGGCCATCAACAAGCGAGTGCAAAGCGTTCCTTAGGTCACTTTCACTGTAGTGCTTGATGCCATGTTAAAAAGCGTACTTTGACTGGGGAGGGGCTACAGCTGTCACGGGTCACAACACATCTGGTTCGCTAATTACACACGCGCGCACGCACCGTACATTTAAAAGTACCCACGATCGTTTACATCTAAAAACTTTATTGGCAATCATTTGGAGCGGTTCATGACATCGCTGTGGCCCTGAGAAACAATAAACGAAAACGTGCGCCAGCTTTCTTTTGTCGCATACTAATTTTCCATGTTTTCTGGTGATACGAATTTCGGATGATACGAATATTTTTGGTGACCCCGCGAGATTCGTATCACCGAGGTTTCACTGTAACTACCCTTCGTTTTCTCTGTCCTTCAATCTGCAGACCAGCTTCGTCGCAAAAAAAGTATCGCGACGGGCACTCTCCGACCTTGGACTGGCTTGGAGGCCGGCTGGGGACTTGGCTTCTTCCACGGCCGGCTGGATCGCAATACAGCAGCCTGCAGTGCGCCTTATAAGCGGCCCCTGTATTTTGATTGATGAACGGCAGCTGGCGTGATTGCGCCGCCGACACCGAGTTGGGGGGTGGGGGGGGGGGGGGGCGATGCGGCGCAGCGTAAGAAACGACGCGGTCTTTCTCTCAAGTGGCCCCCCGTGCCTTGATTTCGGCAGCGGGCGATGGAAGGAAAGACAGATCCGAGAATGCCGATGACATATTGTCTCCGAGCGTAAGCGAAGGAGGCGCGGTATTGTTTATTGCGTCCCTGAAGGAAAACAGAAAAAAGGAATATAGTTTTTCTGTTTCTCCCAGTTGGCTGTATACGTCCTTGGTATCCATCCGCACCTCTTTTGGTGCAGATTTGGCCATAAGAGTGCAAGTGTGTCTTGTAAGAAATGTTAATGAGAACTAACAGACAATGATGCCAAGGAAAGTATAGGGGATGTTATTAGAAGTAATTGTAATGTAAATGTGAAGAAAGAAAAGTGGACGAAAAGATAACTTTCCACCGGCAGGGACCGAACCTGCGGACCTTCGAATAACGCGTCCGATGCTCTACCACTGAGCTACGGTGACGCTCATCCCTCCGTCCACTTTTTTGTGTCGTATAACTATCTGCAGCAGTATTACAGTGACACCATCAGCGAAGCCACTGAAATGCCTATTACCATTAAAGGATAAACAACTCGTATACAGGGGTTGTGTGCTGGAGCCGACGTTTTGAAAAGTGGACTTGTCTTCTTCAAGGCTGCAGCCTTGAAGGAAACAAGTCCGCTTGTCAAAAGCGTGGGCTCCAGCACACAACCCCTGTTTACGAATTTTTCCATCACAAGCTTCCATCTTCCCTTGCCTCCTGCCTTTCTATTACCATTAAGTCACTCTAATAATAAAATTCACTGGGTCCCTGATTGATTGATTGATTGATTGATTGATTGATTGATTGATTGATTGATTGATTGATTGATTGATTGATTGATTGATTGATTGATTGATTGATTGATTGACCCTTGTTAATCGGGCGCAACCCACCATGGGGGGATCGGCCGTGAAACGGGCGGTGCCTTGTTATATAAATGAATTTGTTTATATTCGCATTCGCCTAAGACGGCTGGAAGGCAAGATCTATCCTTCTTTTTCTTCACCATCAATTGTATTGATCCCGTCCTGAAAGCCTTCTGCAGCTCACCTGGTTTTGCAGTGCCTCCGTGGTCGGTCCACCTTTCAACAAGCAACTGCTGTTAACCAAAGCGGATGATGTCATGTTATGACGTCATCATGTGACGTCAGATGATGTGACGTTGCATGATGTCGATTTTTTCGCATCGCGTCATGCCGACACCAACGGTCAGTTTTAGTGCTTGGTGAGCCACTTTCGCCTTAATATCTGGGGTTTTACGCGCCAAAACTACGATATGATTATCAGGCCCACCGTAATGCAGGGCTCCAAAAATTTTCTCGTTTTCTTCTTTCTCCCTCTCTCCCGATTCCTCGCTTCCTCTTTCTTTCTAGCTCTTCTCTCTGTGTTTCTTTCCTCTGTCGTTCTTTGTTTCTCTATAGTTTCTCTCTTCCGTCTTGCTCTCTGTTTTTTCCTCTTTTTTTGTGTGTGTTTGTTTCTTTGTATTTCCTTCTATTTATGTCTGTTTCTTTCTATGTCTTGGATGGATGGATGGATACAACTTTATTAAACGTCCGGCAAGCTTTAACGCGACCCGGGCTTAGCTCTCCCACGGGGGAACGTCAAGGCCTTGTCTCAACGCCGCCTCACGGGCTTGCTGGACTGCCCACGTTTGGATGCCGAGGTCCATATTTTTATGTTTTTATTTCCTTCGTTCCTCGCTACTTCTCTCTTTCTTTCTACCTCTGTCTTTCTCTTTCTTCCTCTCTCTTTGTACTCGTTATCTTGCCCATCCAAATTACTGCATCCCACGCCGGAGCAAATTAGTGCACTTGTCCTGAGAGCCATGTAGAAGACGAAGATGAGGACAAAGAGAGCGTGTGCCGGCCGAGTTATTTCGCTCATGATGATGTTAGTTTTTAACACGACCGACGGAGTTTCTCCTCGCGAAGAAACTTGGGAGAGCTATTCTCGCGGTGCCCACTTAGTGGACATGTCCACTTCGGCCTCCACTGATTGGCTGGAGCTCGGCGAGCAGCGCGCCGCCTGTTTCCGGTCTTTCTTCCGCAACGTCATTTTGACGCCACGCAGCTTTCACAACTATCGACACAAATGAGAAAGACGGAATGCGTTTCGGCCGCAACGAATGCTGCCCCCAGAGATCCGCTTTTGCACGCACATCTCGGAGGCCGTGCACGAACTTTAATCACGTTAGCCCTTGAATTCGGTTTAACGCGGCCGCCCGCCTGACGCACCTGGAAGGTCGGTACGCATTTTCTGCATCGTTCTTCAAACATCTCAACTCGTTCATACGCAAGTTAACACTTGTCAAGTTTGTTTAAGAGTCCTGTTACTGTGCATTTCGTCCACTTTGTTTCTCTTTACGTTGGGAATGTGCTGGCGGGTTCGGTGCGTCGACGCGGTCAAGAGGGCCATGACGTCACGACTCGCCGTTTTGTTGCGTTACTGAACGCGCTCCGCTGAAGTGGACATGTCCACTAACTGGACACCGCGAGAATCGCGCCCCTAATTTCGTTTTTACTACGTAGTGGGGCTTCCTTGTGGCGCGTACCCGACCGAGTTTCTTGGTTCGCCGGACAAGGAACGATTTGCTGAACAGCTATTCGGGGTTAAAAAGAGCGATGACAGAGCGGTTCCGCTCGCTCCGATTCGTCGACGGTGCGCAAAGCTGCGTAAGAGGGCGAGGAGAACAGTTGTTCCGATAGCCCCGGCGACTCGCTGATAGCGAGCGCGGCCGTCGTCATGACGACAGCCCTCCGTGGCAGTGAAAAACGGTGTGGTGCCTGAAACGTCGCCTCCACGACGTCCTTCAGTTTCCCAAATTGCTTCGGGCACGTGTGGTATTCGAAACCATAGTCTCCGACATATGTCTCAGTTGACTATCGAGGGACCTTCGCCGTTCCGGTGAGTCGGGCATCATCCATTGACGAGCCATTGTCCTGGAATTCTTTAACATTCACCTAAATTTAAGTACACGAGCCTCGAACATTTTCGTCTCCGTCGCAAATGCGGGCGCCGCTGCTGGGATTCGATAGCGCGACCTGCGGGTAATAATAATAATATCTGGGGTTTAACGTCCCAAAAACGTCATTATTATTTTTGTTTTCGCGATAGTGGTGTTATGGTTGTTGGATTTTTCCGTTGTGTTTTTGCTATGTTTGGTGTCAGTATGTTTTTCGTAGCAATGTATATATATATATATATATATATATATATATATATATATATATATATATATATATGTTTTTCTTACACCGTATTTTGGTATTGTAATGTTAGCTTATGTTTCACTTTATCATCATTACATCGTCCCTACTGCCTTGTATAGGGTTCACTGGCCTCGTCAAGCTGTCCGTAAACAGCTTTTAGCCAGTGAACCTCTCCAGAACCTGTCTTTTTTTTCTGGGAAATAAAATGATTTGATTTGATTTGATTTGAAAAACACGAGATGATTATGAGGGACGCCGTAGTGGAGGGCTAGGAAATTTCGACCATCTGCTGTTCTTTAACGTGCACTGACATCGCACAGTACACCGGCCTCTACCGTTTCGCCTCCACTGAAATGTGACCACCGCGGCCGGGATCGAACCCGTGACCTTCGGGTCAGCAGTCGAGCACTCTAACCGCTACACCACCGCGGCGGACCACGTGACCTGCGGGTCAGCAGTCAACCACCATAACCACTAGACCACCGTGGCGGGTGCAAAACCAGGTGCGGTGCAGAAAGCTTGTCATGCCTCCGGTCCTGGAGTCAGTGTAAAACCACTGTAAGTGCAGAAAGGCTTTGGAGGGGGGTGGGGGGAGCACAGACAGGCAGACAAAGAACTTTATTTAGGTCCTGAGGAACTCTATACCGCTCAAGGCGGTAGAGCAGCGGGCCGCCCCCACGTGGGGACGAGTAGGCCGAGCCTCATCTCCGAAGAAAAAAAAAATGGCTTTCGCCTTCAAATCATCTTAGACGAATGCATCAAAGACTCCGTGAGATTTTTTTTTTTTTTTGAGGAATTTGACATTGGTCCGCAATCGGTACCCTGGGTTTAGCCGCTGACCAGGCCCGTAGCCGGGGAGGGCCCTAGCCCCCCCTCCCCCCCCCCCCCCCCCGAAATTTGGTTGGAGGGGGGTTTTCCCGCGAATAAATAATGAAAATAGGTGGTTTTCAAGGTTTTCAACAGGTGCCCCCCCCTCCCCCCCCCCCTGGAAAAAACTTTCCGGCTACGGGCCTGCCGCTGACGTTGTTCAAACTATGTCGGCGTCCCCGTGTGTGCTGCGCGTCTTCGAATTCGTCTTCCGATTCCCGGCTTCTGCCGCTTCGTTACCGTTAATTCCTCGGCGTCTCCTCCCCGCCCTCTATGGCTTTTGATGCGACGTTCGTGTTGTCGTGTGGGGCCCTTTGAACGATGACCCAGATAGCGCGGGGACCTCGGGATGAGACCGAGAAGACGAATGCGGCGCAGTGTTTTGTTTCTTTCCTGTCCGTAGCTCCGCTTTTCCATCACATCCGTCGACGGCACGCTGTCTCTATACCACTTTTTGTTTTCATTATTTTCTATTTCTACGTTTCCTTCTCCTCTGATAGAATCCGGCCTCGCGGTGACATGAATCTTCGCAGTGGCTGACAACATTGTCTCTCGCTCTATACCGTCGTCGTCGGCGAGATGAAATGGTCGCGTCTTTTTTTTATTTATTTATTTTTTTCTCCTCGGCTCCTCCGATTGGCGAAAGGTCACGATGGAGGAGGTCCAGGGGCGCGCGCTTTGTCTTTCCAATATCGCTGCGCGCAAGGGCAGACTCTTGTAACACGTTTAGGTCTCTGTTCATTTTTTTCGAACGGTCGGTTTCTGATGACCGTCCTTGGTCGGAATAATTGAGCCTATATGAGTGAAGCTGGTGCGAAAAATAGATTGTGCGAATCGGTTTAGTGGGCAGTTTCACGTCGTTAGCTTTTTTTTTTTTTTTTTTTTTTTTTTTTTTTTTTTTTTTGTCCGCCGAGGTGGTACAGTGGTTGCGGTGCTCGGCTGCTGACCCGAAAGTCGAGGGTTCGATTCCGGCCGCGGCGGTCGCATTTCGATGGTTGTGAAATGGTAGAGGCCCGCGTACTGTGCGATGTCGGGGCACGTTAAACACCACATGGTCGAAACTTCTGATTCCCTCCACCAAGACGTGCCTCATAATCATACTTCGGTTTTGGCACGTAACACTGAAACCCTAAAAGTTTTTACTATTATTGTTGTTAAGTTTCTCATCCATTATCTTGGATTGTATATATATCTTATCACGCTCTATTGCAGAAATTATGCCCTGTGCATACGTAGTAGATTTATGTTTTTGTTGCACGTTAAAGAATCCCAGGTGGTCGAAATTTCCGGAGCCCTCCACTATGGCGTCCCTCATAATCATATGGTGGTTTTGGGACGTTAAACCATAGATAATACTATGTTTTAGTTTTATGCGACAGTTGTGACCTGTCACTCAAAGCGCTTCAGCTCTCGGTAGACACTGAAATAGACGAATAGCTATCGGTATCAGTACTAGCTGTCGTCGTCGAAAAGCCGACTTCTATAGGCAATCGCGCTAGCGGAACGTTCGAAAACCGGACAAAAACCGCACGTGTGTACAAGGTGCCTGTCTGTGTCTGACTACGCGTCGTAATAGTACACCTACTCGAACATTCCATTTACTAAACGCGACACTGCAGTTGCGTGAGGAGGATGGAACAAAAGTTAGCTTAGCAACATTGGTTTCCGTTGCCCTGAGGAAGCACTCACTTGAGACACCACTCAGATGAAGTATGTTTCTCCCAGCGCTTGGAAAAATTGCTTTTGCTCGCTGTAACTCGTATATTCAGATCATTCACAAATTAGAAAAAAAGAATACATACCGAATTTATACTGGTTACGGTGCCTTAGCGGCTGCTGCAATCGCTTCCATCGCATTGATTTACCTAAGGCGAAACTTTCGAGATCGCTTTGCGTTACCCAGAAGGAGGCCGTCACTTGTGGGGAAGCAGATTTTCGGCGCCATCTTACATTAACGTAAGTCGTAATAAAGGAGTTCGAACTTCGTCAGGTCTGATATTAAACAAAATTCGTATGGTTTACGTCATTCGCTTGACAGACAAACTCTCCCAGGAACGGTTTCTTCGTTGTCGTTGTGTTCGTTTGTTTTTGTTCGTTGCGTCCGATTTTAAAGGGCAACAGTCAGCGTTGTCGGCCCATAGAAATACGTGTCAAGCCCCGGTGATCGGTATTTCCATTCTTAAAGGGGGAATGCGGACCTTCTTTTCAAGTCGGAGCACTCTCAAGAAAGGCTACTTCATATTTCCTGCCCCATCGAAAGTAAAAACGCGTAAAGCGAACCAGTCCCAAGAAAAATGACCCCTCGGAGAGTCCATCCGCGGGTCACTTCACGTACCTCACGAATGGGACGGTTTCAGAGCAGTCGCGGTGATTTGTCGACGACGAACTTCACTCCAGAAGAAACGTGTGAGACTCGATACCAGGGCGGGTGATCAATGGAGTTTTCTCGCCTTCCATTCCTTTTTTACGCTGTTCCTGGTTTTGTTCGGATTGGTTACTCTGTTCTTGTTCTTTAGGAATCGCTATTCCGTGTTCCTGTCTGAACACAAAGGGGAGACTCTTCTGGAGCCCGACAGTCCAGTCGTCCTAAGAAAACGAAACGACGCAAGAAAGGAAAAAAAAAGAAAGAAAGAGTAGTGAAGGGAGAATGATTTCTCGGGTATCGATGTCGGGAGAGTCCGCGCTGGCCTGTCAGGCACAGAGTCGTGTTCATATTTCATTGGGAACTTCTCGGGCGGGTGTGGTGTACTCCTCCGCACTCGAAGGGGGGCAGTCCCCTTCTTCGGTCGTCGCTAGTTGATGATGAAGAGAAAAGAAAAGAAAGAAACAAAGATGGCCGCCGTGGAAGATGATGTTCGCTTATTTTATCTTCATCCGCGCCGGCCAATGACGGGTTTTTTCTACGCGTTTACGGGTTTGTGCCTCGCAAGCATGCAGGGACTCGGAGGCGTCGACGTAAAGAGACTCGAGCTGACGAAGCATTCGCCTTGTTTTGTCGATAGCAGCGCGGACGAGAAAGGGGTGGCAAAGAATGGACTGTCCAGTGAAACGTCACCACTTTGCGAAAAACAAAAATATCGAAGCTTGTGAGAGAAATGGCCTCGTCTCATACGGCAAGCCGCTACAGGGTCGCTACCGTACTAAGAATGTTTCGTACCTTAACGACAGGTGCTACGAAACGCCGCTTCAATTCGTGCACTGCACAGGCTTGAAGCGCGCATATACTACGCAAGAAGCATTGTGCCATACGGTGTGTCTACGTCTCAGTGAAACACAACAAGAGCGAAACCAGATGGTTTTAAAAGGGTAATTGATAAACACCCATTCGTATAGCACGAAGCCACAAGAAAATCCGTACTGATTTCTTTGAATGGAAAGTTTATTACTTGAATAAAAAATTCCTCCCAGTACGGAGATCGAACCTGGGACCAATGCCTTTCTGGGGTGGTGGCTCTACCAATACACCTTTTTTTTTTTCATTTTCCTGTGCTGCCCTCTGCCAATTTTGGTAGCGTTTTGGGGAGGCCGCGACAACCGGTATTGCCAGATCGAAAGCGTCCGAGATCAAGAAGCGTTTCGCGACCTTACCGCTAGGGGAAGGGCGCATGCGCCAAGACGTCGAGAAAAAGGCGGATAGAGCTAACCAGGATGCTAGCGATTGGCAGCTCTAGGCCGAATTAGTCAACAACACGAAGCACATGGAACACAGAATGTCGCAAATAAGTACTCGCTTTCAATATGCTGCAACATAAATACTCGCACAGCAGATGCACGTTCTTAGGTTTTACTTTGTCATGAGAAGCATTGCACACCTCACGTTATAGTTTGTTTGTTTGTTTGTTTGTTTGTTTGTTTGTTTGTTTGTTTGTTTGTTTGTTTGTTTGTTTGTTTGTTTGTTTGTTCCAACACATATGGCACGTAGCCACTACGGGGGATCGGCCATTAAATCGGTGGTTAATGAGGGAATATTTTAAAATTTAGTTGGAGGAAAATGAATTAACCGGTCATAAATGGAATATAGAAGTGTTGATTATATTATAGATTACTAACAAATTAGTGAGAAGTCCAAAGTAATAAATTCGGTTGGGAAAATATTAACAAGGAATTCTTCTTGAGTCTCTAAGAAATTCGCAGACGGCTTTGCACACGTTCCTGTTGCTGTGGCCCAGAGAAGAAGCCCCAAGGGAAAGAATGTTTTCGGAATTAAGAGAAATTCTTAATTTTCGGAATAAAATTTCGAGATGTTTTTTTTTCCTATGGTTAGCGTTCTAGAGAGGGCCGTCGCTATGTCCTTCTTCCTTTTCTCTCTCGCGAGAACGGAAAAGGCGAGAAAAAAGGCGCCGCGCTTTAAGCTGCCGATTTGTATGCCGGGCCGGCTGCCGCCCATCCTTTCGAGAAGGGGCGCCTATTTGTGGAAAAGACCCAGACCCAGGCGCGATTCGCGTTGTTTTCCGCACCCAACAGCCGAGAGTGCGAAGAGCTCTGAGAAGACAGAAGAACAAGAAATAAAGGAGTGGAACTGAACGGCGGAGAGAAAGAAAGCGTCGTATAAGGAGCGCCAACGGGACTGCAAACAAACGAAGACATTCAAGGGAAAAAAAGGGTTCGAACGGTCAGCGCCGACACTGAAAGAGGCCAGGGAAACTGGGGAAGCGTAGGGATAGAATGGGAATGCTGGGAATAGAAAGAAGGAAGAGGATATGATACTGAAGAGAAGGAAGAAACTGTATAGAGAAATGAGCGAGACAACGAAGGCGACAGGAAAAAGCGGGTAGAATCAAGACGGGAAGCGCCAAATGAGGAGGGAACGACACTGCACGACAATAGGGAAAAATCGCTTCCCCAGTTTCGTTTGTTTTTTTACCACTTCTTTCTCCGCGCGCATCTCGCCGTTACTTTCGCGCCGTCCCCTCTGTGTATCTCTCCACGCCCGTAGTCCGTTGGCTGCGCTGTAGTGAACGGGTGTTGTGTACGCGCTCTTCTTGTATGAGACGAGAGAAATCGGGGATATATTCGCACCGACGGGAACAGGACAGAAGCGCAGCGCGGGGAGACACAAGAAGGACAGCCGAAACGAGAAGCGAAAGAAAGAGGAAGCGAGGACTTGGCAGTGGTTCCGTTGGCCCATATAGACCGGGACTAGCCGAGCATGCTATACTTGTTGAAAAACTCACAGGGTCCCCTATGCATTCGCCTAAGATGACTCGAAGATGAAACTTGGAAGACTGTTGGATGAAAGAAGACGACTTAAGATGAAAGTCGTCTTCTTTTTTCTTCGCAGTCGATCTCTTGATCGACTGCGAATTTGATCCCGCCCCCCTCCGAAAGGTTTCTGCATCTAATGTGCTTTTGCACTGCCTCCAGTATTTTCACTGCCTTTCTCTCAATTTATTATCTCTCTCTCTCACTCCAGGAGCGCAGGCATTGCAATCTTTCTGCACCTCACCTGGTTTTGCATGGCCTCCGTGATCGGCGCACATTTCACCAACGGACGATGTCATGCGATGACTTCGTCGCGGAACGTTACGTTGGGTGACGGTTCCGCGATGACGTCACTTAACGTGAACAACAACTTATGTTACGTCACAATGACGTCATGGCGATGTCATCATGTGACGACGATTTTTGGCGTCACTCGTGTTGACGCTGGTGCCGGGGGGCCAATAGTAAGCGGCGACGGTTAATTTTCGCGCTTGACGACGAATCTAAGGCTTTCGTCATGGCCTCCGAGATTAGCTGCGGCAACGCGGCGTTGCTAATGGCGCGCCGGATCTGGTTGCGGAGGCCACGCTTTCGTCTTAATAGTCCTCGGGGCTCACTCGCAGGGCGCTGTCGTGATACTCGCCGCAAGCGCCTTCTTAGGAACGATGCTCCCATTGCAGAGATGGAGAAGATGAAAGCATCTGAAGGCGTGATAGCTTGCTTTTCGATAGATCGCGAGAGGCGATGAGAAAAAGAAACAGGCACTGGAGGGACTATAGACGTGGCGTTATATACACTGTGTCGCAGTTGGTGTGATGGCCGCCGACGCCGTCGGCGTTCACGTCTTGTAGCGGAAGACGAGGAAGAATGCCGGACGGACGATTCGTTCGATGAAAGTCGCGTCGTCTCTCCCGTCCGTTCCTGCGTCATTATTCATAATAATCGCGTCGACCGACGTCGACGTCGGTGACGCCACCACAGCCACCCACTCTGTCGGACTGCATCTTGTCTGTCGGTCGCTGTGCGCCTATGACGCGTTGTTCGGTGTGCCTTCTCTGTGTGTATCTCTAGGTTCGCAGAAAAGGCGGGGAAGGAAAAGAGACGTACGTGCTATAGTTGCCTAGAACCGTTCATCTGCGCCAGTGTCATCGTTTGGGTGTACGACTCGCCGCGAGCGGGGCGTTTGTAACGCTAAGCAACCACGCAGCAGCAACGACAACATCGTCGTCCCATGCCACGACAACGGTGTTGTCGTTGCTGTCATTGTCCGGCCGCGGTGCGGCACTCTTCGATTTCGATCCAGAAAGGGAGACGAGGTTGCCGTACTCGCCGCACGTGGTGCCGCGTATGATGTTTTTTATTTGGACTCTCGACTTTCGAAGCAGTTACGGGTTTTGTTTTGTGGCTTTGGATTCTTAATGTCTAATATTGGCAGATGTTTCATAACACTACCGCAAATGGAATAGCTTTGATGGACTGATTTATTAACTAGTTTTGTGTGTGTGTGTGTGTGTGTGTGTGTGTGTGTGTGTGTGTGTGTGTGTGTGTGTGTGTGTGTGTTTGTGTGTGTGTGTACGAGAGAGAGAGGGAGAGAGAGCGCACCTCTCTCTGGCATACAGCGCAATTTGAAACGCCCTGCGAAGCTTCTTGCTTTCAGACGAAGCCTGATGTCAACTGCGGTCCATAGGTAAAGCGAGGTGGTCGGTCTCAGACTCTGCACATGGAACAATGTCCCTAATAAATTTCAAATTGCGTAGAAATACTAATAAATCACTACAATCCACCACTCTTTATGCAAAAGTGCTGCCAAAAAAAGCTATATTTCCAGAGCACTGTCGTTAAATAATCTCACCTCTTAAGAGGGTCTCTTGGAAAAAGGCGCGGCTAGGATGCTAAAACAGGTACTTTGGGCAGACAATCGTGCTGTAAATGAAAAAGACATGGGTTGCCGTGGAGCGATTCCCGCGTGTCTGTTCCCATTCACAACGTTTGCGTGCACTTCCAGCAATGGCTGTTAACAAGGAATGAAAAACAAGAGGGGCGAATTGGCTAAGCGTCTCTCATATCCTCCATTTTTGCTTCTCGCCACTGCTGGACTGCTCGATCAGTGTCTCACGCAATCGCTGCGATGCCGTCTTATAACGGGGTAAGTGCAACCGTGCAACGCGGGGAAGCGGGGGGCAAATGAACCATTAAGCTCGCAGGCGACTACGTACATACCAGTGTAACGACTGTGACACAATGACGAGCATAGTGTGTGTATCACTGTACCCGGCCTCCATCTCTAATATATAGTTCCTCTCTGCGGCTCGTCTTGGATTTTTGCTCACCGCGTCTACTTCGTGTTTGTACCCTATTAGTGGTAGGTTTGGGTGTAGCGCCACGTAAGAAAATGGTAAGAAAGAATATGACAGGAAAGAGGCTTCTTTCCTGTCTTCTTCCTTACCATTTACCATCTTCTTTCTTACCATTTTCGTACGCGGCGCTACACCCAAACCTGCTATGAAATACCAACTAGCCTGCATTGACACCCTTGTTCACTATTAGTGGTGTCGTGATTCGCGAGTCTCCATTCTTGGCGACACATTTTCCCCGGTGTCGGAGGGGACCTCGGCGGTGCAAGACGGCGACCGCTCGCGTGCCTTCAGAGACCGGACGTCACTTTGCAGAACGAGGTAATCTGCGCTGGCTTGCATCGGAGGCGCTGCGTTCGGAGCCACAGCAACAAAAGCTGCGCACCCGCGAAGCGGTGGATTGCGAGGCGAATGGCTGTATACGGGCGTGAGGCGCGGTGCCTGTACTAGAGATGCTTTTCCGCGCAACATTCGTCGCGCAAAAATGTCATCCTGTGTTCCCCTGGCGGCAATCGATGGTTCGTCGCCTCAACCTTTTCTCCCTCTTTTCATTTCTTGTTCTTGCCGGCTCCTTCCTTCGCGGTTCCCATCCGGGTCTCCGAAAAAAAGTCCATTGGCCCTTTGGGCGCGATCGTCTGATGTTTGGTGAGCGCGTCCTTCGACGTCCCCTTGATGGTAAAACTGGCGCTTCTAGCATTGCTAGGCTGACGTTTCTGTACGTAGTATATGCACCAACCCGCCGCGGTATCCTAGTGGTTATCGTGCTTGCCCGCTGACCCGCAGGTCTCGGGATCGAATCACGGCCGCGGCGGCCGCATTTCGATGGAGGCGAAATGCTAGAGGTCCGTGTGCTTAGATTTAGGTACACGTTAACGGATTGTGCTATCTACCACGCTTCTCTAACGACGCACGGCTCATGTGGCACAGGAAGGAAAGTAACGAAAAATACTTGAACAGTGGTGGTCACTGGAATCAACGTTTCGACAAATGGACTTGTCATTTTTTTTTTTTTCAAGGTAGGATTTTGCATCCCCTCAAACTTCCGTCTTCCCCTGAGCTCCTGTCTTATTAGGAAGGGAAGTAAGTTCGTTTATGGTGTTAACATCCCAAAGAGAATCAGGCTATGAGAGACGCCCTAGTGGAGGACTCCGGGTAAACTCGACTATACCTGGTGTCCTTTAACCTGCACTGACATCCCCAGACTTCTTGTATGTCAAAAACTTTGGGAAACAAACTCTAGTACACTGAAACAACGTGTCGTCCGCCGCGGTTGGAACAATGGTCACGGTGCTTAGCCGCCGATCCGAAGGTCGTGGGTTCGATTTAGGCCAACGGCGGTCGTATTTCGACGGAGGCGAAATGCTAGAGACTCGTATACTGTGCACGTTAAAGAAGACCAGATGGTCGAAATTCCGAAGACCTCCACTACGGCGTCTCTCATAATCATATCGTGGTTTTGACGTGTAAAACCGCAGATTTATTATTATTATTATTATTATTATTATTATTATTATTATTATTATTATTATTATTATTATTATTATTATTATTATTATTATTATTATTATTGAAATAACGTGTAAGAGAGAGAGGAAAGCAAAGGAAAGGCAGGGGAGGTTAACCAGGTTGCACCCGGTTGACTACCCTACACGGGGGAAGGGGGGAAAGGGGAGGAAAAGAATAGAGAAGGGAGTTTCAGTTTCGTGACCCGGGCAGAGCAGCAGACGAGTTCGCGGTGACCACGCATGCAATTTTCGTATTTCAGTTACTCTCTGCTTGCGGGCCTGCGACCTTTGTGTACCGCAGTTTGCTGCCGCCACCACCACCATCACCACCGCATCGAATGTAACTTTCCTGAAAGCCGTGCTTTATTTTATGACTGCGCTTAATGATCGCTTCACCAGGTTTATGTGCCTGCAGCGGTGAGGGACTGCAACTTACTAAATCACTCTCCGTAATTGCAGTTTTTCGCTGCTAATTTACGAAGAAGTTGCATTCGCGGTTGCTTCCCAGCCCCGCCGCGTGTGAGAATCGATTCGTCCGCGCGCGATGCGGTTGCGCAGCTAGAGCTTTCGCAACGCACGACCAAAAACCTCTTTCCTTCAAAACACCTCCGAAAAAGATACAGCGTCCCAGCTTTTTCTGCTTTCTACGAATTTTCCTACTTTGTAGTGTTCAGCGGGAATAACCAGCAAACACAGAAAAACAAAAGAGATGGATGCTGTACGTAAGCGCTGTATTCCATGACGCTATAAAAACAAAAACAAAAAAGAACTTCTACGAATGAGGTGAGATCTCGTGATCAGTCCGCGTACGTACAGAGACTGTGGCGCGACATAAAATGGCTCCATAAAAAGAAAAAACGTGAAACAGAAGCAGTTTGTTGAAACGAAGAAAACCCATTAGGGATGCCATTACGATCGTACAGAATAAACCAAAAAAATGCGCGGGTGAAACCCGGGGGAGAAAAAATGAGCGCCATATAGCCGCGTCGGGCCGCCGATGAAGACATCTCGTAATGAAGAACCGCTCCAAACACGGCAGCAACACCCCCTCCCCCCTTAAAACCCCCCCGTGCCTTTGTCAGAGGGCGCACGTCGCACGTTTCGAGTTTGCGTGTTTCGACGGTGTCACCAACCTCCGCGCCCTCGCCCTTCCGTTGTAGCCTCGGTTCCTATACCCGCGGTTCACTTCCCGACGTCCCATAATGAGCACGTAGTCCACAACAGGCGCTCGCTTCGCTGCTCTCAAAACGGAGGGCCGTGTGAACAAGAAGAAGTAGGTTGCATCCGTGGGCGTATATGGTACATACACAACGCACTTTCTATATCGCGATTTTTTTGAACAGATGCCTATGGTTTTGTTGAAGCATGGTGTCTTGTTTTGCGGAGCTATGAGTAGAGTGCAGGATACCACGGAAAATGAACGTATAAGTGAACCTGGGAGGAAAAACACAACTCAATCATTAGTTTGAGACTCGGTGAAGACGATGTTGATGTTATAATAGGTGATATTTAACATTAGCTATCATCTAAGCAACGTGAGCCAGCAGGGGATATCATTTTGACCAACACTGGCCCGTATTAGCACGCGCTAGCCGGTGCTAGCGAGGGCTGCCAGCATGTAAGCGAGTGCGGTAGCTTAAGTCACGCCACTCTGTGAGACGCACAGTTGTAGGTTGCACCGCCTCAGGAAACAGACCACATTTTAGTTCAGTAGTCGTACACCATGGCAGAATGTGTGTGGAAGAGGGCAACGAAGACAAAGAAAGAAAGAAAGAAAGAAAGAAAGAAAGAAAGAAAGAAAGAAAGAAAGAAAGAAAGAAAGCAAGCAAGCAAGCAAGCAAGCAAGCAAGCAAGCAAGCAAGCAAGCGGTGCATCACTGGTGAGAAATTCAGAATGTTTGGATGACCGGGATGAGGGCTGCTGGAGCAAGTGAAGTCGTGGTATGAAGCATGCCACGTCGGCACCAATAATATCGGACGTCCGCGCCGTGCGATAGAACCAGAGGGGATTATAGTGGCACTCATCAGACCATCCTGTGCAAGTTTCTTGGAGTTTGAGTTGATTTGTTTCAGCTTTGATGTTTCGCGTTGCTCGAAAGTGAATTGGCTATGCGGCAAACAGAACCATAGGACCCCTAATAAGGGCTTCCTACTGTATCGTTTTGATGCGCTGCTCACTTATTTTGGCTACGAATAGCTCATAGATGCCTCCGACGCATCGCGTCAAGGCTCCGGTGTTTTTGACAGCCTTCGAAAACCAGTTCCCAACTCTTCACAGCCATTGCTCCGCTTGTCCATGTGCATCTCCTCGTCGCGCTGAAGCAGCTCGAACATCCAGTCGGCGAGCCTGCGTGGGACCATCTAACTGTCTAAATGAGTAGAGATGCTCACTAGCCCATGACTGTTTTCTTTGTGTTCGCCTCGTGTGCTCTTTGTGCGTTTGCTCGTTTCTGCCATGTTTGCATAAAGTGCATTCAAAACCTGCAAACAGCCTTGTTGATTCCCATCTTAAGAACCGCACAGTTCTCATTACAAGTGCCTCCCATGAAAACAATTATACCAATACGCAGCTCACTTCTGTGGTGTTAGACCATAGGGATCAGCTTCGCCAGAGAGCTTCGCTTGAGTGCTAAAGTCGGCGTGCTTCGAGTCGAACCCTGGACCCCGATAGCCATGGTGCACAACAGGGCACGTTTAATTAAGACGCACACTTTCGAGGCATTAATCACGTGAATTGAAAAGCAAAAAGTATCTGTGCGTGAACTATAAACGTGATGGGCCACTTGGAATTAATAATCGAAACAGCGACCCCTGCGAAAGTTGTGCGAGGTTGCAGCTGCACAGCCGCTGAGCCCCGGTAAAACCGCGTTGGATTACGTGGCGACGAAACGTTACGTACGTCGCATTTTGATGAGCCTCTCTCGCGTCATTCCGCGCGTGCGCGCATTCAGCCGTATAAAAAGCTGGCCGCCTGGAGGCGTGAACGGTGACGCGCGCATTTTCCTACAGGGGGGCGGTGCTGCGTGTCAAAGATGGCCGCCCGAAGCGGCGGCTCTCAGAGGCGCCTGCGGTTCCGGACGCCTGTCGCTTATATTATATAAACGTCGCCAGGTGCGAGCGCGTCGACTTTTACTCGTTTATTTTTTTGTATGCCTCCTACAGTTTCTTTGTTTCTTGTACTTTTCACTCTTCGCTTTCTTCTCGTTTCAGCTCTTTTTTTTTTTGTGTGTATACTCCTGCTTTCGTTTCACAGATATGTGACGCGGACGCCGCGCATTCGAGCGAACACCAACACGCACGCACGAACAGATCCCCGTGGCGGCGTGTCGCAATGAACACAGCGGCGACTTTTCCATTTGGAAAATGAAAAGCCACTCCCCTGTCACCTTGCCCTGGCTAACCCTCTCCACCTAGCTCGTCTTTATACTCGACGCCTCGGCCTGCAGCGGCACACCGGCTATACTCTCGGAACGCGCGTTTTCATACGCCGCCACTAACTTTTGTTTTATAACCCGCAGCACCCGCCCACTCTGTCTACCTCATTTTTTTGCACTTGCGTCGCGTCCTTATATTTTTCACCTGGCTTCACTGAAGGAGAGAGAGAGAGCAAAGTATGAGCGGCTGAGGGGTGATCGTAACGTTCTTCCCTTTCCCTCACCACCTCCTTTGTCTCACTTTATTACCGGCCGCCGGCTGTTCTATATCATCTTCATTTTGAAAGCGCTGCTGCCCGATCACGCGGTGTTAACCGAGTGCAGAAGGGAGGGGGGGGGGGGAGTGAAAAAAAAATAGGGGGTCGCTCCCGTTCGCGCTTTTTGGTAATGAAACGCGAGGGCGACGGTGAGGCGCGGATATAAAATGCGTCATTAAAGCCAGAGAGAGAATGAACTGGGACTGCGAAAGGTTACGCTTGTAGGTGTACCGTTTTTTATACAATTTAATCCGCAACCGGCTGAGGTACGGGGGTGGTGTGGTAGTGAGACTTACTGAACTGAGAGCTCTTGCATAAAACTTTTCGTGCCGGTGGCAGAGTGGCTGTGGAACCAAGCTGCTTGCTGTAGACTTCTAGCTCGTGCGGCGTCTTAGTGGTTACGGGGCTCGGCTGCTTATCCGGAAGGCGTGGGTTCGATCCCGGCTGCGTCGGTCACATTTCGATGAGGACACTATGATAGAGGCCTATGTACTGTACGAAATTATACGGAGCCATACGCTACAGCGTCTCGCATAGCCTGGGTCGCTTTTGGACGTTAAACTCCGTAGAAGTAAACCAAACTGAACTTTGAATCTCGCAACGGCGTTTAGAGCAAACATAATCTTGAACCCATTTGACATCTGTTGGCGCGACCAGCACTGAGTCGGCGGCTTTGCGGACGTCAGACCTGATGGCGAGCGAACACTTCATTGGCAAGCATGCGATATGGACAGCCCGGACGATAGCAAGCGTTGTCGGTCGTTCCATCTGTCCGAAAGTCCACGCCCAAAGATGGCTGCCCTTTAGAAGCGGTGAAAATGTCTTCTCTATGGGCGTTGTTTACCGGCACGAGGTAGTGGGCTCGGTTTCCCTGTCGTGGAGTCCCCTGCCTTGGAGGCTTCATTTTGATGAAGATGCATGAACTGTTTCTTTTCATTTTGGTGATTCCACAAAAAAAAAATCTTGCAGGATGCTTGAGCTTCGCCTTCAAGAGTAGAACGTGATAGCGTAATCGAAACCCGTGCGCATCGCCTTATCAGTAGCTAGCCCGGCCTCCGTTCTCGGTGCAAGCCTTAACCTTGCTGTAAGGAAACGAACGACTGTGCGCGTAGCATTGACCTTTTGAAACTATCCTAGAATGCCTACTACAAGCACAGTTGTTAAGTGTCCGCTGCGCCATAATTCTACCTTTTGCAAATAATCGAAGGACCCACTACGCGTCCGTGAGATAACACGCGAACCTACGCAGCTGGTCACTTTGTTGATGTTTTTGCAGCTGAGGATGATTAAATATGTCTGAGCGCTTTGTAATGGGTGGGCCTTTGAAACGCCCACTCGTTGCGCAATTCACATCATTTGACGACTGGTGCGATTCTATGCTTCTGCCACGCAATATTGTGTCTAACAACGAAAACGAGTCCTTGAATTTACAGTTCTTTCTTCCTTGCACTACATGACATTCATAAAGTGTTTTTTTTTTTTTTCCGAAGGTGTTTCAAGCAATATTGTGACGATGTGGTAGAACACCTGCTTGCCACGCAGACGGCCTGGGTTCGATCCTTGCTCGTACTGAAGTTTTTATTATTTATTTTATTTCAATCTTTCTCGATTTTCTGGTCACGAACAAGATGATGATTTTTCGCTCACAACCAAAGGCGTCGACACCGAACCCGACGCCGACGCCGGAATTTCTGCAAAACGAGCTCTTTAACGCTATCGTGTTAAAACCGTCACTCGAGAAAGTTATACCGTGGTCCCAACCTCACGCGTTGCCCGCCTCGGTGGTACAGTGGCTACGGTGCTAGGCTGCTGACCCGAAGGTTGCGGGTTCGATCCCGGCCGCGGCGGTCGCACCTCGATGGAGGTGAAATGGTAGAGGCCCGTGTGCTGTGCGATGTCAGTGCACGTTAAACAACACCGAATGGTCAAAATTTCCGGAGCCCTCTACTACGGCGTCCCTCATAATGATATCGTAGTTTTGGTACGTAAAACCCCACATATTGTCTATCTATCTATCTATCCCTCGCTCTTTCCCTCCTTCGAAGGTATATTCGCTGTGCCCGTCTGGCTGATCGAAAGTATCGCTACTTTTTTCCACCCGTGGAAACTAAATTTACGTAAAAGCGCGACGAAGTGTGAGAGGGCACGAACGAAATGCAGCGGAGCGTTCAGCGCGAAGTTCGTTGAAACCCAGACACGGTGGGCGCGCTGGGTTGCAGGTATGAATACTAAATACCGGGCGCCGTCATTCTGTCCCACCTATGGCACCGCACATTGCCCCCCCACCCCTCACCCCGGTTTGTGGTTCTGACTCAAGCCAGTAGCGTGAAGTTCAGTGAGTAAAGCATAGAGAAAAAAAAAATAATAAAGCACGCTCGAATATATACACATTAGGCTGCGCAGACACGTTAACAAACTTGCGCGGCTGTAAAACTAAGCAACGCATTGGATAAAAATTGATTTCGTCGAAACGTGCTCGCACTACGCGAGAAGCGAAACACGTCTGGGGTGTAAAAAAAAAAAAAGAAAAAAAAGGAGAGAACAAAATGAAGAGGGAAATGATAAAAAATGTAAACGAACCGCGAAGGTAGGGTGAGAGAAAGACGGGGGTGGAAATAGGCGACGGGTGATTAAGAGTGTATAACCGCGAGAGCGCACGCCGTTCACGGAGCGAACGAAATAATAAATAAGCGAGGGCGTTGTATCCTCCTCTCCCTTTGACAGCCCTCTCTCCCTCCGCCGACTCTCTTTATGGTTTACCAAATAATGAAAGCGAAGGCTAGCCTGGTAGTATAGGAAAGGAGAGCGCTTCGAACGTTAGCGTGAAGGCAAAAAAAAAAAAAAAAAAGAAAAGGAAAGAAGAGAGAGAAAATGCGTTAATGACTTGACGGCGTGAGCGTCAATACGGGGCGTTCTCGTGGCCGTCCGAAAGTGATGAGTCTGTTTGCGCGCGCTCGTGACATTGTTGCAGCGGTCGCGAAAGAACGCACCAACAAACACGTTCATTGGCACACGCATGGAACTGAATAACTGAAACACGATGTTGTCGCGGTGTGTGCGAGGCGCGACGGATTGGGTTGATGATTCCGGTGTACCTGTTGTGGGGAGAGAGAGAAAGAGAGAGAGAGAGAGGCAAATGAAAGGCATTGAGGTTAACCAGGTTATACCCGGTTTGCTACCCTACACGGGGGGAGGGGGGAAAGGGGAGGAAAAGAATCGAGAAAGCAAGAAGGAGAGAGAGAACAAGTGATGAGAGAACACATGTCAGCGTTCACCACGCACACTTAGACAGTCACAACTGGGAAATGTTTGAGACCGGTTCCTCTGCGGTTGTGTAAAAGTAGACTGGAATCCAAGATGTTCAAAAAAGGCTTGCAACGACTGGCTCCAAGGAATCAAGAACTTGCAGTGCGCAGTGAGCCGATGGAGTTGTCATTCCGTTGAGGAGAGTGCGCATCGTGGTCATGAGAGACCTCAGCAAAGCGATGACTTGTCGGTTTTTGTCATTGAAATCATCTGTGGACGATGATGTACACTGCGGGGCATTCTGCACCGGCTCTTTATGAGTGCGCAGTGGTGGCACCTGTTGTGGGGTGTGCTGTTAGAGTGTAGTGTCTACTGTCGACACTACTATGCGGCGTACTGTTGGCTTTTGCTGGACCGCGCGGGCTATTAATTTTTTAGATGTGAAGCATCTTATGGCGAAGCTTAATCCGGTGGTGGTGGTGGTGGTGGTGGTGGTGGTGTGCCGGCGTGACCACCCTTACTGCGCATGCGCAAACCTTTCAAAAAAAAAATAAAAAAATAAAAAAAACCTCCTCTCCCCCCTCTCTCTCCTCTAGGCATCCCTCCCCGCGGCAACCACACCCTCACTGCGCATGCGCCTCCTCTCTCCCCCTCCTACGCTCCCCCCCCTCTCTCCTCTAGGCATCCCTCCCCCGCGCTCCCACTGCGCATGCGCGTCCCCCCCCTCTCTCTCCTCTAATACGCTCCCCCCCTCTCTCCTCTAGGCATCCCTGCCCACAGCGTCCACACCCCCACTGCGCATGCGCGCCCCCCCCCTCTCTCTCCTCTCCTACGCTACCCCCCCCTCTCTCGCCTCGAGACGCCGACGCAGGCAGCGTCTGCTAGCGAGTTTCTTGGTTGAAAAAACCGACTGCTCGCGCTGCACAACCGTTCATTGTCCATCCCGTATATATGGCAATGGATCTTGACCTCCAATGTGGTGCCGGTGGGATATTTCTCCTGTGCGTTGTTGAACAATAAAAATTCGCAGCGTGCGCGTTAACTAAAAGCCGACTGCGGGTCTCTGTGTCCAGTCGGAGTCTTCTGTCTCTCATTGCCCATTAGCAGCGATTGGCATGTTCCAGTAGGAAACACCGCTCCATCACTGCGTGCTTTGCGCCTCCTCAGTTTTCTCTCCTGCGCAACGCTGCGATAGCGCCAGCGTCAACGCCACCGCCAGTGTAAGCGTTAGCGCCCGCTGCTTCACATCTACACATGGTTCCCTTTAGCGGGAGATGGTGTAATTTTTTTTTATATCTGGTATTTCTGACCGTCGCGTTCGTTCAATACAAAAGCCTTCAATACAGTTCGATTTATTTCCCATCTTACGAACACAGATGGAGGGGTTGTAGGTAAAAGTTGCTTAAGGGCAGCTTGACGAGCCTACAAACCTAAAGTACAGCAGGGAGCCAGTTGTAGAAATTATACAATTCAAAACGTAAGAATTACATATTTACACAAGGTACACCAGAGAATACGCGAATTAGCACTGTGTACATATAAGCAAACTTAAACTGAAGCCATGTTACTTAACTACTTAGAACACGACCCAGTCAAATTCAGTACTGTTGTCTTTTCTTTTTAGCTGACCCTCGCACCAACCACTTCTGCAGTAAAGCTCCTTCGTTTCAATAAAGTCCTTTTCTTTTTAGCCGACAGCGTCAGCCGACAGCGTCGGCGCAAAGCCAGCCCTATTGACATAATAGGGAGCGGGGGGGCAAGAGGGGGGGCGCATTATCAGCACCATACATTGGCATAATAGGGAGGGGAGGCGCTGCGATGAACCTTCACCCCCCCCCCCCCCTGAAGGGGGGAACCCTGCGCACGCTTATTGGTGTAGGGTCTAGCACTGTGTTGGCAGTTTTGCGGATGAAGTGGGATAGCTCGGCACACTCACTCATGAGTGCACACAACTCACACTCACTCACACTCATTTGAACGTGGTGAGTTGAGTATGAGTGAGTACTCATGCGTGTGAGTGGACGTGAGTATGAACGTGAGTGAGAACTCATGAGTGTGAGTGGTCGTGAGTGTGAACGTGAGTGAGTCATAGCTCGGCACACTCACTCATGAGTGCACTCAACTCACACTCATTTGAACGTGGTGAGTTGAGTATGAGTGAGTACTCATGCGTGTGAGTGGACGTGAGTGTGAACGTGAGTGAGAACTCATGAGTGTGAGTGGTCGTGAGTGTGAACGTGAGTGAGTAATCATGAGTGTGAGTGGACGTGAGTGTGAACGTGAGTGAGTGCGAAGGCTGAAAAATTGTGGTGAGTGAGTTTGAGTGAGTACTCCCTTAAAGTGCCGACCTATGGAGCTCGGCACACTCACTCATGAGTGCACTCAACTCACACTCACTCACACTCATTTGAACGTGGTGAGTTGAGTATGAGTGAGTACTCATGCGTGTGAGTGGACGTGAGTATGAACGTGAGTGAGAACTCATGAGTGTGAGTGGTCGTGAGTGTGAACGTGAGTGAGTCATAGATCGGCACACTCACTCATGAGTGCACTCAACTCACACTCATTTGAACGTGGTGAGTTGAGTATGAGTGAGTACTCATGCGTGTGAGTGGACGTGAGTGTGAACGTGAGTGAGAACTCATGAGTGTGAGTGGTCGTGAGTGTGAACGTGAGTGAGTAATCATGAGTGTGAGTGGACGTGAGTGTGAACGTGAGTGAGTGCGAAGGCTGAAAAATTGTGGTGAGTGAGTTTGAGTGAGTACTCCCTTAAAGTGCCGACCTATGCTCATACTCAACTCACCACGTTCAAATGAGTGTGAGTGAGTGTGAGTTGAGTGCACTCATGAGTGAGTGTGCCGAGCTCCATAGGTCGGCACTTTAAGGGAGTACTCACTCAAACTCACTCACCACAATTTTTCAGCCTTCGCACTCACTCACGTTCACACTCACGTCCACTCACACTCATGATTACTCACTCACGTTCACACTCATGACCACTCACACTCATGAGTTCTCAGTCACCACGTTCAAATGAGTGTGAGTGAGTGTGAGTTGAGTGCACTCATGAGTGAGTGTGCCGAGCTCCATAGGTCGGCACTTTAAGGGAGTACTCACTCAAACTCGCTCACCACAATTTTTCAGCCTTCGCACTTACTCACGTTCACACTCACGTCCACTCACACTCATGATTACTCACTCACGTTCACACTCACGACCACTCACACTCATGAGTTCTCACTCACGTTCACACTCACGTCCACTCACACGCATGAGTACTCACTCATACTCAACTCACCACGTTCAAATGAGTGTGAGTTGAGTGCACTCATGAGTGAGTGTGCCGAGCTATGAGTATGAGTGAGTACTCATGAGTGTGAGTGGTCGTGAGTGTGAACGTGAGTGAGTACTCATGAGTGTGAGTGGAGGTGGGTGTGAACGTGAGTGTGAACGTGAGTGAGTGCGAAGGCTGAAAAAATTGTGGTGAGTGAGTTTGAGTGAGTACTCCCTTAAAGTGCCGACCTATGGAGTGAGTACTCATGAGTGTGAGTGGACGTGAGTGTGAACGTGAGTGAGTGCGAAGGCTGAAAAAATTGTGGTGAGTGAGTTTGAGGGAGTACTCCCTTAATGTGCCGACCTATGGAGCTCGGCACACTCCATGAGTGCACTCAACTCACACTCACTCACACTCATTTGAACGTGGTGAGTTGAGTATGAGTGAGTACTCATGAGTGTGAGTGGACGTGAGTGTGAACGTGAGTGAGTACTCATGAGTGTGAGTGGAGGTGAGTGTGAATGTGAGTGAGTACTCATGAGTGTGAGTGGACGTGAGTGTGAACGTGAGTGAGTGCGAAGGCTGAAAAAATTGTGGTGAGTGAGTTTGAGTGAGTACTCCTTTAAAGTGCCAACCTATGAGTGGGACGGCATGTGAACCCAGTCATGGCTGCCGCAGATGCTATAGAACTTGGTCATCACTCTCAGAAACAGTGATTAATCACAAGCCTATAATGTACGCGTTGCTTTACAGCAGAATTTTTATGGTCGAGCTTTGCCGTGTGCCGTAGATAGAAAATTATCATCATCATGAACCGGCTCGAGCCCAGTGCCCGGTCAAGCATTCTGTACAGATGGTTAAGAAGAGATGCTGAAACGTTCCCATCAGCTCTGCTGTGACCCAGCCTTGCGCGACTCGGTGCTATTTATTTCTTGCTTTTTTTAAAATGTATAGTTGCTCCGGCGGTTAAAGAGTGACTAGTACCATATTCCCTCAATGCTTTCAATACGTAAAAAGTATTGAGGGAATATGCTAGTACTCTATTCCACCAACAGCCGAGACCCACATATATGAGTAACGGGGATTAGGTGGGGAACCCATTAAAGGGGGGGGGGGGGGGGGAGTTTTACGGCAGCTCCCCCCGCCCCCCTAGTCCCCGCTCTCCCCGACCCGTCCCACTGAGGCCTTTACTATCACAACGCAGGGCTAAGACGAGATGTTAAGAAAGCCCCCCCCCCCCCCCCCCACCCCACAAACACACCTTGCGTGTGGGCTCACGCCTATGGATGTACGTCCCTATAACACTGCCTGTTTGGATGTTGTTTCATTTGGATGCTGCTCCATCCAAAGGGTTCTGCGTCCCCTGCACATTCCCAGAACATGGCGGAGCTATTTCCTCCACGTTTCTTTGCCGTCGCAGTTAACGCGTTAATTTATTCTTCGCGCATTTCCTGCCAACTACACCTGCTCATACTACATGCACCTCGGCGAAATGGCGGCTGTGTTCGTTTCTGGCGTATTAACGAGAGGACACGACTGCGGCGACTGCGCTCGACAAAGATCGAATGCAACACGAGCGGAACAGTAATGTAACGGAAACAAATAGCAAAAGAAAGGAAGAAAGAAATAGAAGCGAACCAATCGCTCGGTGCAGGCGAGTACAGAAACACTTGCAGCTCAGTTGGCAAAGCGTTCGCTCGCTGGAGTATTCCTCGTTAACGGGACGCGCTTCAAACCACGTGACAGAGTCACGTGGGAAAGAGCGATGGAACGTAAAAAACAGGGGAGGGGAGGAGTTGTTGGTGGTGGGGAGGGGGGAGGGTCAGGGTAGGGATGGAATGCTCGTTTTGCTGAATGTTCTCCTCCTTAATTCCCGGCTTCGTTCGTTTTCCTTTTTTTCTGCGTGCGCAACTCTTTCGGAGAGCTGCGCATGGCTTGAGTGGTTCAATTAATATCGGCAAATCGTTACTACACACCTACTTCTCTCCCTCAACCGCAGTTTCCTGCTTTCCCTCTTCCGCGGGGTAATTGTTTCAGTCGTCAACTTTCCGACTTCGATTGTGGCTGGCTTTTCAAGTCCCGTCGCCGCTGTGGCGTCCCTACTTTCTCGTCTTTTATTTTTCTCTCTTCTTCTATCTCTCTAGCTCTCTTTGTTTTCACGCTTACAGCACCGCACCTTTTAACGCCTTCTGCGCTGACGAGGTTCGCGTGTTCACACTATCTAGAAGGCACAAGTGCTGGCAAAAAAAAAAAAAAAAAGAGAAAGATTTACAGTCGACGTGGCGTAGCTCGCGCACGCTTTTGAAGCTCGTTAATGAGTTTCTGACTAAGTTTTGTGCCGATCATTAGGGCAACGCTTTGTTTCCGGGTGCGGAAAAGAGTTAAATACGAAGGGACTCAACGTACTCGCTCTGCAGTTGTACTGTTCTGCTGTTTTCCCAGTTTCCGGGTGCTCTCCTTGTTTTTTCGCTATAATTTTCCCGTCGCGTGTGAAGGAATTACGCGAGCGTTCAATTTTTCATCGCTTCGCCGACGCACGGGCGTAGTAGCTGCGAACAAGCGCAAAATCGCGCGCCCGTATCGACACCTCGTCCGCTCTTAATTTCCTCCTAATTACAGAGCTGCGCCGCCTGCGGCGCGGTTGGGCGCTGGTTTTGCTAATATTCCGCAAAGAGAAAAATATGGAAAAACGGGGACGCACTGATGACGTGAGTGTGTAACGGTGCGGTCTCTGAGTAAGTTTTCCAGTCCGATTTCGAATGACTCGCACCGCGCTCTCTTTGTTCTATCTTTTTTTTCTCCCTCGTTCTTTTTGTTAATGACTTGGAACATTATAGTGCGGATGGTGGCGGCGTTTTTCAGGAAAGCGTAACCGCGGCGCATCCGACGACTGGCTGCTTCGCTGTGTGGGAAACGGGACGTTATCTTCGTGCGATTTAAGCGATGAAACCGACTGCTCGGAGAATCAAGAAGGAAAAAAGGATGTGGGAAGCACTTTTCAGGGCAATTACGGTGCTTGCCGTTCTGTGCGTAGAACCGAGGTAAGTCTAAGTGCACATCACGCATCCTTTCCACGTGTTGGAACGTCAGTTCTTATAAACAATCATTGGTTTTACCATATAGGCTAATAATAATAATAATAACAAGAATAATATCTGGGGTTTTACGTCCCAAAACCACGATATCATAGGCGTGCGCAGGGTTCCCCTTCAGAGGGGGGGGGGGGGGGGGGGGCGAAGTTTCGTCGCGGCGCCCCCCCCCTCCCTATTAAGTTAAGTATATGTGTGGGGCAGACTTTGCGCCCCCCCCCTCCTCTTTCAAATGACAAGGGGGGGGGGGGGGGCGCCTGGTGGCACACTTGTCATTACCCCGTTATAAAGGGGACGCTCATAGCATCCATCCATCCATCCAGCGAAGCGGTGCTGGCGACTTGAAATTCCTCTGCCTCCCCAACATTTTCACTCATAGTGGTGTGAGTAACACCACAAAGCGCGAAGGAAACTTGTTATTTCAGATTAAAATCAAAAGTGTAGCAGCTTTAAGGATTCGTTTACATGAAAGTGCCTCGTGGAGGGTGTGAATTTTGTGAAAATGGATCGATCGGGCAGCAGTCAAAGCCCATCAAGATGCGCTTGCGCGCATTTGCAGTTTCGGCTCTTCAAGGCATTCATCCATGAAAAAAAAAATTATAATAATAATAATAATAAGAAGAATTTTAAGAAACGCTAGCCAGCTTACTATCCCTCCATCAAAATATTTCCCGACCACGGCGGCTGCATTTCGGTGGGGTCGAAATGCAAAGAACACCCGTGTACTTAGATGTAGGTGCATGTTAAAAAACCCCGGGTGGTCAAATTTAGTCAGGAGCCCTCCACTACGGCGTCCCTCGTAATCAAATCGTGGTTTCAGAGCGTAAACCCTCAGCGATCATTAATATCCGTATATTGGAATATTATTTGGGATATTTTTATATATTATTGTATATTATATGTATATAAATATTGTTATTAATAATATTTGGGGTTTTACGTCCCAAAACCACGATATGATTATGAGAGACGCCGTAGTGGAGGGCTCCGGAAATTTGGACCATCTGGTGTTCTTTAACGTGCACTGACATCGCACAGTACACGGGCCTCTACCATTTCGCCTCAATCGAAATGCGACCGCCGCGGCCGGGATCGAACCCGCGACCTCCGGGTCAGCAGCCGAGCACCGTAGCCACTGTTCCACCGAGGCGGACTTAAATATTGTTATATTATTAATATTGATGCGCTGCATCATAGGCGTGCGCGCAGGGGGGACGGGGCAGGGGGGGGGGGGGGGGGGGGAGGCGGTTGCTCCCCCTTAGAAACCTAAAAAAGGGGGCGTGCAAAATCTGCCGCATACTTTGACTTATAGTAAGGGCACGCCTATTCGTCGCATCGATGTTGCCTACTTCCTGACGACATCCTTTGGGTGCTTGCGCAGGAGGTTCTCTCATACGGGGTGGCTTTCTATATAGGTTTACTTGGCCATGTGAGGTGCTTAGAACAGTGCGGAAATCAGGTGGGAATGGCATTCATAGATAGAACATGCCTCTTTGGCCCGTGAAGTAGCACCCTTCCCTTAAAACTCCTCGTGATATGCGGTTGTAAACGTGTCCTTTGAAAAATGATTAGCGCAGACATGGTCAGTAGGCATTAGAGTTCGGTCTGCCCTCGGAATTGCACGGCGCCAGGGCTCCAGGCGATCACTGTCGGACGGCACTTTGAAGAGAGGGACACGCTCTGCACAAGTCCAATAGCCAGAACGGCAGTTCGGTACAAAACACGGTCTACCCATTTGGGACACCTCTAACTAATTCCTTCGTAGATAGAAGAGCTTAAAACACACGCGAACGAGAAAGACTGGCTTCAAAACAGCGCGGCCGCACATGCCAGCAAAAAGACGCAGAATCAGCAGCTCGCGCGTTGCTGCCGAAACGTCTGAGCCCGCTTTTCGCAGCGCCATCTAAGAAGACACCGACTAAGATGCAAGAAAATTGATAACGGCCCGAACATAATCTGGACGCGCGGGGATTGCGCTTTTCAACGCGTTGCGGGGAGAGTGTCAGCACCTGTCTGTGTGTATTCTTACACCGTGGTTTAGAAGAAACGAGACTGGAAGGTTTTATCGGCTTCTTTATCCGCTTCAACATCTTTCTTGGATGTTATCAAGCATAGCCGATCGCCAGCCTGAAGCCCGACCGTGTTGCTACGCAACGACAAGATAAGCGATTGCCACATCCACACCCAGCAGCCTGACGCCCGCTGTTCGGCCACGCGGTTGTCTTCCATCCTCGTGCTGTTTCTTCAAACACTTTAGAACACAAGTTCGTCCAGTAAGTTCTCCTTAAGTTTAGTGCCGACGTAGAACTGACAGCTAGCTGTCACCAACGTGACAATATGAATATGAAGAAAGCCGTAGCGGAGGGCTCCGGAAATTTCGACCATCTGATGTCGTTTAACGTGCACTGGCATCGCACAGTACACGGGCATCTAGCATTTCGCCTCCATCTAAATGCGGCAGCCACGGCCGGGATCGAACCCGCGACCTTCAGGGTCAGCAGCCGAGCACCATAACCACTGCTCCACGGCGGCGGACTACCGTAAAGGCTCTGTCGTGAGTATCCACACGCTAAACCTTTCTACGGCCTTTATTATGCAGTGAGGTCTTTCAGTTCTTTCCGCCACTGCAGACGCCTTTAACGGGTTTCTCTTTAGAAAAATTGTGTTCGTAAAAAATACACCCTTACGAGACCCTTCGTTTACTACTTACGTCCTCATATGTGAGATGTAGATGAACTTGGCATAACGTGGCATAACATAACTAATCATCTTGAGAAACACTCGTGGAGTAGGGATGACGAATTCGTGAACACGGGGGGGCCCGTATTCACAAACCAACCTCTTGCTTACCTCGAGTTTTCCTCATCGCTCTTAAGGCTTTATTGAGCTAGATGAACACAGCAGGTCCAGTATTCATGAACCAATCTTGTTATCTTTAACCCTGTTACCATTTTTTAGGCCGTATAACGCATGTAGAGAGTACAGACACTTGAGGAAAACGTGAGGTAAGGCCGAGGTTGGTTTGTGAATACAGGCCGGGGTGTCCCTGGAACACACGTTTCGACTGGCGCACTTGTCTTCTTCGTGGCTGCAACTCAAGCACGATTGCGGATGGAATAAAGACCCCTTGTCGAAAGTTTGACTCCAGTGACACCTCGTGTTCGCGAATGTTTCATTCCTTCAAGCTTCCATCTACCCCTGAACTTGTGCCTTTTTTTTTTATTTCGTACGGGTATTTGCATTTTTGCACCCTTCTTTTGAACGGGTGTTATTGAACGCTCTTCGCGAAAAGAATGTCAGCCATGGTACGAAGAATTTAAGGGCTTAACTGTGTTAAATTTTTTCTTCAGAGTAATGAGTCCACGGAAAAGTCTAGGGGTATTAGAACTAGGGGTGTGCGAATTTCGAATGTGAATCGAATAATATCTGATCGAATAATTCGATTCGACTTTCTAGTAGCTGGTATTCGAAGTTTCAAATAACTCTACAGGACGAATATCTAAAACACGACAACGGCCAATGACGAAACTTGGTTAGGGTGAGGTGGCTAAAACAAGCGCTAACGTCGTTACCAGTAGGACTTTCTTAAAAGCTTTCGCCAATATCCTGGTTCAAAACTGAGAGTATGTTTATTAGAAAGGAGAAAATCTCATTTCCGAAAGTAAAACAACTCAAGTGAGAAAATTGTCAAGCCCTTCACAATTTCGCTTCCAAAACGAAGGCACGGACTTCTTGCGTAGTTGGATCGCGTATGCCGCAGGTGCAGTAAAACATGTCGACTTTGGCCCGCTCAACCCTCGGTTATTGGCCTTCACATGTGAAAATTTGTTCACACTGTGCAGTCGCCACTGCCGCACCACATCACTCGTTAAGGGGCCCCTCACCACCCCGCGTTCAAAGACGAGGGAGTTGTTCCCTCCTCGCCTTCGCTACCCTTCCCTACAGGGCGATATATCCTCCTCGCCACTTATTTCTTAAAAGCACGCGAACCATGTTAGCACTGAGCGCTCGAGCCTATCAGGATTTCGCGCTGCTCGGCTACACGCTGTTATCGCAGCTTGGCGCGGTCGGAAACACACAAAGTGAAGTGAAATCAGTTGATCGCGCACGAAAATCGTGCTAGACAAGGAAGAACGGATGGGCGGCTGCATGGCAAAGCAGTGCAGGAGACAATTCAGATCTGATATTTCGCGTATATGGGCCAATCGAGAGCATGTATACCATATACGTCACGGGAATCACTGTCTGCGTCACGAAAGTGTGCAAGAAAGACGAGAAACGCCAGGAGAGAATAATGCGCTCGGTTTTTTTTTTTTTTTTTTGTATTTTGAGAGGCTGGTGAGGGGCCCTTAAGAAACTGCGATCGTTCCGGTGCACAGTTAAAACGATGCTGTGAACGGGCGCCCGAAGATTTTTGGGCCCTGTACACTAATGACGATGAAGCACATCATTACCGATGTCCGATAATTCGGCGCGCTCGCGTGGGTGGAGCAAAACAAACTTTTCTTCCTCGTATTCTAAAGCTCCTGCTGCAACAAACGCGGAAGAAATTGCGACACCGTCGACAATGATGTCGGTCAAGCACGAAGTTTTGTTGAATTCTAAGACATCTCCAGCTTTCCCTTTAACCCGCGGGTAAGCAATGATAACAGATTCTTTTTTTTCTTTCTCGCTCATCGCTCTGATTGGAACACAAGCACACTACCCTCGTAGTATCCAGATGACATGCTCCCTACGTAAGAAGTATGCGGCAGGAATTACTATCGCGCAATACTACGTGGTATGGTGTAAAAACACCGGACCCTCAGATGCATTCCTATGGTTGGTTTCTTATACATCTATGATGGGCCTTTTTGCTAGCCTCTGTAATATTGGCGTCTCTTGAGTGGACTTCGGGCTGCACTGTGTTGCTTGCGAGAGCTGCGTTTTTAGTGGCCTCTATTCTTTCAGCCTTTGTGAATCCTTTCGAAGGCCCGGCATGGGACTATCCGTCGTAAACATTGTCTCGACTCAATGAATTAGATTTCCTCTACTTTTTTTTTTATTAAATGTGTTTAAGGAGAGGTTGGTTTCCACGCCCACGCTTTCGTCGCGCTCACGTGGGTCAATGTGTACACTATGTGGGCATTCATTGTCAGAGTTATTGCATATGGTTATTTCGACGTTTCCTAGTGAGGGTCTCGTCCTGGCAGACTTGATGCCATTAGGTCGCATGTGAGAGTTTATAGGCAGCGTGCACTGACCAGAGGAAGCTGCGTTGCTCACAGTGACCCGTCCCAAGATCGCTGACATTGGCCGCTAGGAGCACGCAGAAAACGCGCGACTAGAGTGCGTCCCCCCCTCTAGTCGAGCAAATTCACTATTCTTTCTCATGGAGGTGCTGCAGCAGCTCCATTAGACATCGACACCTCAGCTCACTCCAGCGGTTTTTTGCAGGAAACTCTACGCTTTACTCGTGGCCTCCGCGATTAGTACCGGCAACGCGCCGTTGCGGTAACGGCAGGTTGCGGAAGCCAATAGCGGAGGCCGTGGTTTACCCAACGAAATGGTCATACCTGGGTTATGGCAAGTTCACTTACCTTTCGTTGCCTTCTTCTACTGCCTCACCTTTTGTGCCGCATCTGTCCGCAGTCCGGTTGCCAGCGTTGAATCCTCGTGAATGGATCCGCCGCTCTAGTACCATTAGCTTTTTGCAGTCATCAGCGATGTCATTTGCTGGCACTTTCTGTTGCGCGATGTTCCATATGGTCGGTTGTTTTGTGATATATGCGTATTGATTTGATGTGTTTGCAATATGTACTGATGTGTTATTCGTCTGAAATCGCGAACCAGATGACCAGCGAAGCGCCAATGTGATGCAGCAAATATTTAGTTTGACCTAACCAATCATGTATACTTATGAAAACTTCTAGGCGTGATGAATATAAACATAAAGAACATTGTGGGCATGCAGCAATACCCCGAATATCTTAATTATGTACTATGAATTATTTATTTTTCCCGACTAACTGAAATTAGAATAGCTCACATATAAAAAATGTGAACTTTCCCCCTTCCCTACCTTTATATCTTAATGTTTGCATTCACATTAACCACCCTCTTCTTGACCGATGCCCCATAGTGGATAGGAGCATAGCGGATAGGAGCCAGTATTAAAAGCAAGAAAGCATGCACATGTCGGAGCTGTTGCTGCTTTGTTGACGGCGTTGTTGCGTTTGTCTCGAGGGTGTGGTTTTTTTTTTGTATGCTCCTTTTAGGCAACAATTAAAACCAGTTGGTACTTAGCACCCGTCCCGTCCACAGTGTTCTTTGTCTTCTTCGTGCGCATAGATTTTTTCCATTAGAAGCGTCAATGTTTACCAATTTGAGCTTGAGCTAAAATGTGGGCACTTAATTTACGATAAATGTCGTGGTGGAAGTTTTAAAATGTCTCATTATCTCCTCTGTAAACCTTCCTCTACGTGATCCTGCGCGACCGTTCACTGTATTGCTGATTACTTAACAGAAATAGTACAGTAATGAGTCGTCGATTTTCATCAGCTTTACACGCACCTCTCTCCTGGCGATGTTTTTGGGTACTATAGTAGCGAACGGCAATACTTAAACTACTTACCTTTTATTTTTATTTATTTTGTTATTCACGTGCGAGGAAATATACCTGATTATTTTGCATGGAACGTTTGTTGCACAGTAGAGCAGTATAACTGATGAGTTAAGCCCATCTGAAGAACATCGGCAGTTTTTTTTTTTTCGCTTCTCGAGCGAGCTTTCTGGAGATTCAGCTTCCGTAATCCATAATGACTGTTTCTTTTTTTCTTTTTTTTTTTTTGTCTTGTTCGGGAATGATAGTATCTTCAGGATCGACGTTGTCATTTCTCGTACGCAGACTGTCGCATATCATGTCTATACCCTATAACTTGTCCCTACCGGATGACAAGTTATCTTTTCGTCCACTTTTCTCTCTTCACATTTACATTACAATTACTTCTAATAACATCCCCTATACTGATTTTTTTTAAAGCTGATCGGTCAATCCTGACCTAGTGGAACACATTTCTGCTATTGGTTGTCTTCTAATACAATAACTACGGTTTCTGGGCCTCAAATGTGGTCTGACGTAACCGTTAGCAGCACCAGCCTATAAGAAGAGAAGATCCTATAAAAAACGTACATTCGTTGTTGCATTCTCAGTGTATTCTTTGGCCGCAGGAGTGCATTTTATTTTTCGTTCATTAATTGACTCCGTCGGCGTCTTCAATCTCTTGGGCTTTCTTGGATGCACATATTTGTCGCAAATTGTGCCTACTGACAAATAGGTAAACCGCATCAGCCATCGATGCAAGCGCATTGTTGCTGTACGGTCATCACTAGGTATTATGGGCTTTGCCTTTATTTTCGTTTCTGTTTCTTTCATTTCCGTATCTTTATTTCCCAATCGAAAGTTCTAAACAGTAGGCAAAGATCTTTTCCAACACTTCGAATGTCATCAAACTTAGTATCTGTGTAACAACATATTCGTTCAAGGTGCGGTTATTCCTACAGGAGTTAATGCGCTTGAATATGTAAATACATAACGATATTTCAGCCTACATCACTTTATATTTTTGGCACGTAGTGGTCACCTGTGGAACAACCTAAACGGGATTTGTGCTGGTGGACTTTCCCGTGTACCTAAATTCATTAACCACCAACATTGCTGGCATTATTTCTAGCGGCACTTTCGTCACTGACGTAAACGGGCTTTAGAGAAAAAATGATAGAGTGTTGCGAGCATGATGCTGTGACGCAGCACGCTTAATCGTCAATGGCATCGATGTAGGCTTGTCGGCGCATCCTGATTAAATTGAGTAAAAAGTAAAGAAACAAAAGAAGCACAAGGGCAAAAGAAGGCCCGATAGACTCCAGGGCCTCTGCGAGTCCAGCGTGGCTTTTTTATGCCCTCGTTTTTCTTTGCGCTGAAGAGCGTTTAATCACGCTTATGTTTTTTTATGCGTGATGCCAGTACTTGGTCATCTTGGTTTGCGTCAAGCGATGCAAGGTGAGAAATTCCGAGCGTGGAGCTTAGTGCGATGCCTCTTGCTAATGTTGTCGGGAGTCCACAATGTGTACGTCCCCGTAGTGTTCGAAAGAAAGGATAACGTAGCACAGTTGGACTCACCTTTGACCGGGGTAACTCCATTGTTTCATCATCCACAGATGTAAATTCGCTGCACTCGGTTACAATCCTAAGAAAAAATGCCAGCTCTGCCCACAGAAAAGCGGTGCACCCGCCGTTCACCTGCGAAAGACTGTTGAGCTAGCCTGGTTTCCGCTCGTACAGTTACTGCTTTTTCTCGGCTAATGTAAAGACTGCCTATATTAATAGTTAAAGGTTCGTCATTGTTACCTAAAACATTAAGGTTGGCTCAGCACGATGTCAGAATACGTGACGAAATTTACCAGGACGTTCAAGTTTCCGACCTAAAATAAATGAAGATAAGGAATTTTGAGGGCTCGTTTTATTTCGTTTTTTTTTTACCCAACCTTAATGAAAACCAGCAGATAATTAAGCCAAGTAAGGTATAGGAAGCGTTAATTCGTACTGTTTCATGTGTATTGTAGTAATTGTGACATAGATGAGAAGAAAGTAAAGTGGAGGAAAAGACAACTAAACCTGCGAGTTCCGAAGGTTGCAGGTTCGGTCCCTGCCTCCGTAAAGTTGTCTCTTCGTCTATTTTACTTTCTTCACATCAACATCGCAATTTCTACAATACACGTAAACAGTACAATTAACGTCCCCAATACCTTACTTGGCTTCATCATCTGCTGGTTTTCATTAACTACCTAAAATAAGCGGCACAAAAGTGGGTCTCCGTGAGAAAGCCCTCTTTCTGTAACACTCGAGAAGTACCTGTGTCACGAAAAATGAGTGAGTGCTATTGGTTGGAACACTTACGCAAATTCTCTGTGGGAGGGACAGCTACAGCCGTGGGCGGAGCTAACATATTGTAAGGTTGTGACCGAGTGTAGATCTGTAGCAGATACGGGGAAGGTTCCAGAGGCCGCCAACTTCCCAATCGTTGCGATGTCCACGCGACAAAGACGCATCGTCAATGCCGCGCGTCACCGTTAAAGAAAAGCGAGCACACGTTGCGGAATGTCACACTTTTTTTTTATTTGACTTCAAGAACACAAGTATGGAACACTAGGCGTCAAGTCGATAGGGGATTTGGTGGGGGTGTGGGGTCGGGGTACTCTGGGAAAGAGGCTCGGCCGAAAGGTGTCTTTGTCGCGAAAGAAACAGTAGACACTGTTAGGCATACAATGAGAACCAACGTGTACTACCTGTCCCGTTACTTTCTTTCTCTAGCTTTTTTTTTCTTACTTGTCACAGTCCCCTCTGTCTCGGCACACACAATGGTCTTTAGACGCCCACCTCACCAACGTACCCCCCTGTTTTCTTATCTTTCAGACAGCTATGCCTGCTAATCTGTCCCGCCTTCAGTGCTGCCTTATCTGCAAACAGCGAGCGAAAGAAAGTTAACAAACATTCAGGGGAAGCATAGCGGAATATAAGAAACGGTAAAGGTGGCGTGGTGAGGTGACCAGTTCAATGGCGGCTGGCCCATTCGGTGTGCCGAGCAGTTACACGTAAAAACAAGCGACAAGACCGCGACACTCCTGCTTTCGTAAAAGCCGGCTTCGCTCATTGCAAGCGGACATCTGTTTGGGCAAAAGTAACAAGACAAATGCTCGGAAGCACGCGGAAACACACCTTTCCCAGCTCCACGTAGTCGCCACGTTAGGCTTAGAACCAGACAAGCGCGATCCGGCGAACCCTCTTGCGAGGTGGTAGTTCGCGCCGCCTACAGGGCTTCATCGAAGGCTTAGAACACTCCTTTACATTGCAATTCGAAGGATCTTTTAAGGGTTGAGGGCTCGCGTTGTTATGTGTGTAGTGGCAGCGTTTTACAGTACGTGGTGCTGGGTGAATAAAGGACAGATCGAACAAACACACTCGGGAAATGCGAAGTCCAGGTTAGTGACCGCTTCTCTCCTTGTTTGGGTTTACAAAAAAAAAAAAAAAAAGAAAAAGCCTTCAGAGGTGTAGACTCCGGATGTGAACAAACACTTTTTTTTTACACATTCGACGCAACACAGAACACAGGTATGCTTTGGTAATAACTAGCTCCCGGAGAAATAAAATTTTTAAAATATTTCACAAGGAGACTATACCACGTAGGAGAAGGTGCCAGGAAGACGGAACAGTCCTTGGCAGCCGAAAGTTAAACCATGCGCCACAATAAAAGAGGCGACGCTTCGGTGAATCACAATTCGTAGACAAGACGTACACAGCGTCAATTGTTGAGTGATTTAAAAAGAGATCAGTGGTATACAATTGAGGGGAAAACAAAATACCTTCGCCGAACGCTGCAGTTATGACAACGGGTGAAACCCGGATGCTCCCATTTGCGTCCTTTAACGTCTACAAGAAGACCCGCTTAGGTGACGGCGCAATAAGGCGAGACACGTCAAACACTTAAGCTTGATTAAACTCTCGGCCGAGGCGAATAAAGCCGCGTTTATGGAGATCAGTTTCGACGGTACAGTACACTTGACATTGACCTGGCATCGAGATTTGTCTGGAAAGTTCCTGTTGACGCGCGCCTTATGGAAGAGTGGGGGTTGAGGAGGGGGGTGCGATGAACAACGAAGTCAGTACAGTCAGCTTGGTTCTGCGGTTGGACGCCTCTCAGTATTACATTCGTTATGCCTGACGTCGGGGGTCCTCTAGGTCAATGACGTCACGATTTATACATTCACTTGGGGCATGCGACGGACAAAGAGGGAACGTGATGCTATCTTACAGAGGCTGGAACGATTGTGTGTCTTGTGTGATGCGAGTCGAGTTAGTTAGTTTTTTTTTTTTTCTGTCCTGTCTGTGTGCTCCGTTCGTGTGTGCTGGCGTGTTCAGACTTGCGACAGAGTCGGTGGAATCGGTTCAAGCTTTTCAGCGGATTAGGGAGGGGTCGGGTTGCGTCTCGGGAATGGATGCAAATGGCTTTGTGCCCGTTGCCGCAGCGGGTACCCGAAGCTTCAAACATATACCGAGACAAAAAAAAAAAAAAAGAAAACGTGCGCGGTTCTCGCGCAGTTTAGGCCAACGCTCGTAACAGTGTAACGCAGTGCGTTCTTTCGGAAGCGTCCAAGTGCTCAGACATTTCGCTGTAACAATGCGTGGCTCGCCTTAGCCACACTAAACTTTGTACTTCGATGCACTGCGTCAGAAACGAAGCGACGTGGCCTGGAAATTTATCAGCAAAGTGCGTGTGGTTGAAAGAGGAAGGCGTGGGCAGGTAGGATAACGTCGGTCACTAAAGCGGGTCTCGGCACTTCTGTTGCCTCAGACGGAGGATGAGATACACTATGTACAGTTTATACAGACCCGCAATAGCGCCGGCGGTTAATATCGGATTTGCAGAGCAGGCGTTGCGTTTAGTGTATAGGGGACAGTTGCATTTTAACATTGGGCGTACAGCCGCAGAACCTACGACGCCAGAACGCTGAAAAAGTGTGAGTTTACAGATTCCAGTAATATTTGTGCTTTTTGAAAGCAATGTTAGGATATTGAGGGGCTGTGAAATTAGGGTGCTCGCAGCTTGCTCAGAAGTAGAGTCAGGACGACTGAGTTCTCGTCGGCTTTCTTCGCGCAAGTGTGTCTAGTTCCCCGAATCGCCGCAGCAGTGAGCTGGGGCGCTGCGACTAGTAGCGACGCTCCCCGTCGCGTTGAAGATGCAACGATAGCTAAGCCCGTGCATGCACCACTGAACCGTCTGTTGCTGCTTTTTGCGTCATGCTCTCCTTGCATTGACGTAAGCAACGAGTTAGGCATAGAGACGCCGTTTTATACTCCGTACGCCAACTCCAGACGTTATGGTTCGCAAGCACGGTAAAAAGAGACGACCGGAGTTCTCGTACAATACACTCCGCTGCCTCCTTGTATGGCTGTCGAGCCGATGTGGCCGGATTCGTAGTAGGCAACGCCGCAGGCTCACTAAAACTCCCAACACTGTACAGTATTTACAGATTTCCAGCTGCTGGCGCTTCGGGGGAAGCTTGGAGACACATTTTAAGGTTTTGGTAAGGGAGGCGTTAAACAGATAGGTGAAACAAGCTTGACTAAACATAAGTTAAGCAACAATTATAAGCTTTTATCAGCCGGGGTTTATATGTAAGAATGGGGGGCTGTGTGGAGTGCACAGCAGGCACCAGAGTCAATCCGTGTCTGAAAAGCTTGAACCGACAAATGTTTGATAAAAGCTTGAAGAGATAAAATGTCTCAGATCGTTAATTTAGCATGTGCTACCAGATGGTGGCCCTATCCTACACTGTCATAAGTTTCTTCGCCAATAAATCGAAATTCTCGCTTCTGCGCCACAGTCACCAGTTTCAAAACGAGGCGTTGGCTTCAACTGTACATTCTTTCCGTATTTCTAACTTTTCATTTGATCTGTTACATCACGTGCTTGATAGTTACAAATTTCAATTACCTTACTTTTATTATAATAACTTTTAATTGTTCAGATTATTTTTGGTGATTCTGTAAACACTTACAGTTATGTAATCTGCCGCGATGATGCGTAATGTGCATCTGCGATTGTGTGTTGTTGTGTTTTTGTGTGTTTTGGTCGTATAGCTGCTTAAAACCTGCCGCAGCTTGTATGAGTGTGTCTGTTTTTTCCGGAGAACTGGGTTCCCGTGCGTACGAAAAAAGAAAAAAAGATGGCAACAGAAGCTAACGATACTTCTTTTCGCGGTGGCCGCAGGGTCGTTTATAGCTTGGCACGCAATGCCTACAGCGCATGCGCCGACCCTACCGCCGTATACACAAGTTATGTCACAATTGTTTATTAATAATTATTTCTATACATTAGCGTGAGCAGGCAGAACGTGAGGGGATATTGGTTCGATGAAAAAGGGGGGAACGGAAATGACGTCAGAGGTGTCGAGCCCACGCACTTTAATAAACTCTCGAATGCCACGCCTCCTCTACGTGGAGGACGTTTTACAAGGGCGGCTTTAGAAATCGTTGTACAGTTTTTTTCTTTCTTTGTTTCTCGAGTTTTTAAAGTAACGTGGCCTGGGAACCTCGGGGTTCATAAAAATGGGCTGGGCTAATAGTTTTTTTTTTTTTTTGCTGTCTCATTACGTTGAGAAAAGCTGACGTAGGAAGGGGGGTGGGAACCGTATCGTGACGCTTGTATTGATGACATCACTAGACCAGTTCCGGCAAGTACGTCACACTATCCTGTTCTCTCGGAGTCTCGCAGAGCTTTCGCATGCACCCGATCTTTGAGGGACCAGTATTATCGATAGACCACTCTAGTGGTTTACACTCGCTTCTGCGTGTCATTGGCCTCCAGCGTGACACATCAGACAAGTTCGAGACGTGAAAATAACTCCGGCGTGGCGTGTGCCCGTCCGAATTTCGTCGTCACAACACTTACTCTGGACCGGGTCAACTCGCACTGCACGGAACTCCGCCTAACAGGTGGTCTATTGAGAGTACGCCACCCCGTGGCGTGAAGGGCATGCGTTACAGTCTGCGCAACCTGCAAAAATCAAATTCGGTGCAGTAGTTGATCGCGTGGGACGGCGAAATCAGCCCTCGCTCAATACCTCTTCCGCCTAAACTGAATAGTGACATCACACACAAGATGGAGAACGATTGTGGCGTAGGGAAACGGTGTTCTTTCAACGCGCGGCAGGGAATAAGGTAAAACGCTGGGAGTTTTTGGTTGTCTCTCGTTCTTACGAACGTGGTTCGCGGTTTTTTCGTTATAAACGACAAAAGGCAGGACAGTTATAAGGGTGTGGCTTGCCAAAGAGCACAGGGAGACAACACTCGGGGAGGATAGATAGCTTTTTGATTTTTTTTCTTCCTCTTTTGCTTTTGTTCGCCGAGGAGCGAGCGACCGCTGGTGCGGGCCTGAGGCCGCCACAATATCACCCGTATGGAACGTCAAAGAGTACCTGTTCCAAATTTGGTGGCGGCGCCCGCACCGGGGGGCACCGTGAAAAGCCGCTCCCGGGCGTACAACCGAAGAAAGGCATGTACTTTCAACCTCTCTTACTTCTATATATATTATATAGTATATGTCTTATGTATATAAAAAACACATTCCCCCCTTCACCAGCGCGAAATGGTTAAACAGACATTCACACGACGTACAATCTTTCTGGTTAGGTAACTGTGTGCTTCTTTTTTTTTTCTTAACTTAGCAGTAACCGCCTGTCCCTGGTTTGCGATAATGAAACAGTTCGGTCCCACACTGCGGCATAAGCGGCTAAGCGCGCGGCATTTCAAGCCGATTGGCTACGTCCAACCGTATATGCGCATGCCTGTCGTCAGCTCCGCCTCTCAGTCTCTTACCAAGTGCTTCTGACAGGCCAACGCGCTCTGGCCGACTGAACACGTCCCGGTGCATTGCTTTGCAGCTAACCATAGAAACGATGCCGCCGAAAAATCAACAACTGTCTACTCCGAAACAATCGAACAGCTGCTCTAGTATCCATCGGTCGGCACGCTCTTTGGTATTGGGCCGAGGTGTCGACAGAGCCTGCCTGAGTGGCGGTCGTGAAATGTTGCCGGCGAGCGAGGGACCAAAAAGTTCGTGAAATACAGGGCGGCGATGAGAACAGGGTGCGAATGCAGAACGCGAAGCAACGGTACGTGGGACTGTACCGCGTTGTTTCTTTCTTTCATTTTATTTTTCGCCGAGTGGCGCCAATGTCGTAGCCGCCACGTGACAAAGTTAGAAGACACCGAAACAGCGTAAAATAACGGCTACAGGACGCGAAACACCGACTACATCGACTGTACAAACCTGCGGAAACCTGCTGTTTTAATTATGTATTTTTTTTCTTGCTCGTTTAGCTTCATCTCGTTCTTAAACCCCCCTGAGTTAAGTTTCGTTCGTGGTGCACCGTGTTTTAACCTATCGTATCTCTGTCGACTTTCGCTTGCTCAAATGAACGCTTACTAAACTAAATCAACGAAGCATTTCCTGTCTTATCGCTCCATGTGTGTGTGATTAGAACCAGCACGCGTGGAATCCTGAGTGGACGCGCTATAACGGAGCTATTGCTCGGTCACGTGGCAAAACACAATGAGCAATAGTTAAGAATAATGAACAAATGAAATAGTCTTGGTTACGCTCGCTCCCGTTTGAACCAGGCTTCTAAACAACCGCGTCACTTGGGCGTGTTTTCTTCAACAGAAAGTTTCAGAGCACACGCAACGCCTCTAACACTGCCCAAGATCATTCGTGTCAGTTCGACGTTTTCAGTGAACACATTCAATGGGTGGTGTAGCCTGTGACACGTCATCACGGAGTTCAGTTAACGATGTGGCTTATAAGTTCCATAAAACATCGTTGCTGTATGCTTTTGCCGTAAGCGACGACAAATTGGTATGTCGTTTTTTATTTACAAATAAGCAACGAATTCAATTTTTTCACCAGTGAATCAGTTGAAGCAATTTCTCCTTTTGTGGTTCCAGGTTTTGGTCGTATTATCCGATATCACGAACGAACCGCGGTTTCTGAATGTTCTTGTGGGGCGTGTTTACGGCGTGAATTTCGTGTACAAACATCGTAAAACACATCAATAAATGTCACTCATTAGGTTCGTTTGACACAAGTTTCAAACACAACGAAGTAAGAAATACACTGGAAAGTTTTCAGTCGCGCAATACCGTGCGTGAGCGAGGTGAAAATTTAAAAGAATAAAAAATGGAATGAGGTGTGCAGCAAGGAGGCTGTCATCACCATTATTTTTGATTGGTCCTGAACTTCTCACGTAATGATGCTAGCGGAAGAATTTTTTTTTTTACTTTTCACGTATTTCAAGTTCTCATTTCCGCTGCTAAAAGATACATCTACGTAATAAAAGCAAGAGTAATTTTCATTCTGAGCACGGGTACTGCATTTGCCGATTTCGTTTACCCGTGCTCCTTAGATAAATGGCAAAGAAAACACATTGGAATGCGTGAAACATGTTTAACACGTGTTGATATGAGAAAAGTGGCTTGTGGCAGTGTGGAACCTCTGATAAGAAACTCTCTTTATCCTGATTGACTACCCGCACGATAACAGATGATGTGATCGCACTGAATAATAATTACGTTTTTATCACTACCTAAGAGTACTTACAATCGAAACTGAATTGGCGGACTTGTATACCGTGTGTGATAGCGCTTTACTGTGGGCCCCAAAAATCTGCGGGGTAGAAGCTTCGCGGTAAAGTCGAATTCAATATTTCGAAGTCAAATACATTTGACAAGCATTGACTGGAATAAACTTTGTACACGAACGTGAATTCGAAGCTTGAACTCGAGGATGTGTGTTTCGAGGCCGCGCGAGAATTAAGAGTTTATTTTCAATTCCCGTTTATCGCAATTTTTCCTGAGCATCTGTGCGTTGTTTTGCGCTACAGGAGCGCGCGTATGCACAACGACAATGCTTACCAAGTTAGTCTCTGCTTTATGTGTATGCCATTCGTTTTCGAGAGTCCTATGAGAAGCGCGCACTGCCACGTTGCTGTCAACGTAACACACACCAACGTAAATGTTGACAGTTGGTCGCTCTTTTCAAGGGCGACAAAGTTTTGATTTGACACTCATTAGAAGCGAACAGCGATGAACACAACACTCATGCCCACACATGAGCAGACAAAGATCATTTTGATTTGTTTGTTTGATTCTGCGAATCAACAGAGCCTGGGCCCTTTCGTAACATTCGTTGACGCCGTGCTTACCTTCTTACACAACAAAAGATCAGCTCATTGTACACTGTGACTGGAGTAGACCTCTCGTGTTTCGATTTTTTCTAGACACGAGTTTTTAAATCTTAAAAAAAATGAACACCAACACGCGAACACAACAGACACAATCTTAACGCTGATAGATACACAATTCAAGACTGAACGAAGCATACAAGCCAACTATACATAACACATTTTTGCATTTGTGTCAGAGATTACTGGTTAATACACGTGCACACACACAGACAAACACACAAGCCTCACAGCGGCGTTTTGGAAAAGCGCCACTCGTCGTAAGGGTGTTCCTAGTTTTGATTTCACGTCGTTCTCAAATAAAAAAAAAAACTGTGACGACCACAACACGCACCTCTTCTTTCTCTCGAAAGCCTCGCTTTAGAAGTTCGAAAAAATTAAAAAAAAGAAATCTCGCTAACACCGGCAGCAGCCTCAACTCGTTTTGCTGCTTCACCACCACGTGCTATCTATCAACAGCACGATCGACATCAACTCGTCTATACATATAGAAGGTGTGGAAGAGGAGCGGAGGAACGAGAAGCTCTTTCAAAGAGGAGTGACGTTCAAAATGGAGGCGGGATTCGAACCCCTCACAGGTTGGCTCGCTGGGAGCAACCACGTGACCAAGAAATATCACTCTTATGAGAGGCAGAGAGCAACGTAATGCGTCTGCTGTCGAAGATTTTTTTTTTTTCCTTGGGCGGGTGTCGGCCGGGTTACAGGTGGCAGCGTAAGCCGGCAACCCGGGCGAACGTCTCTTGGATTCGAACTCGTTGTCACACGTGCGGCAAACCGACGCTCTTCGTCAGTTCGTCGTGGAGTGTGAACATGTATACTTTGCGTTTTTTTTTTTCTTCTTCCTTTGCCTCACGTCATTGTTTTTAAGTTGAGAGAGGCAGAGACTATGGCTTGAAAAACTAACGGCAAAAAAGTACAACATTAATGGGCACGTTATCCTTCTCGCTGGTTATAGAGGTTTTCTATAGTTTTGCTCCCCTAATTAGTTTATGCGGCGTGACGTCATACGGCTTACCGGTCGTTGCACGTCAATTTGCACGTTCTGTGAGCATTGCGCGTGGCAGCAGCGTTCACACAGAGATGGACGCGAGTCTTAGCACGTTTATATGCACAGGCCCTGCCTGCCTTTCAGTGAGCAAGCAAAGGACCCGAGTAGATAATTAAGCGAATGACACCTTTAACGTCGTCGTCGGCTCAGGCAGAAGAATGGCGTAACGTGTTGACGAACTTTCCAACGAGATGTACAATATCGCGTAATAGTCAGCAAAATTATGGCGTAAACTGTGACCAACTTTTGTACTTTTCATTTTTTTACGATCGCTTGTACTGGAGTTCTTGCATTGTCCAGTATGTAAAGATGTATATCAGGCGGTTTACGTATATGTCCTGGAAACAAGAGGGCTATGCAAGTATGCGTGTGTGTGTGGAGGGGGGGGAGGTGAGTGGGTAGAGTATTTTACAATATAGAAGTCAAGTGGCGAGGCCTGCGTGTCTGCTGGAGTCAACTCGAAAATCAGGAGTCCCATCACGTAACGGTCTTTTAAGGCGGTGTTTCCACACTCCGGCGTTTTTTTGCAGAAAGAGCGAGAATACGCATGCGTTATTCGCCCAGTTTTGTGCGCTGTTGCGTTATAGAGATGGTAAACAGGAAACATTAGGTATGAAACCAAAAATTGTCACGTTTTTCGTGCTGTTAGGTTCATGTATATTTCGCTTTGTGTGTGTGTGTGCGTGTCTGTATGTGTAGTTTGCGAGTCCTTTTGCTGGTCGAAATGTGAAGGTCGGTGTCCTTGCGTTGTGTTTCTGCGCCATTTCTGCTATACTGTTACGTCAATTCGACGCACATGCAGTGTGACATGGTATCCTAAAGCAGTGTGTTATGTCCCCATAGCGGCCAAACATGAGAAATTTTGTATTCCGCCATTCCACCACCCCACCAAGGAAGGAAGTCTGCGGGCGTCCAACAAGCGAAGGGGGGGGGCGCATTTTACTGCTTCTCCGCGAAAAAACAAATAAAAAAATATAACTACCCGGCTAATCGATCGAGACTGGGTGATACTGATTTCAAACAAAAAAAAATGTCTCTCGAATTCTCCCATAATCTTGAGATGCAACAAAAGTTAAAACAGAAGGCGAGACTATAGGCAACGCAACACCTCTTCGACATCACCGCCTTAATTCCGCCACGCGGCGCGTCCTGCGAGCCAGCCCGCCATCATCAAAAGGCGAACGGCCGTTCGTGATGTCACCGGTTCTTATTTCTCTTCTTTACTTCCGGTTAGGAGCGTCAGCTTTTCGCGTCCATGAGGAAGAGAGCGGGGCGCGTAAAAAATAACGGCCAAAAGCACTGCGACGGGGTTCTGACCAGTGGACGAAACTGCAGAACAAAACGAAAAAAGGAAAATAAAGATTAGGAGTGGTGTATGTATATGTACAAACACATAGATGTCTAGATGGATAAGGGGGGGGAATGCTGTCTGCGTGCGCGCAGTGAGGAGACAGAAAGAGAGAGAAGAGCGCAGAGACAAAATGGCGGACGTCCAGTCTAGTCCCCCCCCCCCCTCCCTCCCCATCTTCCCCCAGCTCCCTAAGCTTGTTCCGATGTGCCCGGCCGAGCCAGCCGGTCGGCTGTACGGAGGGAGCGAGGCCGGGGCTTCTCGAACTGTATCTATAAATATAAAAGTTATCGATTTTTACATTGGGCAGCGGGGGGGGGAAAGAGGGAAGCAGACGGGAGAGAGAGGGGTCCCTTCCTTTTTATTTTTTTCCCGCCTTCCCTCCACTCCGGTCCTTGGTAGGAGAAACGGGAGAATGAGGGAAGGATGATGTGGAAGAGGGTTGGATGAAACTAAAAATGGGAATAAAAGAAATAAGTATTGGCAAGGAAGCGACGGAGTCGGCGCCGTGAGGAGGGATGACGGCTGGGGAAGAAAAAGGGAACGACAGAATGAAGCGACGGAGCGCGGCAAAAGGATAAGGGTGTTATATATCTAGAAAGGGGGAGGTAAAAGTAAGGAACGGAGGAGGAAACGGAAAGGCAAAAAATGGAAAAGGGGATGACGAGGAACGGGGGGAGAGGAAAAACTGACCAATGGCGACTCAGAAGCGGCGGCGGCGGCAGCGATCCGAGAGCGAGGTGGGTGGTCAGTGGGGAGAGAGGGGTAAGGGATGAAGGGCAGCCAGAACTCGGGGAAAGGTATAAGGAGCCTCCGACGACCGCACTCTCCGACGTCACAGCTTTCGGGGGAGGCGGCGGTGGAGTCCACTTTTGGCGGAAATGTTTTCGGGCCGCGTAGAAGGATGAAAATGCGCGCGCCTGTTGGGGGCAGAGCGCGCCCGCGCGCGTTTGTCTGTTTGTTAGTGCGCACGCGCGCGAGGCGACCCTCTCTCTCTCTCTCTCCGCTATTTCACTCTCGCCTTTTGCTCATTGGCACTCTTTCTCAATTTTCGTCGTCCTTATATCCCCTTCCTTATTTTTTCCCCCTTCCACCTTAGCTCCGTTCTTCGGGAATGCGGTGGTGGCGGCTGCCGCTGCAACGTCTCGTCAATGTGTAGCGCTCCCGTTTTTGGCGTCGTACCCCCCCCCCCCCCCTTTTTTTTTTGTCGTTCGTTGCTACGCTGCCTTCTCTCGAGCGTCCAAGCCTCCCCACTCCCCCGGTACTCATCGCTGTTGCTATTGCTCGCGCCTCTGCCGAGTGACCAGCGGCTGCAATAAAGGAAAGAAACAAAAAGAAAATGCAATGGAGGGAAAGAAGCGTATTGGGGACCGTCTCCCAAGCGACGGTTTGCTGCGTTAAAGTTCGCCCGTCCTCTCGGGTTTGCGGCGCCTCGTTCCTAGCTGATCATGGCTTCCGCGCGGACTATTGCAACGTAATTAGAAGTTTGTCATTTTTTAGAGTTGCCGTTTTTTTCAACTTTGTCATTGATGAAGCTAACAAAAGTCGAATTGGCTCAAGCGACCGCGATGTCCATTTCCATGTCAATATAAAGAGCGTGGGAATACGAGCAAAGTAACAAAAATAAAGAATTCTGGAACATACAGGGTCACTGTAACAAATGTACAAGGACAGAACAGTGTATGTTCTAGTCACTTTTGTGAACTCTTATCGATGTGAATTTACGCGCTGCTTACTTATACGGGACTCACAATTTCAATTTGCTTAGATAAACATCGTAAGTATTATCGTTGATTATTTATTTCCTCTGTGTAATTTAATGTAGCGTTTTTCTCGTACATGATTGGTTAAAGAAACGGAGCCATTGCGTATAGACGCTGCGGTGATCTTCAAGGCTGGGTGGAGTGTTGCGTGTAATCAGGTGCTCGAATTCCCCATCTTTTTTCGAATGTTCCCGGCAAGTAAAACATGGCATCTAAATTGCGTTATCTGGTGCGACATGCGATACCAGTCACAGCCCCAATCTTTCTTTTTCTTTTTTTTTTTTTTTTTTTTTGCAAATTGGCTCATAGAACTAAAATCATACCAAAGAAAGATCAAGCCAGGTCTTTTTAAAGACAAACTATGTTTGAAGCTTGAATTACAAATAATTCTAAGAGTCGTCCTGGCCTGAATACATTCCTGCGGTCATTTTTTTCTACTGTGACAGGTTTCAGGCCTAAGCTGAATGTAATCAATAACTGCCATTCACGCACAAACGTGTTTGTTGTCTTTAACGTAGTCACGTAGTTCTTCCGCTTCATCGGGCAGGTTAGCTTCGAACGGAAGTAAGTAACCACGCTACAATGTAATAATGTAAAGTGCAGTAACAGGGGGGGCACGAAACAACTGGAATTAGCGTATATAGCCGATGCAGTCACGTACTTCTCGCGCTATGGGCGTAGTAAATCGAAGGAAACGCGTTTTTTTTCTTCTTCCGATGGCCGCAGGCTTATACTATCGAAAGGCTGAAAGGCTTACGCACGGTACGGCACGGTGGCGTTTTCTTGTGCACGCGGTATACGGGAAAACACCGTCCTCCCTCTACCGCACGCACGCACGCGGTATACGGGAAACACCGTCCTCCCTCTACCGCACGCACGCACGTACGCGAAATCCAGGAAAGCGGCGAGAAAGTGGGCACTGCTGATGGCAGTTAGTGCAAGACGCCGGCCAAACGAGGACTCGTTTAGCGACGAGAAAACGAGCCCCAGAGGCGCGGCTAGAGCGCGCTGCGCTCGCTTTTACTGTTTGGGATTTGTCTTTTTTCCTTTCCCTGCTCGCTTCGTTTGGGCTGCGCTTTAGTTTAGCGTTTTGCTTCTTCGCGGCCTTTTTATAGGCGAATGGGAGTGACGTCACTGGGGACTGGCGGGGTGCTAGGAAGTGTCGTACACATGGGGTGGGGAGGAGGGGGGAGGGAGAGGGAGGTTGATGGCTTTAGAGTAAAAGTATGACACGACCATGAGTTTCCGTGTAGCGGCGCCTAGTTAGGATCAGAATTTATTTGTACTAAATACAGAAGTATTATAAATGTTTAGTATGCATAAGGAGGTCCAAAAGGCGAAGACTGTATCGGAACATCTTGTTAAAGGCAATTATGGTATTACATAATGTTTAAAGTAAAGGTAACAGGGCTGAGAGATATGAGTAATTGACGAAACATGTTGACAAGTCATGGTGAGCACGGCAGTACTTTCATAAAGTTCAACAAATGATTTTGAACTCTCAGTTTTTTATACAGTCTCTTTGCTAGGCCACCGTGGATGTGATATACAGCGCTGTTGGCTTTGTTTTTTCTTTAAGTTGCACGTGATTTCCTTCGATGGTTGTTTTCATGGAATTATGCTCCCGACACAGAACATCGCTCACAATTGAGTTCAACAGCTTCCGTGTCGCGCTAACTTAACAAAGCAGTGTAACTTCGAAATAGTATTGTCTTTACCTTTTCATTGGGTAGATTTTTTTGCGCAGTTTAATGAGCAAATTAAAGACGAATGTGTCATGTCCTTGTGGAAAAGAATACGTCAGTACCTTTTTGCTGGAAAAGAAAAAAAAAGATAAAGAAACGTAGTGCCCAAGAGAACGCGTAAAATAAGCCCAATGCACAAGTGTAGGCTGTACACTTGTGCATGCTGTACTTGGGCAGGCTGTACAGCGCCATATTCTCACAGCCACATCATATCTTCCACCCTGCTCCTCTCTACAGAAATTAGCATCGACGTCGCGCTTTTACCGCTCCTTATAGACCTCATCCCATCTATTTCACTTTTCCTTCGATAAACCACTTCTCTCGCCACTCAACGTGGCGTAATTCCCCTTAACGAAGCAATCAACGACACATTTACAGCGATCTGCGTCTTGTTCAAGCGTTATACGCTTCCCTTCCAAGCGCTTTAGTATGCCTTCGCCACGCGAGCGCCCAGCCGAATAGGCGGCTTCGCCGCACGTCACCATCGACTCCGCGGCGGTCGGGTTCAAGTGGCCGCGTTTCGGAGCTGCGTCGCGTACAAACACACTACCGACACGACTCTCTCTCATGGCGCCTTTCGGTGTAGGCGAACCAGTGCAGCTCGAGGCTCTAAGAAGAAGAACAAGGAAAGAATGGAAAGAAAAGCGTTCCAACACTTCTGGGCTGCCGTCGTTGGCCCGTAGCCGTCGCCCGCCCCGATCGGCGTTCTCGGCTGTGCCCGGCCCGGCGTCTGGCACCCCGGGTGACGTTTACGACGTTGTCCTCGCCGCTTTACGACCTCTCTCGGGGTCTTTCTCTACCGCCGTCGTCGTGCCGATGGCTGCCGCTGTCTCGAGACCCCACCCCCCTTTCCTTCGCCTCGTACTCCTGTACTGGCGCGGCACGAGCCCCGTCGGAGAAAATCCGAGCCGCGCCTACTCGAACGCGTGTGGCTGCTGCCGCCGCTGCTGACGAGAATGAAAGGAATGTTGCGCCCTCCTCCTAACAGTAGGCCTCCCTCGTTAATTATTCCGTTTTCTTTAGTTGGTTCGAAAATAAAGAGAGATGATGATGTCGCCATTTTCTGGTAAAGGCTGTACCCATTTTCACTTGGTTATCAGAAAAAAAAAGAAAGATATTGAAAACAACAGAATAAGTTCGTGCGTTCGGTCATTTTGAGTAAAAAGCTTTTTTTCTTTCTTTTTTTTTTTTGTAACAAAGTTCACGAATGTCTGGGGCACGCAAGTGGGAAAACGCGCGCATGTGATGGTGTCCAGTTAGGGCTCGTAGCAAATGCCAGGGCAGGACAGAGAGAGAGACAGTACGAGAGAGGGGGGAGAGAGATTGCTTTTTTTTTTTTTTTTAAGGTTAAGAATGAAATGACGTGCACAGTGCGCGATAGATACAGGATGTGTTTTTCCTCCGTGCGACCTCCAATGTCTCAACGGGTGTCATTCTATATATATATTTTTTTCTTTTTGCTTAAGAGAAGACAACTAAACATAAGATAGACCAGGGATAGCGCTAATGTCATATGGTACATGGAGAAGAGGCCAAAAGTGAGCACTGGTTTGCCCTGTGATATGTTACTAATGTTAACATTTTCTAGTTTTACTTTATAGTGCTGCGTTATCGTTCTAATGATCAAATAATCTCCAAAAGTAGATCAAAAATGTTTTTATTATTTTTTCTAACTGAGTTAGCCTGTTTACATTATACGTCCATTAGAGAACTATTGCAAACCACGACCATAAATTTTAATAACTTTTTTGCGTGTGATTGCGATTGTAATGTGCGTGTATCTGGAAGCATGTTCACTCGGCCATCTGGATTCACTTGTTAGACGATTAGGCGTATGTCAGCATATGCTAGGCAAACACGCCCAAACATTCAATTAAAAATCTTTCTGTCTTCTTTGCTTCTCTCTCTGCACGAAACCGCGTAGGGAAGGCGTAGTGTTTCTAGCTATAGCCAAACCTATGGCCTCGCAAAAACTGCCTGCAAATGCCTCCGTCTCAGCGCCACTTGTCAAAAGCCGCGGAGACAGCAGTCCTCTGCAACCAGTTCGTTTATCAACTCGAGACAGAAAGTGGCGTGCTAAGTTACCCTCGTCTATACAGGACATGCTCTCCATGAATCCTATATAGCTTGCCTCGAATGGGGCGCTCACTTCTCTTCTTTTTGCACCGGTCATCGAATCCTGACGCTGTCGTCTCGTCCCGCCTATACAGTAGCTGTCATCGCTAGAAGGAAAACGAATGATGACAATGCACGCTATTTTTTTTCCTCGCCGCTACGAAGCTCTGGACATGTCTTACGACTAAGATTTGTACGCTCGTTGTCCTGCCGATGACACTACCTTCTTCAGTTGTAGTGGAGGTTGACTCAATTGTTAATCAACTTCGCTTTTTATTTGTTTGAATCGTCGCTCACTGGCATATACGGGGCGGGTACTGCTGTCAGCAATTCGGACTGTCGTGCGAAATGTTTTTTTCTTGGAGCTGTTGGGGGGCGTGGTAGAGGATGTCGTTCCCAGGCTTTCTTTTCGTCAACCCCACGATAGACCGCGCTTGAACTGATCTCTCTCTTTTTTTTCATGCTGATTACTCGTTGAATCAGTACTGGCGTTTCTAATCTCTGCGTTGAGCTAGCGGTTAGTTTGTTCCGTTACACTAGTTCAAGTTTGCTTGCGTCGTCGTTCTGGTTGCGCTAGAAATGGTGGAGAGCAATCAGACAGTCGGTATGTCGGATTTTAGTGTCAGTAAGCTTATGCATACTCTCGTGTTTGTAGTACCTATCTGTTAACCAGAAATGTTCGTTCTTTTGCTCCTGAGAGCATCTATTACACATAAATTTGTTCTTCAAACGGAAGGCAACGTGCTTTAGGATCGAAATGTGGCCTGGTGTGACGTCATGCTGAGTTAGCGCTTTCCGCATCCTTCATAGATTCGCACTTGAAGTTGTTGCAAAGCGGAAGATAAAGGCGAAGACAAAGGTAGACGTATTTGGACACGGCGCTTCAAACTATGTGTGTCATGGTCACTGCTTTTTAACCTGCAGAAAACTACTGTGACAACTAGTGCTCCCAAATGTAGTTATGTTTGCGGCCGCTATTTCCCTGTTTAGTCAAGAAAACAAAATATTATTCTGTTATGGCAAATCATGTAAGTTGTTCTTAATTTTGAAATTTTATTGCATGTTTAGGTTGCCTGAATACACGTAATATATGGTGACAATGTTTCTTTTGGGGTTGTTCGACTATAAAAAATTCCTTCTCTTCCTCCCCCCCCCCCCCCTCTTCAGTTCTATTGCGGCTTGCTTGCTCAATTTACTAAACTGCCGCGCCGTATTCTTCATTTAATCCAAGCTTACATATTTTCTAATGCCTTCTGTCAGTTTGAAGATGAGCATTCTTCGACGCTCGTGTGTCCATATTTGTTCTTCATATTTCGTAGACGTACCGTCGTAGTTCTGTTTGTAGGCAGAACTAATGAAACGAGATTTGACCTAACTTACTCAAAAGCTTTTTTTGTTGTTGTTTTGCGATTATCGCCTCGTACAGCTAATACACCTTGTTGTTTTGTCTTCCTGCTTAGCTGATAAAAAACAATCCTCGACGCTGTTATGATTAATCGCCCAACCATATACACGCAGTTAATCGCTATCATATGGGCATTCAGGTGAGCTACACAACGTACGTTGTTTTGTGATTTTTCGCGAATTCGTATATTTACTATGTGTATATCTGTCAGGTAGAGAACTCGTGCGTGCCCACACTTTGGAGAAGAGGAATGAGGGAGAGAGAGACGTGCAAATGCTAACTTGCACGATACGATTGTGTAACGGTAACCTGTAACGGAAAGCTTGCTTTGCCGCAAGGGCACCATTAGTGCGGCGAAGCTACCTTGCTGTCGTCGAGGCGCGTTTATTATGTCCGCTTTGGGCGTGGTTTCCAGGGCGCGATAGAAATAAAGAAAAAAAAAAGGCGAATTGTGTTATGAGGTCGCTGTGTTTGGCTAAACCACTCGCGAGGCCAGAATTGCTTATTAGTTTTTTTCTTTTTCTTTTTTTTTTTAATACGATACTTTTGTTTTTGTGCCTCCGCGTTCCTCCCTAAGTCTAATTTATAGCCTCGTCGGCGCTCTACTCGTGAAAAATAGTACTACAAGAGCTATAAAAAGTGGTAATAACAAAAATATGAACGTGCAATAAAAGTAGATGCGAATATAAAAAATAATTAAGTAAGCTGAAACGGGTCGCTGTTTTCCCGGGCTGTAATAATAACCCTGCCAGGATCCACGGCATTCGCTGCTATTATCTATTTTTCCAAGTTGGCCGATGATAAATGTCTACGCATGCCGTGCTTGGCGCGAATGCGAGCCGCCATGTTTCCGATTGGTTTGAACGCCTTACGTCATATCTGTCTTCCTTTTATTTCAGCCGGGCGCGTCTGTTGTTATCCCCCCCCTGGTCGCATAAATCTCAACCCGGGTGGCTTGACAATCGCTTGCCGCACCCGAAATTTTAGACGAATATTACGCGTCCTGCGGTAATTTATGGCCTGCTCCTGCCTCCGTTAGTAATATATATGGGCAGCTCCTGTAGAGCGTGGCAAGCGCCGTATACCCCATAAGTGATCGCTCATTTCTTTATGGTGTTCTCGTTTTCTTTTTCCTTTTTTTCTTTTTTTCATCATAGTGATTATCAATGATTATCGGGGGGCTGTCGTTTTAGTGGGCTTGTACTGCCGCTCAATCTCTGGCAAGTTCTTCGCTTTTAACATTAGTCCGCGGATTAAATGTCTAAACAAATGTGTCAGTGTACTATTTCTGTGTAGCCAGGATGACGTGATCGCTTTGTTACTTGAGACGTGTTCGTGAACTGATCGCGAATAAATTTAAATGTCCATCTAAGTCCAAAAATGAATTGCTCTCCTGTACGTTCAACTCCTGTTGTGCGGCGGCCGTAAGCTTGTTGGTCGACCTGGCGTGTCGAGTGACTCAAGGTTGCGGTTGACAAAACGGGAACTTAAGGTGACGTAGATAACGCTCGAGAGATAAAATATGATAGTGAATGTCGTTCTGTGTGCCAGAAACTTATGGAAAAAAAATGATAAACTGAGTAGGCCTGTGACGCCCGCATAGCTCGTGGTTATCTCATACGCCGCCTTCGTACTACCTTTCTTGTTCATCAATTTCGCCCCCCCCCCCCCCCTTTTTTTTTTTCTTCTTTTTTTCCTTAGTCCAAGCGTGCTTTGTGTAGCGTGAGCTGCAGGATGGCGTAAGATACAACTGACTATGTGAAACGCATTACCGCTTCTGTTGTACATCTCAAGTATAATTAACAAACAGCATAAAAAAGGCAGTTTACCGTTTAAGTTTTGAACACCTGCATTCTTCCGGCGTAATATTTTTTTTAAATTCAACTTTAATATCTAAACACCGTGATTGAAGAGAGTAGTTTCTGGTTACTCAAGGCCAGTAAGCATATTTAAAGCAGAGACAAAAGCAAAGAAAAGATGGTGGGTAATCAAAAGAGACATTAGCTGGCTACCCCGCACGTGTAAAGGGAAAAAAAGGGGGTATAAAAGAATTGAAGAGAATTAAGGAGCAGAGGAGCATCCGGAGTGCTGCAAAGTCACCGTAACAATGTCTGACTAACGCAACAAAACAATTGTCCAGATGGCTTTACGCAAGTCAGATTACGAACTTAATTACATCGACTCACCCTAGGTGCTTCTTTATGTAATTTTTTCTTTGGTTACTGTGATTTTCACGTATCGTATTGTCTGTGAAAAGGAGTAACCGGTGCTCTATGAGAGCGCTAGCATCTCCTAAACAACATATAATAAAAAAAAAAGAACTTGCTAGCCATGAACTTGCTAGCTGTGACATTATTAGCTGTCAACTTGCTAGTTACGACTGAGCCGGTAAATTATCGTGCTGATGAATGCTCTGGCCTTTTATTTTGTTCTATCGTTTCTTTACTCTGTAATCATCGTTGATCAGCGGTCAGCGGCGGCCATAGCGCATGACGCAGCGAATTTGATAGGAGTTAGTCAGCTCAATTCGAGGAAAACGGGATCCCCGCGAGTTGAATCACGTAAAAAATGGGCCCTCCTCATCGGGGACGCTGTCCGAACGGGGACAAGTGCGACATCGAACATAACGCTCAAAATACGGTAACTAAGACGAAAAAAAAAGTAATAGAGGTCGCTTGAATGAAAGTGGACACGCGATGACCACGCCAACGCCGAAAGTGGGTGAGTGAGTGAGGCAAGAGAAGCAGACACAGTGTGCAGAAAACGATGAGCGAGAGAGTGGGGCGAAATGTGTCCCACATACGGTCTCCATTTTCAGAGGGTTATAACTCAAACCGGGGAGTGAAACTACTTCGAACGTCCAGTGTAGTACGGAATAAAAATAATAAGTGGAACTCGGACAGGGGGCATTCTAAAAATGCAGGGTCGGTTAATGGGAGCAGGACATTCGGAATGACCAAGCACGAGAGAAAAAAAAGTGAACCGATCTAAACGAGGCGAAAGAAAAATTGCTGCTGATTTCCAGAGATTAGGCGTTCCGCCTGGGAGCGGAGGAGAAGCCTGATGGAACGGCTCGTGTGGTCACTGCTGGATTTGAACGTGTATAAGACGCGCGCACGAGTCAGGCGCGTGCTACGGCGCGTTCGGGTCAGTTGACTGACCATCGCTGTTGGCCGGACACCGAATTTGACAGCCCAACGAGGAGGAGGGAGGGTTTTCTGCTGGGTTACGCGATGCGGATGGCCATAGGGAGAGGGCGATGGTTGGGGCTTTGCAAGTGTGATTTGTGTGCGCTATTCGGCGGTCCGGACAAGAGGGCAGCTTGAACTGGACAGTGGGCAGCGCCGCGGCTGATTTATTTGGGACGCGATAAAATGTGCGCTCGCGCGCTTATTGTGCCGGACATGGCGACGTCGCTGTACTGCGCATGTCCGGAGGGGGCTTCCGACTCATTTGGCAGCGGCGATTGGAATGGCCACAGATGTCGGGAGCTCCGTAGGACGTCCGCGATGACTCCTGCCTTCATTTAAGGCTGGGATTCGAAAGAATAAAATGCGTAAAAGTGTGTTGCTGGCGAGCGTTGCTTCATTCAGCGTGTCTGCTGCAACAGCCAGCGGCTCACAGTTTAACCTTGGAAGCGGCGTCATTTTAAGCATGAGCAACAGCAACGCCTTTGTTCTCTCTACTTGCCCGGCGTGTAACATTGTGTCCGAACACCGGTTACAAATGTTTCTTGTCAGTGACACCTTGCGTGTGCATCGATTCCAGGTGATAATAAAACCAGCCCATATACGTCCCTACCAATGCGCTACTTAAAAAGCTACGCATCCTCTGTTAGCGGTTCTTTCTCCCTTACGTTTTTACTTTCCTTGATAAAGGTCTCGAATTCGACAGAAAAGTACACATGAGTTTACTGTCCATAGATGGTTGAGGTAGTGCGCGTTGTTTACCGTTCCACCCATACTTCTCCAAGTCTCATTTATGGCCCGATGCAGGGAAGAAATTTCCGGAAACTTTGCTTTTATTTTACGTGTGGAAATCACGATGATGTTCAGAGGCACACAGCAGTGGAGGACTTTGGATTAATTTTTCCTTCAAGGGGTACTTTAAGTTGCACTCGAATCTAAGCAAACGGGAGTTTTGTATTTCGCTCCCGTAAACAAAGTTCAGTCTTATAAATGTTCCTTTCTCCTTATTACCCGAAAGAAAATTGTTTTTCTTCCCAGATTTATTTTCTTGGACATCTTGCTTTAACACCGGCGAATCTTCAACGTCACCGACCCCATTTAAGCCGCTCTTACGTAGTTTACCTTTCTTCTTCACCAGATAACCGGCAATTATCTACTTCCACTGATTAGCGATAAGTGCGCGAACGCCCATTCTCTCCATCTTCGGCGTCCGCGTCTTCGAACGAGATAGCGCCGGGCCGAAGCGGCGTCCATTTTCGCTACATTTCGTTCCCTCCCGTACCTTCTTACACCTATGCACTGCTGCTTCTGCTGCCGCTCTCGTACTTAGATCTCGGCTTCTCGTCTGGCTCATTCCGGTCGCAAATGGAATCATTTGGAGGAGGCCAAGAAGAATTTCGTGGAGTCATTTCTTCCTTCCCCTCCCCCATTGCCTCCTCCTCCTCCTCCACCATCGCAGTCTCACCCTTTCAGGTTCACCTTCCATCTCTACAGCTTCTTTATTTTCACGTTCTCTCGTCGAGCTTCGCTCGTATACACTATCGTTCTCTAGCTTCCCTCCCCCCCTCTCTCTCTTTCATTCCTCCTCGCACTCGACTGACCGTTCGCTCTCTCTAAGCAGCGGGGCTCACCCCCTTTCCACTTCTCTCCCCCCCCCCCCAGCGCGCGTTCTACATGCGATCAGTGCTAATTGTCCCTCCGATTCGGCCTGAGTGGCTGCGCGCTCCGGAATTAAGCCTATTAGCCTGACTGCAGAGAGCGCGGACGGAGCGGGAGAGGAGGAAAGAGTGAAAGAAGGCGTGCGATCACTCTCTCCCTCTCTCTTCATCGCCGGGACGCACTTAGAACCGCGCTCGATGCAGGAGACGAATCCAAGAAGCGCCTGACGGTTCTCTCGTCTTCCCTACTCGCCCGTCGCTGGTCGAGCGAGACTGTCCCGTTCGTGCAGTCGAACATTGCAGTAAAGATTAACTTAGGTCATATTGAATGTCCATATGGGACGTGTTTTCCCCTACTTAGAGGTATATTTCCCTACTCAGCACATGTTTTCTTTTACTTTTCGGCTTCTTGTTTTTTCGGTTTCCTTGTAGACTGGACTATACAAGTTATTCGTGTACTTATACTGCTCTTGAAGTGCGCATGTCTTAGGGGCCGATTATTCTACTTTTGTCCACCATCTCGACGGATTCCTTCCTAATCTCGCTATTCCTCAGTCACCCCCCCCCCCCCCCTTTGTGTGGGGATGCATAACTGACGCCTATTTCTGTGTGACTTGATATGCTGCCAGCGATCGAAACAACAATGATGCGCCAGTGTGAGATACCATTCGCTCACCAAGCGATAGGAAATGACGCGTTAAGTGAATCAACCGTTAAGAATAACGGTGCTCTAATAACCGTCAGGTTTTTAAACATAAGAACCTAAGGTTCAACAGTATAATTCACTCAGTTAAGCGTGAAAAAAAAAAAAGGCTGCCAGGCGTCCTATGTCTGCAATAACGGAGTATCGTTCGACCGGACGTAATGTAAACACTATAACAAACTTCATGACCATGTTTTGCCTCGTCGCGTTGTTGCGTGCTGGCACGTGACAACCATGAATTGAGGCTTTTGGGTTTAGAATTCACAGTCAAAAATGTAGAAAAAAAACGAAAAAAATCTGTGAAACGCGAAGTTCAGTGGGCGCTTGTCGACAACGAGTACCTAGTATTTCCATGTTTTTTTTTTCGTTTTTTTTCGTTCATATAAAGTGGACATGGTGCTGCAAGAATGGCTTACGTCTATTCAAAGTGGTTTCAGTTTCAGTTTGTTATTAGTTCAAAATACATATGTTCATTATTAGTAGTATGCAGAGTAGTATGCAGGATTGCACATCACAGCGCACATCGTATACCGCAGATACGGTACGATAGGTCTATTCCAAGAAGCTCTGAATCACAACGGCGCTTCCGTCTTGCTTAGATGCTTATAGATCAGCAGCAGCGGTGGTGGATGAATCGACGCCGACTCGTCTCCGCAACCACTCTCGCGCTAAGCCCGTCGGCATCCAAACGCCACGCGACTCGATCATCATCATCATCTCCGCAGCGCTCGAGTCACAATTCAAATCGAGCCCTTCCCGACGGGCGCCTCGGAACCAATAGCGCGTAAATCTTCACAGCCGCGAATGCATTCAACAGCTGACGACATCTTTATAAGCCGGCGCCAGTGGGAACTTCGCATTTCATTCGACGATGTGTGGCGGGCAGGGGGGGAGGGGGGGGGGGGGGGCAAGTCGTAATTTTCGTAGCAGGCGCCGACGCGTCATCTAGCTCGCCTGGGCAGCTTCGGACCCGAGAACAACTTCTCTTAATGCGACTCATAAACTTCAGTTTGTCTTTGCTTTATTGTTTTTCCTTTATGCGTGCGAGCTCTCTACCTTAGTCTTGGGGGGAGAACGAATTAGTGTCGTAATTCTGCATGCTGCCACGCGAGGTGTGAAGTCTCGAGAGATTCCTCTGGGAGAGAGTGAGAGAGGAAGGCAAAGGAAAGGCAGAGAGGTTAGTCGGGTTGTGCCTGGTCTGCTACCCTACAATGGGTGAAGAGGAAGCGGAAGAGAAAAGACGGTAAATGTAGGGCAAGTGGTATGCGCGCACGCATAGCAGCGTTCGTCTCCCAGTCCCAGTCTGTTGCAGTGCTCTGAGAGGGAAAGAGAGGGAGAGAGAGAGAGGGGAAAGGCAAAGGAAACAAAGGGAGGTTAACCAGCGGAGATGTACACTGTTAGCAAAAATAAGCCGAGATGGGAGTAAATGACTTGTCCTCTAGCGCATGCCCCGATGGGGGGTTTTATATACTCCCTACAGGCGGTGTAAAAAATTTACTCCCCTAAATCACGGTGTTTTTGGGTGGATTGAGGGGAGTATTTATTTACATCCATCGGGGAATTTTTTTCGGGTAAGTATGGGAGTAAATTTTTATATCCATCGGGGAATTTTTTTCAGGTAACTATGGGAGTAAATTTTTATATCCATCGAAAAAAAAAAATGACCGCCTTTCGCAGCCGTGCAATCTGCGAGCGAATGTTTAATTAGCTTCGAAGCACTTAACATTGATCACACGTACACAAACATGCACACAAAGCTCGCAAATTATTACAACACTCACATCGACCGCCACTCGCGCTGCACAACCAAACGTCGGTCGCCGGGTATATATAGGCACCGTATTCCGACCTCCCATGTTGCTCTGGTGGGCACTTCTTTTACGCGTAATTAAGCAATAAACATTCATGGCGTAGGTATAAAAATACAATTGGCTGATAGGTACCCCTGAAACACACATATCTTTTATTTTAAGTCCGCCAAATATTGACCGCTTTTTAATTGGCGAAACTTAATTATCAGCTGGCGCTCTCTCGCATGGGCTGAATTTGCATTAGCAGTACTGTGTGTGTGTCCATAATATGCACTGAATCGTATACAAACCCACAAACCACGAGCGGCCGTGCAGAGCACTTCAGCGGCACACATTCAGCAACACCGGCGAAGAACTGAGGAGGCGCCCCGCCGCAACCGCGTTCTTGTCGCCGCCGTAGCTAGGCCTCTCCCAGGAGTACGGCCAGGCTATACGATGAACGACTGTTGGCGATCACAAAATGCTTGCTGCTGTGCAGTTTTCGTGGTCGTTATTTTTCACAAAAAAAAAAAATATAGGTGTTCGCTATCCGCGCAGTTTAAGCTACGGAGCAATAGACTTCAACGAACGAGACGGTTCGCAGTCGCGATTCCTGTTGCTCGCAGTGCATGAGCAGACGTATGTTAGTTCAGTGGGTTCAGTGTGCCTCTACCTCGTATCGGCGCTCGCCCTCGCGTTAAATGTTTGACAGCTGTGGGCACATGGCGCAGAAGAGACAATTTTAACTATTATTCATTCCAGCAGCCTTTATTTACTGTAAAACACATTCTTCGATTCGCCGGTGGCCGGTGCGAGCTCGTAGAGCTCGCCACGGCGGCCGGTGCAGCACTGCGAGCTGGCTCCACCGCTGGCTTGATACCGACGACTTAGCGCAGCCTTCTTACCGCTTAGAGGCAGTGGTAGCAGCCGGTGAAATACCGGTGACACTCCGAGAAGCAACCGTCGCCGGCGGTCGGGGCGAGCGCGTTGCCGGCGCAGCTCTCACACCGGCCGCCGGTCAGCTTGATGCCGATGTCGTGCGAAGCCTACTTTGTACCACTTCGAAGTTCTAGCCGGTGAAACTCCAGAAGCAACCGCTGACGATCGCGACAGCTTACTTTTGTTACCGTTGAAATTATCCTTCGCAGTTCTTCGTAACTCGGCACTTTGAAGCGAGGTATTCGCGGCGTGTCGGTGGCTTGTACTCCTGTGCTTGCTTGCGTGGGCACGGCCGTTCGGACAGACAGCTCGTGGTCGGACGCTGGCGCGAGTGAAACTTCTCTCTGTCCAGAGTGGCTCAGCGGTGCGAAAGACCTTGACACGTTCCCACTAAACACCAACCGGCTGTTGCAAATCCTCGTTGCACTGATAATTTCGTTGTCTGTCGACAAATACTCACACGGTGACCCACACACGCACACACACGCACGTCACGAAGAAAAATAGTTTTAAAACTCCCATAGGGAGTTTCTAACCACGTGACACGCAGGTCACGACGAAAAATACTTTTTAAAACCCCCGTAGGGGAGTTTCTACCCACGTGACCTAAAACTCCGTGGGGAGTTTAACAAGGTCATGTCGTTCATAAACTCTGTCATTAAGCAAGGGGCGTTTTACGACGACATGTGCCGACTTCACTCCGCTACCAGGGGAGTAAATGATTGGGGCATGGGAGTTTTGGGGGGCTCATATGCTGGAAAAGCTCCCATGTCGGCTAATTTTTGCTTACAGTGTACAGTTAACTACCCTGTACTTGGTAAGAGGAAAGGGGGGAGTGATCGAATGAAAGGGGAGAGTCTATGAAGGCGCTCTAATGACGTTGCTTTCTTAGAGACAACAGATGGAACGACTTATTGTGACGGCGTATTAATAATGGCTTTTAAGGCGAAAGCCTCAGGTGACTCATCAAACGCGAAAAGTGATCGTCGACGGCGTCGGCGTCAACACAAGTGATGCAAAAATTCGTCATGTGGTGACCTCACCCTATGACCTCATCATGAAGTCACGGGGACGCCAAAAAGTTGTGACGCCACATGATGACGTCATTGCATTACATCGTCGCTTGGTCAAAGGTGGGCCGATCACGGAGGCAATGCAAAACAACGCCATGGAAACGTGTGATTTTACACATCAGCTGGAGATCGTAGAGCTCAATTGTCTTTAGGAAGTGCACGGAGGGAGGGTGAAGAAGTGAGCCATGCTGCTGCTTCTGCGTATGCGTGTGTGTGTGTGTGCGAAGTGGGGTAAAGCGATTTAAGGAATGGAGATGGGTTTTATCGACTTATCGGGTCATGATGACGAGGCAGTTTGTAGAGAAATACCCCGATAGACACGACGGTGCTGATAGCGCACGGACAAGACAACACAATCGGGCATTGTCGACCTCCGCGTCGAACGACGGTACATAGAAAAGACGACGGCGCCTCGTCGTCTCTCTGCATTTTACCACAGCGCGATGCAGGCGGCGGCGGTAGCTGAAGCAGCCGCGGCGGCGGCAGACAGTCGCGCTAGTCGCGAAGCGACGAGACTGAAAAAAAGAAAGAAAGAAAAGTAATAAAACGATAATAACCAATAACAATAACGCGGACGAGTGGAGAGTATGCGTAATAAATAAGCCCGTCACAATGCGCCGTAAATCTCGGCGAGGAAGACCGGACCGACGCCCGCTTACTGCTTCGACTTCGGTCTCGCCCGCTGACGTCGTTCAGTCGATTTTCCATCGCCGGTGTGTGAGTGTGCCGGAATAGAGTACGTTACCGCACGAGCTTCTGGATTGTTTTCTGTGTTTGTCTGTGTGTTTGTCTTTAACGATTCGTTTGTGTGTTTGTCAGAGTCGCTCGGTATACGCGGGTGGTATGTTTGTGTATTCGACTCCCGTCGCCTCTCGCGCGTGCGTTTAGTCATCCGTCCTTCTCTTTGCTTTTTTACGACTCGTAGTTCCATTCTGAGACCGTTCCTAAGCGTTTCCTGTTCCGCGCGCTTCCCCTTGTTGCCCGACAGCGCGTGCTTGACGCCTCGCTTTCGTTATTGTTTTGTTTTTCGTTCGTTCAGCTTTGTCTTTGGCTTTGTCTTCGGCTATTTCCCGGGCCCGAAGATTTAGTGAGCCTCACTTTGTTCGTGCGAGACGGGCTGTGTGAATGATTCACGTACGTCTCTTTCCAATTCTCCCTCACCAACTTTTTTTTTCTTTTTTTCTTTAGACAAACGCGCTTCCAATACATGGGCGTTTCCACGAGTACCTTCACCGCGCCAAAGTGTCGTAAACTGTCATTCTTTTTCCGGCCGTCACTTGATCGATGATAAGCGGAGATCCAAATTTAGAAAAGGTCGCGTACGTTTACGTAGTGATAGTTAACAAAAGAAGACATCTGAATGTTAGGTAACTATTGGAAACGAGCAATTGTTCCAGAGGTTCGGTAGGCACGGTTACGTCACTTCCGTTCTGTTCTGTTTCCTGCGTCCATGTTAACCTATACGTAAGTTAGCGTGTGCAAATATGACAGGCTTCATCACGGGATCCACTTGTTTACGAGGAGTGAGTCTATTTTGTACTAAGTAACAACAACAAAAAATGAAGTCTTGGAGCACGCATGTTATGTGTTCGTCCACGCCGTTCTAAAGATTAGTTGATTCGGATAGTCAAAAGCAATCTGCGTTGAACGCTTTCGTGAAGCATCCAAGCCGGTATATTTAGTGAGAATTTAGTGCGAAGTCAGTGCGAGTCTCTATTCTGTGCGAATACTAACATACCAGCAACTGTGGGTTTGTCTACCTCATGCTTCAGATTAGTAGAGTTTAATGTAACGTATTGCTGAAGTATGTAATTCTTGCAGCTGCAGCTAACACGAACAACAGCGTTTTTAAGAACGTGAGTACAAAGCTCGTCAGTCGTGGGCCTGACGCCGTGCCAGTTTTATGACGCAGACAGATTTACGGTATAAGAGCGTGCAGCAGTTTCGTGGTTGCTGATTTATGCTGCAGGAACGTTCAACGCGTTCATCACTTTAAATAAAGCAGAAAAAAAATACTGATTGCGAGTTTGCTGGCGTAATCTACGTGGACGACAAGCTTGCCTGACCACTCGAATGAGATTTTTTTCTGTAAATCAAAATGAGTTACGCCACTCACTGAGAATACGATCGCAAAAGAAAAAAAAAAATGAACAGAATGAAGGTTGAGCTTTTACGTACGCTCACCTTTTGTTTCGACTGCTGCGGCGCTGTCAAACCCTTTGGAAGATCTGACGCGTGAGTGCATAGCTAAGATGAACTGATCGAAATTTCTACGCTTCTACACTTCCCCAACTATGGAGAGTGGTTTTTTGCTCTTTTTCTTTCCCAATTATTTATGGCTGGTTTGCGTTTGACAGCGAAATATTCGTAAGGACGTGACTATGATTGTTGCCTGGCGTACTAAACGAACTGCAGAAATACCTTCCTTGTTTAGTCTTTGTTATCCACTGGTCAAGTAACAACGCACCTACATCAAAGTAAGATATATTCGCACTTCGAAGTGTGAAAAGTGCGCGTGCCATAGATTTTTCACAGATGTTGCGCTCCCTTGCTACCTATTCCTCGTTTTGGTATCGGAGTAGTCGTGAGGGAAAACAGACACTTCGACCTTGTTTCCCACAGCGTTAACTAGTCTTGGTTATGAGGTTCATTACAAGTCACCTAATGGTTAAAACCTGTAGTGACCGAAGAGTTCGAAACGGGAGAGGAATTGAACCCTTAATCTCTTTCTGGCCATGCAGAAGGCATTCATGACGAGAATTAAATGATCTGGCTAGCACCTCGTTATACAGCACTAATTAGCGAATCATTTTCGTAATTATTCGCTTCTGAAAACCTAAAAAGGAATGTTAAGGAGGCGCACTCTCCGTAATATGTGCGATACGTTGTTCCTTGCAGGGTTAAAACATACGCGGATTCAATTAATCTTGTTCATGATAAATAATGCGCGCTATATTCTGCGCGATGATAACCGCTGATGCGACGTCGTTTTTCTTCGATATACAGTTTTCCTCGCACATGATTTGCAAATATTTTTTCTTTACTAGCAAACCGCTGTTATCCGGAGCTGTTGCGTAGGGCTTCGAGGGTTGTGGGTTCAGATCCCACCGACAAAAGGGTGCATTTCGGCCACTTGAATTGCTTTCACTGTAGGCGATAATCGTTACACTACAATATCTTTTGCCTAATTCCTCCTTGGCTTTCTTTGGCTTAATTGTCTGTTGGTTTCATCGGTTATATCTAACGAAGAAATGACCACCCCTCGAGAAATTCTCCTTATTTTGTGCTAGGGCTTAGATACGACACGTAACCTTCTCCTGGCTTCCGCCAACGTTACTCATATATCGATTACATTTTATTTTGTTCACTACTTGCTACCAACCCTAACGTAAGTCGCCTGCAGCGTTCTGTTACACTTCGTCCACAAAAGCCTCAACCACAACGCGATGAGCCTGGGTTGACCAAACACCACGCGACGACGGGCTACACACAATTTGAATCTAAAAGGTAGGATTATTCCGGGCACTCGCCCCTTTTACGAGCGCCAACACGAAAAAAAGACGCGCCCGGCTGCACCAGTGCTCACACCTCCCTCCCACGCACGAACGGTGGATTCTTGTACGCGCGCTGTGACGCCGTCGGAACAGAAATTTTCGAGGTCGACGCGAACGGCTTTCACGTTTTAATCCCATCCATAAACCCCATAGAAAAGCCCCGGTAAAGGACGATAAACCGTCCGGCACAGGCTCCCGTTACATGGGTTAGCCGCAAAAATCCTCTCCACCCAACGTGCGGCTATTGTGTACCCTTCAACGCGGCCACCCAATCGAACCCTCTCCCGCCTCCCCCGTTTTTCTCCTATTTTTTTATTTCCATTTTTTCTTTTTTGGTGCAGAATTTTTACGCACAGTTTACAGCAGGACAAATCAGACACCCCGTGTAGGGCTTACGCCATAGCGTTTCGTTCAGATCAACTATATTTTTGCTCGCGTTTCGCTCGCTATTATAGCGACGCCACGTTGTCGGAACCGCCAACGCCGGTGGTTGGGAGCGAACCGCTAAATACTTGTGTTGCGTAAAAACAGCCGCCTACTCTGCAACCCCATAAGCCGAACCACGCAGAGGAGTTAAAAATGGCGAAAGAAAGAAAAAAATAACTAAATTAATATAGCCGAGGGTGAGCGGTCGGTCGGTAGGCTGTTGTGTAGAGCCTCTCGAGAGTGATGCCAACCGCAGCCGCCACGTTAGGCTTAGCGGGAGAAAAAGCGGATATCCACCCACCCTGCCTGCGCTGCACTGTTCTGGTTTAACCTCGCGTCCTCCCACGCGCGTGTAGTTTAATTCTTCGGTTCCACCCCCGCGTCGATTCTGTTCTGGTGTTCATAGTCGCTCCTGCTTTTTAGGAAACAGAAATCTGGACGCCAGGGAAGGGTCCAATATTCTGTTATACAACAATGTACTATACTCCGAGGTGGACGGGGACTGGGGTAGCATCGCGTCATATTTTGTCTCCGTAGCATAAAAGAGAAAAAGACAGAAAAATGTCGAATACGAGTTATAACACCGGGGCTGCCCTTCGTACTAGCTGACCCGAGGTCAGTTTGCTTGCCACTCTGTAAATACTAGTATAAAAATGGGAAAAAATAACATACAAAAAGTGTGTTAGAGGGGCAATAATGTTGCGGCTGATATTAACGATGCGAATAAAAAAAAAGACAAGTACTGTAAAAGGAAATACTAAACCGGGTAACAAAAGAAGACCAAATACTTTGTGGGGCGGCGTCGTATTGGAGGAAGCGGGCAAACACGTAATAATCCGTGCCATGTGCGGGGGGCGTCCGGAAGGCTTTTTCTTGTCTTTTGTCTTTAATTCTTGTTTTTACGGTGTTGTTGAGGAGCGGTGTATGAACGAACAGATTGAAAGAAAAAGAAAAGAATGAAAGTTTATGTATGTTCGGGTAACGCGTAGTGAGCCTCAATTTTTTTTTTTTTTTTTACGTTGTCTCCGTGTGTGGTGTCTGCACGTGCCTCGCCCGTAGTATACGCACCACGTCCCCACATTCCCTCCTTTTAGGTTATACTGCCGGACCACACGAAAATTGGCAACGCGCTCTCGTTTTCTTTCTCGTGTTCTTTTCTTATGTTTGGTGTTTAAAGAAACGACGTTGATCTTTTTTGTCGTTGCTTTCGTGTGGAAAGTTAGTGGGAGCCCGGGGATGACGTTGCCTGTCCAGCTTGGGGGGGGCAGTTTTAGGTGTCGCCTGCCATAATAAACAACCATTTCGATTCTAGTGAAGACGGCTGGGGCTTTAGATGCTGGCGTAAAAAAAAATAAAAAAGGTGGAGGGGGAAGGTATTGTAGAGGTTGGCCTGCAGTAAGGATGGTTATTCTCTCCTCTGATTTTAGTGTCTTCTCTCTCGATCGCTCTCTTTTCAACAGCAAGAAAAGTTAAGAGTGAAGGTATCTGGGGAGTTTGTAGTAAAGATGAGCGGCAGCAATCTGCACCTGGCGCTTGTAGCGACAGCACTGTCAAAAAAAAATAATAAATAAAACGTGAAAGAAATCAGCAGGCAGATCACGGAAGGGGACGCTCTTGTCGAGCGTACTGCTTTGTTTATTCCTTTAGTACTTTTTTTTTCTTTTAGGTGCATTTTTAACAGAACACATCAAGAAGAAATTGTGAAGAGTTTGCTCCAGATGGCCGTCAGGATTTTGTTTGATATTTCTAAGACTGCGTTACGGCATGGTAAAGGACAAAAAAAAAAATAACTTGGAAATACGCGGTAGCGAACAAAAAGGCAACATCAAAAGCAAGAAAACATGTATATAGTAAGACAGCCCGTGGTTCCGGCTGTAGGCATTTTTTTTTTCCCTCTTGTGAGTCATGTGCGGCAGGAGGAGATGAAAAAAAAAAGAAAACACAGAACGTAAGTGATACAAACGTTGAGAAGAGGTGGGACTGCGGAGAATGCCGGTCAGTAGAAAATAGACGCCCGGGTCCAAAACGTGCGTGTAGTAGGGGAAACACGACTCGTGCCGCGCGCCGTCTCCCGACCGGCGGTGGGGGATACCTCAAACCCCCTCCAAGGTTTGGGCGGGGGGGCCAAGACAGGCAAACAAACACATAGGGGGGACAGGTGGAGACTAGACGCGCGCCAAGAAGTCGAGAAAGACTACCCCAAGTTCTCTTATTCGCTTTTTTTTTTTCGCTCTCTCTTTACGGTGTCGGTGCCGTGCCGCATACGGGCGCGCGTATGGCGCGCGCGCCCGTGGGGTTCCACGGGCACGCGACCGCCGCCGGCGAGCGGGCGGGACGGATGGCTGACGACGGTCGCCGTCGTGTGCCTGTCGGGCGCTCGGAAAGCATTTCCGGGAAGCTCGGCGATGCGACATCGCTCCCTCACCCTCCGCGAGCCTCGACCCTCCATCTTCTTGCTCCTCCTCCGCATTGCCTGCACCTCAAATAATTGTGAAGAGCGTGTAGATGATACCGCGTAACGGCCAAAGTTGCGGTTTGTGCGCGAGTTTTCTCGATTCTTCGCAAGCGCGTTACTTATTATTGATCCATATTAGACACAGGAAGCTGGAGGCGTTACGCGATGAACGGTGATCAAGGTAGTGATGCCTCGAGGGACGTGGCGACAAGTTCCCTTGAAAACCATCACCCCACCCCATCCACTCCCACCTCTCAACAGTTAAGCATAATAAATAAATATCTCTCTCCAGATGCATCGCATTTTCGACCAAACTTAAGTTCGATACAATCGGTGCCCAAGTTGTCATCGGCAGTGTACAGAAGAGAAGTAGCCCCAGATGAGGTGATCTGATGAGAAGAGTCTAATCGTTCTGTCCGCTTTGTATTCTGTACTTACGAAAAAAGCCTCAATTAAACAAGTTTATATGAAAGTCAGCATTGATGTGTTGACCGTTGCTGTTGACCCGTGCTGACCAGCTTTGGCTAGTGTAATGTGGCAGGTAATTCGTACTACCTGACGTTCCCAAAACTTAAGCCGCTGGTTTGATAGCTCGTTCCTACTTGGTTTACACTCCCTCCAGTCTGCATTTTATATCTCTCTTTCAAAACAACGTAGGAGTTCGGGACATCTTGAGGATATCTTCGCATCTCCGATCTCTCGACCTTCTTTCGTGTTCTTGTTGTTTTTGCTTACGTTAGTTGCGGTGGGTGGGAAGTGGGGCTGAGGTGCATCTAGCGAAGCAAGTACAAATACGAAGCTCTGGCCACAATGCTTCGGCTGTTTTCGCTCGCTCGACCTACTGTCGGTATAGGCCCGGCAATGTCGTCGAACAAAGAGGGGGGCCCTTTGCTTTCCGCGGTGCCTCCGCCTTCACGTGTTGCGCCGTTACGCGGCGTTTGCCGTCGTTTACGCTTCGGTCTCTGTTTTCCTCGAAAGGCTGCAAGCACGCGAAAGTTGGTGGGACTTGGGGGCGGGGGGGAGAGATGCCGATGGGGGAAGAAGTCGCGTGTTGCCGGCATTCCCCCGATTCCAAGCCGGGCGTCTTTACACGGTCCTGAAGCGCATTTATCGCTGTGTCGTCTTTTTTTTTTTTTTTGCAACGGTTCCTCATTCAATGTCATGGCCACAGTATGCTGGAAGCGAAGGCGAAGGAAAGTTAGAGGAAGGAGAGAGTAAAAAGAAGAGGAGAGAGAGAGAGAGAGAGGGGGGGGGGGGGGGCGGGGGTGAGGGAGGAACGTTATGGTCGAGCGGATTTGTGTACTGTTATGAGGAGTTCGCATTCGCTCCGCGAGCAAATAAGAAGACACGGTAGACCACAGTTTTGGGCGGCAGCGGCAGGCTCGTTCTATTTCGGGGCCATCGCAAAAGTCGGGCGAAAAGCTCCAGCGGGCAAAAACGACCGTGACACTGGCGCCTGTTTTGCCTCATTCTCGTTCGGCGCTGGGGCCGTTTTCGCGACGTTTTCGCAACTCATTTCGCCGCTCATTTTCTTCTCTGTGAGCTCTATTCGCGAGGATACCGTGAGAGAAGGTGTTTAATAGATTTCAGAATGTAACCCTAGAGAAGCGGCGAAAGGTGGGCTAGTTGGTACATAACTTAAAACGTGAAAAAACAGCGCAAAGACACGGCGAAGGAAGGCACCCTCCTCGTGTCCTATGTTTGCGCTGTTTTTTCAAGTTTTAATGTAACCCTAATTTGTTTTGCAGTCAAATTACTAGTCTTTATCTAAGTAAGGCAGAACTTCAGGGGAAGATGAAATCTTTAATGGAATGGAATGGAAAAATTTTATTTAGGTCCTTCGGGATCTTGAAAGGTTGAATCTTTGGAATATTTGGGGAAATCTTCGGAACACGGTCAGTTGCATCCTAGAAGAAGGCAAGTCCGCCTGTTGAAACGCTGGTTCCAGTGAAACTCCGTGTTCCAAGAATTTTTCATCAGTCCTAATCTACGCTTACAACGCAATGCTACACGCGCGCACACGAAGGATACATGCTGCCCGATCTCTTTCGTCCACACGTATAGCATTGCCCTGCAGGCGTAGTTTTCAAGAAAGAGCTCGTAATTTGGATCGTCGTTCTTTTGCGAGAAAAATCTGCATTAGAGGAGTGTTTAGAAAAAGGAGCTGGGAAAGGGAATATGCTGAGGGTGAGGGGAAGAGATCTAGATAGTACGGAGGCTTTGTTCAAAATCCACGCGGCACGCGCGCACACAGGCGAAGGTCTTCAGCTCGCGCCGCCGCACGCGTCGTACTCCCCCCCTCCATCGCTCCAGTTTCTGTTTCTCTTCTTCTTTCATAACCGTTGAATTCTTGTTTACGTCTTTTTTAGTTCTTGGTATACGGTCCCGGTCCCCCCCCCCCTCCCCCCCCCCCCCCACCAACGACGCGCAGAGCACCGCTGGGGTCTCTCGTTTCTCTCCCCCGCGGAGCTTCACACTAAACTGCTTTCACCCGGCACCCCTACGCCGAAAGCGCCTGGCAGACGGAGTAAACACGCGGTCGTGCCGGCAGACAGCTACCAGACGGGAGCGAGGGGAAGGGGGGAAAGGTTAAAGGGAAATTACGCCCCCCCTCCCCCCCCCTTGTGCTTCATGCGGGGGGGGGGGGGGCTCCTCCTTCCCAACCCTCCTCACCCCGCATGAGCGTTCACATCACTCTCTCCTCCACTCCCGGGAGCATCCTCGGTGAGAGGCAAAGAGAAAGTACCCGGTGCGCTGCAAAAAAGTAAAGCGCGCGAACTCAAAAGAGAGCGCGGTCCTGTCCCTCCGAAGGTTCGCCCAAGAGTGAACGACGAAGAAGCAAGAGGGCGACTCTTTTGTGTCTGTGCGTGTGTCCGTATGTGTGTGTGTGCTTGCGCGCGTGCTGGCGCACGTCTCGGCTGAAGTGCGGGAATCGCGAAAGAAGGAACACTGCGATGGAGGCGGAGGAAGAAGAAGAAGACCAGTTGCGTAATCCGGGAGAGAGAGAGAGAGAGAGCGAGGGGATACCGACTGTAAGAAGGCATGGCACGCGCTCTTGAGAGACTTGGAGGAGGCGAAGGAAACGTTAGATGAGAGGCAAGACCCGGCGGCTTAGCGTGCGCACCCTCGCCCTTCAATATAAGGCTTCTAGCAACCTCTTTCCTCCCACCTCCTCTCTGCCTGCCTTCCCTGCCTTTGCAAAAACAAGGAGCGGGAATTTTGGAAAGCCTTCCGTCCTCCTCCTCTGTCAGCTCTGAGAAGAAGGCGACCCTCCCTTCGTCAGGGTCGCAGAATCCATCCCACTACCCCCTCCTGGAGATGCTTCTTTTGTTTCACTATGTTTTAATTGTTTTTTATATGTGTGTTTTCGTCGTTGATATCTAGATCTGATCGCTGGCGATCTCCAGCACTTGCTTCTTCTGAGCGCCGACAATCTTCTTTTTTGATTTTTTTTATCTGATCTCTCGAATTCTAGCTCTGGTGACTGGAGTCTTTCTTGCGCCCTGGCATGCTCAAGCTCTCTCCCTCTGTTCTCATACTACAGAGTCGTGGGTGGTTGTTGCCGGTCAGGGGAAAGAGAGAAGAGGAGAGAGAGAGAGTTGGGGGGCTCGAGTGTGCCACTGCAAATCGAAGAAGACCAGAGATATTTGGATCTCCCCCCGCTGCTTTCTTTCTTTACCAGATGCGTTCATTTCGCCTACGCGCGTTCTCCCTCTCCTGGCCTCCGGCTTCTCTTTTAGGTTGAAACGGCGGGGAAAGCGTAAACAGTAGGAAGCGACTCTTGATGAAGACAAAAGAGGATGAGGAGGGGGGGCACGGGTAGAGTGAGTGAGAGGGGTGTTTCAGTTGCTGCGTTTTTGGCTTGGCGCGGGGGGTGGGAAATGGTTGAGGCCGCTGAGTGAAATGAATGTACGCGCAGATAGAAGGGAAAGAAAGTAGAATGGGGTGGGGGGGAAGGAGTGGGTTTTGGTTGGCCGATTGGCGAGTGAAGTGCAAGCCCGAGTTCGCGAAGGATATTGGCCCCACATCCCCTGCCTGCTGCCCCCTTCTTTTGGGGCAGTGAAAGACCTCTGGCTGTTATTCCTCATTCCGCGGAAGCCGAAGCAAAATATACTGTTCCCTGCGCGCGCCTGAGCCGGATGCGCTGGAGGGGAATCGAAAAATCGGGGGGCACATTTTAAGCCGGATCGCCGAACCAAGAGCTCTACAGGCCGTGTACTGTATACGGACTCCGCGTAAAAGCGACTGTTTTTTTTCCTATTAAGCGAAGTTTCGTTTATGCGATTGGCCCCGATAAAGTACCCCTTGTCGTTTGAAAGGGCAAATAGCTCTCAAAGTGGAGTTCAGCACTGTAATGACGCGTCGAAGTGTTCTGTTTAGCATGACAGTAAGCTTCAATGCCTTAATGTCTCTGCGGCAAGTTTGAAAGTCATGCAACTGAGTTCAATTTATGGTGAGACGACTTACGCTGTGGTAACTACCGCAGTATAACTTATTAGAGTCCCGAATCATGGAAGTTCGTTGCAGTAAGGAAAGGCTCCTCAGAACTTTCGGTTAATGGAAATAGTGAAATTTTCCACTGGCCTAGGCAGGGCAGAAATGCCAATCAGCATTGGGCACATAGTTCTGTTTATCCGGAGTTTATATAACGCTAACAAAAGAGAGAGATATAAAACGGCGAGATATAAAATCGGAGTTCTTGTAAGCGTGGGTGACCAAAAAGAACATGGCGGAAAGCATAAACAGGGAGGCGATCGAAGCTATGTCGGACAGAATGTGAGGAGAGAAAAACGGGGCTATACGAGGTAAACCTGCATCCGCGTCGTGTGCGTCTGAGACTCTTCGTTATGGATGTCGAGAAATGCTGCTTCGTTTCACGGACACGGAATGTCAGGGAGGAGGGGGTATACTGCGCCACCATGCACCAGCGTGCAAGGCCTTGTCGCGTGCTCGGCGCGAGGTCGCGGGGCCGGCTCCCCCCCCAAAACACGGTAAACGGAACGTCGAATACGGGTCCAAACACGCCACGAAATCGCGGAATCTTTGGGGGGCGAAATGCTGAGCGGGTCCAGATGCCTCGACTTTCCTTCGTATGACGCTCGTGCGAGGGAGGCGGTAAAATAGTTCCTCGCTGTACTTCGAGCCCCGTTACGACGATGTAGGCCAGATTTGGGGGGCTCTGGGACGTCTCCTCCTGTAGTTTATAGATGTCGTGCAGAGCTCGCGTTCTTTCTAAACATTCGCGGCCGAAGTTTACGAGTTTTGAATTTTCGCTCTGTCATCAACGTCATCGGGTCAGGCCAGAAAGAGTAAACTTTGATGAAGTCGTTTTTTTTTTTCCTGGATACAACAGATACGGAGACGAAAAAAGTGAGAGACGAAGACGCGAACCACGATTCACGAAACGTAATGATCGACTCACTTTTTCTTTCGGAACCAAGATAATTTTGAACAAAACCAACAGTGAGCTTCGAGATGGCGGTGTTCTAGGCCATTCGGTGCAACTTATTGAAAAGTATAAGCGGAAAAACAGCAGCAAAGGAAGGAAATGACAGGTCCAGACGCTCAACTTAAATCTGAGCTGTAGGTTTGAGCGCCTGTACGGTCATTTCATTTCTGTTGCTGCTGTTTTTCCGCTCATACATTTACAACAGCGAGCAGTCATCATCTGCGCACTCGAACGTACTACTTAGTTGTAGCACAACCATTCTCTGTTCTTTTCCGGTGTAAAGTTCAACTTAGTAAGTATAGTACGTTCATATTCGCCCAAGAAAATGATTCGGAGGGAGCCTTATAGTGAAACGGATGAGATAATTATCGTCGCACACTATTGTCGTAGGCTATCGTCGTAGGTTATTGGAAGAATCATGTCGGTACGAATGTACGCTTAGCTTACAGCTTTCGCCATTCCAGAAAGATACGCAATATAGTGGTATTACCAGCATAAAAGGATAGTTTGTAACTGTTGTATTATTTGTATTCATATTGTGCAGTTTTGTGAATAAATGGTCAGTTCGAAGTAAAAGGCGCTTTTGTTGTCATCACCTCCCTTTGTCCTTCTTTGCGCGCGCTTATGTGTCCTGCTATTTTTGTAGTTCGTCATCAGTGCCGCCTTCTTGTCTTTTGAATTTGTCTTTCTATATTTTTAATGCCCACCCCCTCGTGTAACGTCCTCTTGGCACCGTTGTGGTATCAATAAATAAACAGATAAATAAATATATAATGAAAAGAGAGAGAGTGAATGAGAAAGGCAAGCCCGAGGAGGGCGTTCTTTCTATTGAATTTCAAGCTCCGTCGTCACCCGTTGGGTATGAATCATCGGGCCGGTCAGTGTGCGCTTTGAAGAAACTACAAGTAAATGCCGCAGGACATAAAACCGACTGCGCGGCCGTGCGACCCGCGGGGGTTGAGCGAAAAAAGGGGTTCGTTTTCTGTGTGTACGGCTCTCCCCGACGCCAACCCCGCGTCCTGTCTGGCAGCTAGCACTGAATGACACAAACATGTTGCCGGCGGTTGCTGTCGCGGAGAGGAGGCAACGGGGTTGGTGAGAGGAATAGAGGAGGCAACGGGGTTGGTGAGAGGAATAGAGGAGGCAACGGGGTTGGTGAGAGGAATAGAGGAGGCAATGGGGTTGGTGAGGAAAAGAGGAGGGTAAGGGGAGGAAGAGGTGACTGTGTATGAATTATGGAAGCCGTGGGAACCCTGGAGACACAAACCAAATTTTGGCGTTTTCCCAGGCCCTTCTTTTGTATTCCGCTCTGAATGCCACGCACTTATGAAGGAAACTACAATATCGTTGAGTTGAACGGGTATTCCGGCCGTCCAAATTTAGTAACACCTTTGAAGAGGAGCAACTTCAAGCATTTGGTGACTTTTGTCAGTGACTGTTATAACGTTCTTTAATTATTCAAATTATGATTATGCAAGAGACACAGTGGTCTCTCCTGGTGACTGCAATCTTCTCTGGGAGTCAACTGTAGGCTTGTAGGTAGGAGAAGAACTTGTTCTTGACCTAGTTGGTGTGTCTTTGAAAGAATATTAGCCGCTAAAGGGACGAACACGGAAGAAAGGGAGGACGATGACATAGGCGGCTTAATTAAATTGAATTTTCCGCATATTTCGCTGCAACGTCAGTATGAACAGTAAAGCATAATTGTGTTAACTTACATGGCACTACGCAGGACATCAAGTGTGCATGCTTGACACATGGCTCTTTTGTAAAATCGAGCTGACTCGCAAAACGCGATTTTTTTAAAATTTTACAGTAGGTGTCATTAGATCAGGCTGACAGGCTCATTTGTTTGTTATTTTCTGTAGTAATTGTATATCATTGTTGGTAAAGATCTGGCATGCGTTATGCCTCTTACAGTATGTCGCTATCCTTCGCTTTTTCTTTGTTTCTTTCTAGTTGTCTAAGACAGAACTTGTCGCACCAGTGGCCGGGCAGGACGTAGTTTTAGGTGACATGCCCTGATGATTGCTCTATTGCTATATCGTGGGTCAAAATTTTCTTCTGAGTGCTCAAATGCTCTCACTGCACACGTGTGTGCCATGCGTAGACATCCCTTTAGTTTGCTCGTTTATTTTTGCTTAACAACATATAAGTCGCAAGCTGGCAATGCGTACAGATTGCAAGCGTGCAGCGGCCAGTCGGCAACGACAGTGTCAGGGGAGGTCCAGTTTAGGCCGGATGTCCTGAATGACACGTAATGATCTCTAAACGAGGGGTGCAAAAAAAAAAAAAAGAAGAAAAGAAATGCAGGGAGCGGCTGCTTCCAAGGGTAGGGTTGCAATCTCCTTCATCAGAGCGGAGTGGGCAGCGTACAGCGGTAACTTTGACTCGCTTGGAAGGGCCAGAAATGAGCGGTCCAGCGTTAAAAGGGGGGACTCGAAAGGGGTGGGATGAGAACAGCGGATGCTGAAAAAGGGACACGCTTGGGAAAGTGTAAGGGGGGAACGGGGTGATTGCTACTGGAGATTAGGGGAGAAAAAAAAGGAAAGATGTAGTCTACTGTGAGGAGCTGACGTCATTCATTGCAGCAGTCTGGAAAGCGTGAAAAGGGGTGGCTGCGCTCAGTGATGTAGACGGATGTATAGTCCCAGGCGATGGTGACACGCTTTCAGAGTGCATTTCGGGAACTGAACCTGGCGTCGAGTGGATATATCAGATTTGAAGAATATCTCTCTCTCTTTCTCCGTGTGTGTGTGTGTTCCTTTGTCTATTTTCTTAATTAATTTCTTTGCATAGTATTAGGGTGTTACGTAATTTTGACGTCCTAGCATCGAAAAAAAAATCTCGAGATTAAAAATTGATATTTTAATAGGCGATTGATTCCGTGAGGCATATGCTATACCACTTCTGAAAAAGAATATCAGGTTTAGTTAGGATCCTGTCTCTCATTTTGACAAGGAATCTTAACTACTACACTTAAGGCTATTGGCGTACATAGTTAACAACAGTGCACCGAAGACAGGTGAAGGAGTAGGCAAAAAAAAGAAAACTGAGGCTTAATCTTCCTTCGCCATCGTTTTACAGCGTCCCTGTTTTTATAAGCAATAGCAATCAACCAATACGAACTCGTCCAACTTTCCCTCCCCTTAAGCATTCTGACGGCGTCTTGAACTTACGGTGACGTAATAAAACAGACAGGCGAGTTTCTCACCGTTCTCGAAGCTTCATCTGTCTGCTTCATTTTTCAGCACTGGATCGGCGAAATTGCCATGTAGGCGTATTGGGCAACTCGCCACGGCTTAAACGTCGGCTTCTCCGAAGCGCGCGGGAGCTCGCAGGAAATGCCAACGCACTCCCTGTACGAAGCAACGCGGTTGCGAGAGCGACCGAGCCGCGTAGCAACCCAGGCGCAACTTTAATTAGAAGCCTCGTTCCCCTCCGTAAAGGCTCGGCAAACGGCTGCTGTTTCGCCGCAAACACGCGCGCTAGCGAACGAGCCTTACTCGCGCTCGCGGATTTCCTCGTCTCCTCCGTCGATCTCGCATGTTTCGCGGAAACGCGAGAGATGTCAGTCGATGGGGAAAGTAAGGGAGTAAAAAAGGGAGACGGGGAGCGGTGGGGGGGGAAGTACTAGAGAGATGTAGGGAAGGAGAAGTGGGGATGGGGGGGTTGGGCTGAGACGATTTCGCCGCTAGCGAGAAAGGCGGCGGCGTTACAAGGCTACAGCCGGCGCTGTATCTTGTCATTACGGATCCGAGCTTTTCGGGGCCGGCACATTCTTCCCGTATGAGGAGGATGCGAAAAAGGTAGCGCCGCAAAGGCAACATAAGACGCTGCTGGGGGGAAAAAAGGGAAAAAAAGGGGAAAAAGAAAAAACGGAACTCAAAGTGGCGAATGCAGAAGCGATGCGAAGGGAGAAGAGAAGGCTCTTCAGGGAGAAGAGGGGGGCTAGAAGTGGTGGGGATGGCGACTGGGCGAGCCTAGAGCTCTTTGTGATTGGCTGTTATTGGACGCGCGGAGATCCAATTACAAGGGAAGAAGTGGGAGGAAAAGGATGAAGAAGGAAGAGAGAAAAAAAAACGGGATCCTACAAGACGATGTTGCGAAGAACGCAGGAGAGGTGGGGGGCCGAAGTGGTATAGCTCGTCCGATGGATGCGTATATAGCGGGCCGTGCCGTTGGAGCCGTCAAAGTTTCTCCTTGTCGGCGCGATAGGGGCCGGACGGACCGACGGACGGGCCTGTAGCCGATCGGACAGACAAGTCAAGCCGAGGCCCCCCACCACCACCACTACTAGCAGGCTCGCTGCTGCTGCTACTGCCCACCGCCATCTGGCCTTTCTTTTTTCCCCCTGCCCTCCTTCGCGGGAAAGGCTCTTATCCAAGCACTATGGCTCCGGACGGAAACATAAGGAAAATAACTCTCCCGTCGACGACGATGCGGCCGGAGCTCTCTCTCTCTCTTGCCCTTTCTCGTCCACTCCCGCGCGTACGCGAGAGCGCGCGCGCGCGCTGCTGGCACGCGCACTTGCGAGACGAGCTCTCGGTCTCGTCAGAACGAGATCGAACGAGAAAGTGAGAGAGTTGGCGAATGAGGGGGGGCGGCTGGGAGAAATAAGCCGCGATGCAGTTGTATAGTATGTGTTGGCAAGGAAAAAGACGGCATTAATAAGAAGCGAAGGAATAGGAAAAATGAGGGGAAAAAAAAACAAAAAACACACCCTTCCTCGCGAGAACGGTGGTATATAGGCGTACAGTTTCTTCGCAACGTGGTAAAACACGCCGTTGCCTCGGGATCAGAGGCATCATCCTCCGGTGACACATTGATTCATCCGCATGTCAGTCTGCACGGCTGCGAACGACGAGCATGCGAGCCGCTGCTGTTGCTCTTGCATCTTCGCGCTGCCTCTGTTGCTGGGATGATTAATATTACAATTGGGACGGGGTCACCCGATCGCGTGTTTTGAGATATGCCATCCCTGCGGTGACGCCGATCCTCGCTTCTTTTTCTTGTTTCCTTCGCTATGCGCGTATAGTGAATTGTCTTTTTCTTTTTTGACTTTTGTTGCCTTTGTTTATCCCCCCTCTGTTACACTTACTGGGTTTCATTCTGTGTCCGTCATATTGCTTTTCTTTTGCATCTCTTGTAATCTCTTGCGTTCTGCAATAGCCAAGGTTGCCTATAAGTAAACAGCGATGGTCGGTGCTGTTATTGGTGAATGGAATAGTGTGGAAAATATGAGGGGAAACTACAACGAGGCCAGTATGTGCATGTACATCGCTCTTGACGTTGCTGCGCACTTTAGTGACGAGGTGCGTTGGTCAGACGTGACTTATCGGAAATCGTCTTTCAGCTGTGTTACTCTTTTCCGTTTGATTGGCAGGGCTATGTTAGGGTAGCTGTTCCGGCTGTTGTTATTCCACAAATATGGCACATACCTCACTGGGGGGATTTGCCAAGAATCGGTCATCTGAACGTTTATACACTAATTTGGATAATTCAAAATGATTATAAAGAAAGAAAAGAAGATGCATAAAAGAGTAACTGTGATTATTGGGCGATTGCTCGATCGGACCGGACTGCTGTGTTTATAACCTGACCAGGACTATTTTGAATAGTGATACTAGAGAGTCAGCCTAATTTTTTGTTTTTAAATTGTGAAGCGTTTCTTTGCGTACTGCAGGCACTTTTAGCGTTTCTATCTGCGTATCTATCTATCTAGCCGCCTACGTCTGGGTGATCTCGTGATTACCCCTTTAACTTGGGGTAGACCAAAATTAGTATGTGAGAATACGATGGTTTGACGAATATGACTCGCTGGTCGTGACATGAATAATGACAATCCCGTCGCGTACGTCGTCAAACTCTTTCGGGCAAACCCTGTGGCACATACCACGGGGCGGGTATGTGCCACAGGTATGTGGGTATGTGCCACAGGTGATTGACAGTTTAGACTACCCAGGAACGGTGAGACAAACATTGGTACTTTTAACGCCAGAGCGTTAAAAAGCTGACGTCATCAGCAGCGTTGACCGGACGAATGCAAATAATAAATGTCAGGGTCCCAACAGGAATCGAACCCAAGCATTCTGCGTGGCAATCAAGCATTCTACCACAGAGCCACGCCAGGTCTCGGAACTGCTTTTCGAATAGACCCTAATGTTCATGAAACGTCAATTGTCGTTGCAGAGGGTGGCGATGCGGGCTTGTTGGTTGGTCATACTAGAATGAGTTGAGCGCATACCAGGACACGGACAAAAGAAGGAGACATACACACACTGGCGCTGGCGTGTGTATGTCTCCTTCTTTTGTCCGTGTCCTGGTATGCGCTCAACTCATTCTAGTATGTCGTTGCAGTGCTGGCTATCGAATTTTATAAGCGTAATTTCGTAACGTTTCGCTCAATAAAACATTACAACACAGTCACCTTCCCTCCGCATGCTTCGCATAACATCGATTCCCAAGGTACGTGGAATCTGCCGAATTTTTGTTTACTGATTCAACAAAAAAAAAAAAAAAACATGTAGCACCGCATGAAAGCTCGGAAGCGAGAATTTGAGATCAGATTCGGTGTTTGATGACATTGAATAAACAAAGTACCAATTGCGCTCATTCACGTGTGCATAAATAGCCGGAACAGAAAAAAAAGAAAGAACGTCTCACTTAGGGTTATCTATATACGTCATCGTTCTCGCGGTGTTCGTCGGAAAGGAACTGGACGAAGCCGAAGCCACTCGCGCGTCTTCGAAACCGGCTTCGTTCTCCGGCGAAGGAAGCCACTCACTTCCGCGGAAGCAAAGACGGACCGTGGCCGCGACGCCACTCGTCTTGGTTAGGTGGGCGTTTACGGCGCGTCGGCGCGGCCCCTTTACGAGCGCGTAACCCGTCGCACTTAGCGCTCACTTAGCGCACTGCTTCTTCCTCGCCTCTCTCTCTCTCTCTCTATTTCCCTCTCTCTCTCACTGGCAGACCGAAAGAGAACGGGTATGCTTTTGCTCCAGGCCTACGCTGGCTAAGTAGGCCGCTCCGGCCGCCGGCTCAAACGACATTGCGCTTATATATACTACGAACGCTGCTCCTCCTCTCCCGCGTCCAACTCCTTTCGCTCGACTTGGTACACTCGCCGGTACGGAGAGGGCATTGCACGATGGCTGCGAGTGAACCGCCTACATACACGTCAGTGTCTTTCTCTTCTGCACCACCTATCGCGAGCCTCTCGGCGTTCTCGTCCAATAGCGAGAAGGCAACCCCCTTGTTTTGCAACCGAATTGGCCCGGGCCTGTAATCGGAAAGAATTACGCGAGTCTCTCTCTCTCTCTCTTAATGTTGGTATACGAATTACGGACTCCGCGACCCAACCGCAAGTCGATGCCACCGTGGGAACCTAAATCGGTGCGCGATTTCGCTCGCTGTATAAAAAGGCGCCGTCCTTTCCTATCATCTTCGTCCTGTAACGGAGGACAGTGTGTCAAGATTTTCGTTAAACGGGCCCTTTCCATTGCCGCTTAAAATCTGTCCATAAGGTGGTCTCCGGACGACCATTCCTTGCGATTGCGTTTAGCGTGAAAATACGGAGACAATCTTGGGTGAAGTCCAGCTTAAGAAGAAGCAACGGCTGGAACTCGCAAACAAATTCAATGAAGTGACGGAAAAACGGAAGGCTACGAAACCTTGTACGCGACTTTTTCATGCGACAGCCTTGTAGTTGACAGTCGACTTCAAGGATCCGGAATAATCAGTGCTATTTATTCATTCGCGTATTCCGTGCGATAACCACCACTGTGCACAGAAAGTGTGCACGTAACTCGCAGCGCCGCTCATGCATTCGCCTGAGACGACTCACAGGCGAAAGCTATCTTTTTTTTTTTTTGCTTCATTGGATGTAGTGATACTCCCACGTCCCCCCTCCGAAAGCGTGGTTTTGCACTGCCCCCAGCATGGCATCCGAGATTGGCAACGGCGCGCCGCCGGCTAATCTCGGAGGCCATGCCCCCAGGATCGGAGACATTGCACGCTTTTTGCGCCTCACCTGTCACGTGTCACGGTGTCATGAGATGACGTCATCTCGTGACGTCACGGTATGCGATGTCATGACAACATGACGACGTCACAAATTTTGGCGATATGTAACACCATGACGTCATATTGAAATGACGTCATCACATTTTTTCGCATCAATCGTGTTGACGCCGACGGTCAATGCTCGCAGTAGATGAGGCACCTTATGTTTTCGCCTCAATTCTTGTACGAATAGAGTATTGTGCGTTATTGAACACATCTGAAGGCATAATTTGTTGTTTGCGAGGGTCGTTTTAATTAAAACCCCGTCCCCCGAGGACGGTGCGCACGGAGTCCGCGCCCGCTGTCATAACACGTCATTCGTCGTGCCACCGGAGCTTGCCGTGCAGGAAACTCCGGGCCACGGTGAGCCTCTGGAAGCTCTCGCCGCAAGCGCCGTCGCTGTCCTCGTGCTCCACGTTGAACGCCGCCAGGCAGAAGGACCAGTGCGGCTGGGCCGACAGCGACAGCGCGAGCTTGGCCGTGCGCAGCTTCTGGGCCAGAGTCTCCGAGTCGTCGAAGGCGTCCAGCAGCAGCTCCTGCTCGCGGACTGACCAGCACGCCTTCGCCCGAGATCTTGACGCCGCCGCTTGTGCCGTTGCTGGGACAAACGTTCGGCGTACGGAACGGGCCGTGACGCCGGTGCACTGAGCCTTGAGCTCTTTGCTCTGGGTGGCCGGTGTGGTCAGCGAGTACCGGTGGCCGCTGAGCGAGACCGAGACGCAGATGTCGGTGGTCAGCCGGTGCGTCCGAATGTGCAACGCCGTGTCGATGGCCGCCACACCGTCCTGCGTCGACGCGCGTATAACTTCCTTGCAGGTCAAGTATGCAACAGAAACCTCTTTGGAGCAACGGTAGGCACACTTCGCTAGCTCGGACCCGGATGTGCAACTGGCACTTCTGGACCACGCCCGGCTGGGGGCACTACTAACCAGTGGAGCCTCGGATATGGGGCCCCACCAGTCTAGCGCCTAAACCCTTTCCCTTTTTCTCAAAAACTTCGAAACCCGAAGCTTCCGTTAAGCGTGCCGTTGTGTCAACTCCTGATGTGGTTTTCCGTCAGGTGTCCGTATAGTGTTAAACTGAATTAAACTGAATACCCTTCGCAAGACTCTTCGGATCACACTGCACACATGAGAGTGCTTCAATTAACGTGCGTGCGTTAAGCCACAACGCTCAGTACTTGCAGCAAGCGCCCTGAAATGGTTCACAATTGGTTCTTATTTTGAAGAGCGCTCCTACCGCTCGCGCAGCGCTGAGTGTTCTGCCCATGTCGAATTATTTCCCCCTTTTTTGGACAAGATCTCAGTGCGATTTTTTGTTTTTTTTTTTACTGACGGGCCTAAGCAATTAACTAAAATATTGTCAGTATGTACCACCTCATCTCATCTTTCTCATCTCTTCTTTTCAAAGTGCTGACGACGCCACAAATTCAGTTTAAAATTCTATTTACCAGGTTTTGCTAACAGCCGAGCAATATTACTAACTGTTTAGTTTATCACTTGATACTCTGGATGGTCGTGTGCTGTCACTTCTTGCTACCTTTATATTGGAAGCCAGAGTATGGAGACACCAAATCTCCGACGGCCAGGTTTTACAATAGAATACATGCATGGCCTTCGAGATCTTGCGACGTGTCCAGGGCCGTCTGATTTCGGAGGACGGGTCTAAAGAACTCTGGTGCATATACCGTATGCGCTCATATTAAACGGCTCAACCTAATCACCTGCATCGTCTGGTCGCTGTCGTTGGCCTGCTCGAACCTCGGCGACGGAAACCTGACCGCGCACGTCGGCTGCGCGCTGTCGTTCTTCCGCGGCAGTTCAGCGTGCCCTTGGTAGACGAGCACGTGGACGAGATCGAGTATGGCGGCGTGCCAGTTCAAGAACTCGATGCCGCGCGCGCTCGTGTCGGGATCGACGCGGAAACCGAACACCAGCGCCGCCCGGTGGTCACTGGGCAGCTTCTTGGTAGTACCGGTTCAGCGACGCGACGAACGAGACGTACGACTCGTTGTTCCTGACGTCTCTGTTCCAGCGGGCGTCGAGCATGCCGAAGGCGCGGATCTTCTTGTCGTCGACCGCCTTTCGAACGAACAACTCGAGATCTCGTTCGTCCACGGGCAGCAGGGAGTCGGAGAACGAGTAGCCGTATCTGGCGAGCAAAAGCAAATGGAACGCGATGCGTTTTCGTCAAGCTGTGTGTTCGTATACGTCTCTTTCGTGTTAGTTTTATTCTTTTGTAAAACATGTCTCATAGGAGTATTGCAGGGTTCCACGCGGGTTAGTTGCTACAAAAGTCTTTATACGATGGGTAATGCAGACATTAAGCAGTGTAGGACAAAAACAAGAACTATAGTCCTTAAATGAAATGCATGCGATTACAGGCCGCAGACGTTAAACTAATTTATGAATCGGCATAAGTCAACTGAACTGAAATCGATGTGGGAAAAGCAAGGTAATTAGCCTGACCGAACAATACCTAGCACAGACTTGTCAGGACTCGGGAGTAATCTTTCGTTTCAAACGGCTGCATGTTGCGAGCCTACAACCAGATGTATCCTGTACCCGGAGGTTGAAATGTGCGCTGGACCTCCGTAACCGCTACCAGTGAAGCCCTCATACACATCACGAGTGTTTGTCTCGAACTTAAGAAATTTACATTCTCTAAGGAAAGTAAGTTACCTGAGGATCGAACTTAAGGTTACGATCCGCTCTGCGTGAAGTTCAGTGCAGTAGCTTCTGAGCCGCAACGACGTACGCGTCTCGGAGACGAGTAAAACGAGAAAAAAACTGGTGAAGCGAACCTGGTGTGGACGGCCGTGGCGGCGCGGGTCCACAGGGCGCGCAAGTTAGCCGACGCCCCGTCGTGGAACCCTGAGCCGAGCGACGAGACGTGCGCGTACAGGAGGACGTCGCACAGGCCGTCCGGTGGCAGCGACTCCGGGGCGACGATGCTGCGACGCTCCCCTAGCGTGCACACCAGGAGCTGCGGTCCGTACCCGTGCCACGAGCGGAGACGCCGGTAGATGGCCGTGCCTAGCAGGTCGTCGTCGTCGTCGTGAATTCGCTTGTCCTTGGAACCGTGGCTGTGCGCGGCGCTGAACATGGCAACGCCGATCATCACGACGACGGCGATGATGACGGCGAACGCGACGACCTCGATCATCCTGCCGGCACATCCGGGACTGCTCACCTCGCGAGTCGCCATTCGCGGCGCGGCCCCACTGCCAGCTTTTGAACTTGCGTCCGCCTTGGTCTCGGGTTTGATTTTAGACCCCCCCCTTAGCGGGCCCAGCGGTCGGCTCAACTGCGACATGCTCGGCGCTCCGTGTAGCCCCGACCTTCGATCCAGAGCGATCAGTATCGATCTTCGATCCAGAGCGATCGGTATCGACCTCGGATCCCCTGCGTTCGGCTTTCGGCTTAGCGTGCTTGGCGCTGGCATGGGCGCTTGACTCCGTCGCAGCGCCTTCGGCGCTGGCTGTCCCGCTAGATCGCCTGACGCTCGACTTTCTGCTGGACCCCTTGTCGCCGATCGCGGGTGACGCGTGCTCGGGGCTCAACACTCTACTGCTGTGCTTGGCGTCCATCTCGGATGCCGTCTTCTCGGGGCTCGGCTGCCTCTCGACGCTGCTGATGCCCGTCTCAGGTGTAGCAAGCGCGGTGCCTTTCTCCGCAGCGGGATGGTCTATTCCAGCATCTTCCTTTGTCGGTTCCTTAGCGGCGTGCTGAGCGGCTTGCTGAGCGGCGTGCGGAGCGGCGTGCGGAGCGGCGTGCTGAGTGGCGTGCTCAGCGGCGTGCTGAGGGGTGTGCTCAGCGGCGTGCTGAGTGGCGTGCTCAGCGGTGTGCTGAGTGGCGTGCTCAGCGGCATGCTCAGCGGCGTGCTCAGCGGTTGCGCCTTCGTCGCCGGCGTGGGGCACCTCCGGAGCGGTTTTTACTGGCCACTTGGTCATGGCTGCGTTGCTGCGTTAGATGCCAAAGACTCGTCGAGATGAGCGAAGCGAACGCTGGCCGTGCAAGCGGATGGTGGTAGTCACGCGCACATCAGGGCGGGGCACGCACGCGTGCGGGCGAGCGAGCGAGCTTGGGTTCGAATCATGATGGTGATATCCTCTTACCGATGCCCCTCAGCCCACAAAGGGGGGATGGGCCGAGAAATTGGCGGAAGGATGTTCAACTCTTTCAGGTCGAGTGATTCCACTTGGAATCACCAATTTTGTAAGTCAACCAGCAACCACTTGGCTTGTTCTTCGGCTATAACTCGTACTTAGCATCTGCTCTACAGATGCTGCCTGGTACACATAGTAAAGTGAGGTAACGTGTGAAAAAGAAACTGTAGAAGTGGTCGCGCTGTTCCCGCAATTTGTTTGCTTGTTTGTTTTTATTTTGTCATGCAACCCTGTATCACATACCCACACTGTGGGATTGACCGAGAATTCGTAGTTTAAAATTTCGAAGATGATTTGAAGAATGTTGAAGGATAATATCAAAATAAATAAATAAAGAAAAGGGGAATAATATGTAATATATAAAATAAATACTGGCAATTACTGCGCGGTTGCGCTAGCAGTCCAGACTGCCGCATTAACCAGATCAGAACAATTTCGAATAGATTTTTTTAGATTTTAACGCATCAAAAAAAAATTATTTAACGCATATTTGTTGGGCAGCTTCGTTGAGGCAGCTTCGTCTTTCACCATGCACATGTTGGGCATTTATCTTAGTTTTGTATCGAAAGCTTCAACTTTGGCAATTAGGTAATATGCTATTCCGCAGAAATATATTTATTGTCATAAATTTAGAAATACAATCCAAATATTATTAACTAGTAATTATTTGCAAGTTGGTTCGGTAACAAATTACTCTTGATTGAAAAGTGTGAGCACGAGCTTGTTTTATTTACTTTCTTTTTTGAGAGGGGGGGGCTACGAAGATCACGTGCATCTAAAGTTGTAAAAGAACAGTTGCTTACATTAAGATGAAGACCTGTGGAGCTAAAGGAAACTGGTTCATAAGAAAGGTCTTTCATCAATACAGCTGATGCAGGGGCGGTTCTGTTGACATTTGCCTCTACGGGTAAGAGAAAGGTGTTAACATATAATGGACGCAGATCATAAGTGAACGACAGAAATTACTAATGACGTTATATGACGTGTAAGTGGAGGTAATGAAGAGGGATGAGTGTAAGAGGAGCCAGCCTTTAAGAAACCAAACGTAGTCAAGGGAGAATATCAAGAAGCAGAAATTGGAAAGATGCCCATGACACTTCCGTTTCTCTTCCAAACACTTCCGGTCGCGCGCTGACTTCCGGTTTTCCGAATTATCCGGAAGTGTGTTTTAAACAATAAAACTGGTAGGAAATTGGTGGTTCCGGTTCAAGTTAAGAGTTACATCGGATACATACGATGTTGGCCCGTATGTTAAGTTTACTTAACATACAAGCCTATTAACTGTCGGAATAAATAATGAAAATTAATTGAATGAGTTCATTCAAAGAGCAGACGCTATTCGTGGGAGCAGCTGGGATCGTCACGACACCTGGCGGAGGAGATGTCAGCCACGCGCCTTCCTTCGCGACACCTGGCGGAGGATATGTCAACCACACGCCTTCCTTCTTTGTGGCCTCTGAGATCAACGAGGGTGGCGATGCTGGCTTGTTGGTTTGTCATACTTGTATCCAGTTAACCCAAAGAGTTAAACCAGTTAACTCGAAGAATACACCAGGGGCTCACGAACGGCAACGTGCAAGTGTCACTAACAGACGCCTAAGTCAAGAATTAAGGCCGCCTCCAGATTGAGTTTTTTTTTTCCCCCGCTGTGAAGCGGCGCAATGATAACTGGGCTATTTCTGACATCCCGGAAGGAAAGATTACGAGATATTCATTTCCAAGAATCGAGCGCAGCGTCCAGGCCGCGGCTTTCGCCCAGTTTTTCGCTGATATCGGGTCTGATATAGGAATGAGAAACTGCTGGGTCGATCACGCGTGAACGAAGAACCAAGTGTACGCTGGTCCTCGTGTTTCACGGCATCACCCGAGACGACTACGAAGCTTCGTAAATTCATTTTTTTTTTTGGTCTTTGCAGTAGGTGTCACTTCTTGGTGGCAACGTTGAGTGATGCCCCGTAAAGCCGTCGATCCTTGTATCTATATGCATGGTCGTGAAACTTGATATGAAAAAAATATATATATTAATAATAAAGATTCAAAATCGCGAAAGCGAAAGTTCTGGGCATCTCTTAGAGCAGGCGTTTCGGCGTGCACTCTGACGGATGACTTAGAATAATGATTCTTGTCCGCGGGCGGAAACGCGATCCCTACAGGCAGCGCGGAAGCATCCCGACTGGTGAAGGCCTCCAGTATAAGTGGCCTCGTTCCCTCGAACGTCATTGTATAGTTCGTTTTTCCCGCTCTCCGCGTCATCGTCGTCACCAGAGCCACGCTCTCTCACAGTCAGCTCTGTAGGCAGTTTTCTCAGAGCTGTCCTCGCTCGGACTCGCATTGCGAGCTGTCTCCGATTGTGCGCTATCTTCGTGACAGCTTTCCCTTAACTGTTGTTCCTTACGTTGGGTGTGAACGTGTAATTCGAAGCCGGCCGCCGGTCAGCGGTGGTCACGCAACGTCCCATCTCGGCGCGGTCGCTCTGACAGGCATCGCGTTGTGTTGGGCCCACGTCACGTATGAACAAAAAAATATATATAAATTGACAGCGTCAGAGGCGGGATTATCTTTGCAAGCGGCAGTGTCAGAGGAATAGGCGTTGTATTTCGACCATAGGAAACAGAAGAAAGGAGAAAAGAGGAATGACATCACGCCTACATGGCACGCGACACCAAGAAGTCGGATTATTCTTGGTAATTTGAACAGCCTTGATAATTTTAAAACGTGATATTTCGAACCCGAATGCAGGAGTTGTAAGAAAAGCGTTCGTAGAATGTTCGTAAAGTCAGTTTTTGTTGTCGTTGTTGTTGTCACCACCCATACAACTGCGGTACATTTGACTGTTGCCGCTGAGCCGTACTATTATTTATTGTGCGTAAACTCGGTATACTTTCGTGTTCTAAAGTTTTCCTGTGAGTATACTGATAACTAGTTCCTTGGAACACGATAAGGTGGAACAACAGATCCCAGTTTCCTGCACGATGCATTGAACGTGCACCCACTCTGAAAGTATCCCGGTGATAAGAAAAATGCAATAAGCTTTCTGTATGGTGGTGATGTAATAAAACTCGGTGAAGCCAAATTCTAACGCCTGGCAGCATATCTCGTACACTGAATGGCGCGAGGTCAAGTTCAGGCAGCACAGTCTAATTAAGCTTCAATAATGTGCTTTTCCGTTGTAATGAATCTAATTAAGCATTTGGGAATGAAGTTAGCAACGCGAGTGACATTGCGACGACTCCGCTCTTTTCTATCATGCATAAAGTTTTCTTATGTTATTTGCCTAAGCAAAGTCAAATCGAAATTCAGCTATTATTTACCAGCAGTGCTTCCCTGAGACTCAGCCGATCGATACGGGAAGTCATGCAGGGATAAGGTTTTGGCGTTCCTCGGTGGATTTGACGCAGTGACATTCGGAAAAGCAATCGTGAGTGATACTCGAAAATCTGCGCTCTTGTAGATGACACGCAACAAAATATTTCTCTCCCATATTGTCTGATTGTTGAGGCTGCAGGTTAATGTAAGTTGTTATATATCTTGCCGCATATATTGTTCTTGTTGTTGTCTGAAGGTTAATATATCTTACGCCGCTGTTAGTAAAACCTATGAATCTATTCGACCTTCTGTGAACGCGCGCGCAGCCCAACTTGGTTGCTGTGTTGAACCAACGCAGCCGAAACAAACTCTCACGTGTGTATTACAACTACAAGAAACGTGATAAAGAAAACAAGAACTGAAACGGAACAAATTCTGCGCAGCGGGAAAGACGATCCCGAATTCGCTTCGCAAGTCGACGTCTGTCGCGTGCCTTCTGGCCCTTTTCAGTATTTTTTTTACTTTTTTTACTTTTTTGTCTATACGTCCCGCCACACGTTGAACATAGTATGCAAGCGCGAAGTGGTATGGAACCAGAATAGCATAAAGGGAGGTGACACGGGTATTCAACCTTTCTTCGGCCCACCGTTCCGGAAGTAGGAAGGTCTGTTTCCGCGTCCCTCTTCCGCCTCCCCACAATTCCTCGCTGCCTTTTCTTCATAACCGTGACAAAACATTCGCTTTCACCGTCGACGCGCCGGCCAACCGCTGTTGTTGACTTTAGCCCCTCCACCGTGCGTGCCGACTTCGAGGATGACGCTTTCTATTTCCGAAACCTGCCTCCTTTGGGGAAGCAGGGTGGGGTGGAGGAGGAAGTGAATGAACTTCCGGGTTGCGCCACGTGTCGCGCGTACGCTATACACCTCCGAAGGAGTCCCGACTCCAAGCTTTTTTTTAAAATTATTTTTAATGTAAATCTGACACGCTTCTCAGCTCAAGCTGAGGAGGAGGGCCGGCTGCTCTAGGACTGCGACGAAATATTAGCTGCGAATGATTGAAAAATAAGAGTGAACTACTGAAAGGCGGAGAGAGAGTAGAGGAGGGTAGTGAGTAGGGGGAGGGGGTGACACAAAGCGGCCACGGCAAGGTGCGCGAACTTCTTGATGGTAGCGCAGGCTAAGGAAGCCAGGGACAACACAAAAATGAACACTCGACACCACACATGCGTGCCTTTTCCTGCTGTTCCTGTCTTTAGGCTACGCTACCATCAACGTAGAATGCAATAGCAACAAGCCTACGTTGCCACCACTACCGACCTCATCTCCATCCCCACCCCCCCTCCGAACTGCCAATGTCAGGTTCAGCAGGGAAGGTGAATAAACGATATAGAAGGTGAACATGTGGAGGGGGGGGGGGAGGGGGTTAGGTAAAGTAAACTAATCTTCCTGTTCCCTCTCGACTAAACCGGAAGTGTCGTCTCGGGTTATATCCGTAACTGCTCTCAAACAAGCAAACACACATACTCGCACACCAGTACAGAGAGGAGGGGAGGAGCGTTGATCGAAGAGGAAAATAAACCGAAGCGACACCCAGCTCCCTAAAGTCCCCGGCCATCCAGCCGAAGCCGAAGCCTCTGTCACTTGCTAGGAGCGCGTCTTAGTACGCCAGCTTCGTGCTTTTTTTTGTCTTTTTGTCCTGCTCACAATGCTTTAACGTATTTTTGTAGCTTTCCTTTCCCATATCGAAGTTCTCGCTTTTAAGCTATGTAGTTTTTGAAGTGATTATTGGTTTATTTCTTCTTTAAGGAAAGGTTGTTCGGACTAAGGCACCGGCGGGTTGGCGTGTAGGGGACAGGGGGAAAGTCTGGAGAAGGAGGCGGAAGTTACTTCCGGGTTGGCGCGTGGGCCCGTCGTTCTATTTTTAGAAGTTACGTCTCCCTCGGAGACGGGCCGGAGGGGAGGTGGACATTTGGAGCACGTTTCCGAAGTAAGTCAAACAAACAAAAAAGAAAAATGGGGGAATGAAGAGCCGGGAGAGAAGAGACACAATTTTGAAAGAAATATTTGCGTTCTTTTTTTTTGATCCTGATGTCGGTGAAGGGCAAATGTCGTCTGGCGGGGAGTGACAAAAAAGAACTGGCCTTGCCACTCGCGTCGGGAAGTTCAAAAAAAAAGCTAAACAAAGAAGTTTGTGACGAAGAAAATAAACTGGGTTCGACGGCACCGGAAGTAAGAGAGAGGCACGCGCAGCGAAAGGGAAGTTGCGTCACCTGCCGTCGCTTCCTCGTGCGCCATACGCGTGCCGGGCACGTGCTCTCGACTTGGAACGCCCCGATTTTGGACAGCTTCCTGAATCTATGTGTGTACGCTTAATCTGGTAGTTCTTTATTTCTTTCAAAGCTTGGTTATATGACTTTTTTTTTTGTTGTTGTTGTACAACCAATTTCGACTTTTCTCCTCTCTTCCTGACATAGAATAGAAAAACTGCCACACATTCACATTGATCGTGTGATTGAATGGATCACCGGCTTTTGTGCACTTGAACAAAGTCACATTGAATGTTGTTCAAGTTGAAGCCTTTTTTTTTTTTTTTTAGCTGACGATTGATAGACCAGTGACTTGACTAAAGTGGAATTATGACATCGAAATTATGAAAGTTTCTTTGCGTATTCGTGTCGATTTCGTGTAGAAACACTAATTTATTAAGATTGATTCGTCTAGAAGTATGTATGATGCTTTATGATTAAACAAATGACTAGTCCTGAGAAGGCGCCGTCATGAATGTGTGACGTCATGGAAGTAGCACATGTGCTTCAAGGTGACGTTGTTGCCTAACGTCTCCAGAATGACGCCTCATCAGTATTTTTGCATAGCCAAATGATATTCTAAAGAAAACCACGTCAAATTCCATGACGTCAATGCTGCTAGTGCACGAACCTTGCTATTAGTCTCTGGTTTCTTTATAACGATATTTAATGTCCGTTTAAGCATACCTTATTAAGTATTCCCAAGCAGACGATGCTGTGTAAAGCCCTGTGACGTCACTGGAGCTAGTGCGTGAAATTGGAGGTGGTGGCGCCACTAGTCGTTCGCGTTTCCGTCTTCCTTTTTTCGGTTTGTCGTGCGAAGCGTTCACATTGGGTAACACCGATCTTTGTATCGTTCAACAAAGTGTAGTTTACAGCCGGGAGCTAAAGCTATATAATATTCATCTTTAGAGAACCCCCCTTACTAGGTTTCTTCCGTCGTTTCCCAGCGATGCCCTCAATAGGCGTCTTTATCGACTTGTCCCCGCCGCTGTGGTACGTCTGTATTCAAGCCCGATTTTTGCCGCACCGTTATGTACTCGAGCGCCAATTAATCGAAGCTCTAACAGCGGCGTTTCCGCCAAGCGAATCCCCCTTATGTTTCCGAACGGAGGAAGTACTCCGAACAACAGGTTCCGCAATGTTTGGGGGGGGGGGGGGGAGGCAGGGGAAATTACAAAAGGAAGGACCATGAACATTTAGTGGCTTACTGCCTATCACGCATCCAAGGTCACTCTGCTCCCACGCCGGTGAAGTTTGTTGATTATACACGCGGGGCCCAGTATTCGAAACGCGTTTCGATTGCGAGCTCCCCTTTCTGGCAGCATCCCAGTGCGGAGAGATGTAAAGGAAAGCCGTCATTGGTGGAGAGAGCGGACGTGTGTGTGGTTGGCGGGATGGAAAAAGAATACAGAGGGGGGAGGAGGGGGCGCTCAGTAATTTCGATATTCGAAGGACGACGCGCAGTGTGCGTACCATTCAGTATAGGACGACAGAAAATGGTTCTCGAAAGCCGTCTATTACGTCGGACGACGCAATGAAACGAGACGACGAGGAAGACGAGGCGGACGTGGAGGTACCGTAATATCTCGCGCGTAATAGACGGGCTGGCTACTGAGACAATGAGCGCGAGAACGAAGAAGGGTAAAAACGGACGCAAGCGATACGATCCTTGCCGCCTTCGTGCCGTGGGATTCAGGTCATAAAAAATTGCCAACTTATTATTTCTTTTTTTTTTGGTAGCTTGGTTGCAAAAGTGATCTTTTTTTTCTTCTTGTGTCCTGATTTGACACCGTCAAATGTGTCTTGTATTGTCGGCGTGTACTGTACCGCAGTTTTGAATGTTCTGAGTGATTTGCATCTTTTTTGCAACGAATATGTGGGAACTTCGGAGTGGGGTGGGAGGAGTGGTCTGATGGTAGTGTTTGGCGTGATCTATTATCCAAGCTACCACAACAAAAAATCAAAGATATGTAGTTAACAAGAAATACGTAGGAAAGTTCGGCACCCCATTGCAACGAGGATATTGGAATGATTTATAATTTCTTGCTGTAAATATATGAAAAACAGAGAGAGAGGGAGAGATCGTTAGAGAGAGAGAGGAAAATCAAGGTGAGGTAAAATCATCGCCATTTCTTTGTATGGTTTATCTCAGTCACAGTAGTTGTCTCTATGAAGCCTTTACTACAGCCATCAATGAAACAGGAACAAACACCGCACAACTTTAAAAGTTACCACGCTATATATTTGGTTCCTTTACCGTCATTTTTATGTGTCTACGCTACCCACGGATGAGCATTATTACATTGGAGTACTATTATGGTAGTATAATCGGCATTCCCGTTACACGCGATGTTCCGCGGTATCTGACGGGCCAGCGATCGCATGCGCGTGTGTGTTTTTGATTCGAACGATGCGAAGGAAGGACGCGCCGGTCTCTCGATATGCGTTTCAACCCTGGAAGCTTTTCGACCTTTCGGCGTTCGATAGGAGGCCATTGTTTTTTCGAACCGGCCCGAAGGCTGCCAACGTTCGGTCACGATCCGCCCGGAGGCTGCGTGGCTATTCGAGCCGGCTCAACGATGACGGCACTTACAGTGTGCGCGGGTGTGCAATTATATTTTCCGAACAGACGTGTTTATTCGTACTTGTTTTGTTAAACGCGTTGAGCCCCCCGTGTGAACGGCGGGAAATAATATGAAACGAGAAAGATCCCGAGGAAAGAATGGAAGACCTCCCTGCGAGGATTCGAGTTTCACGTAGCAAGGTCGACGAGGCGTTTCGGCTTTCTCACAAACAAGGCGTAGCGGTGTGTGTGTGTGTGTGTGTGTGTGTGTGTGTGTGTGTGTGTGTGTGTGTGTGTGTGTGTGTGTGTGTGTGTGTGTGTGTGTGTGTGTCTGTGTGTGTGTGTCTGTGTGTGTGTGTGTGTGTGTGTGTGTGTGTGTGTGTGTGTGTGTGTGTGTTTGTGTGTGTGTGTGTGTGTGTGTGTGTCTGTGTGTGTGTGTGTCTGTGTGTGTGTGTGTGTGTTTCAATGGTAGGAAGGTCAGCCAGGCGAGTGTGTGGTTTGCTACCCTACGCTGGTGGTAATGGAATGGGGAATTGAATGAGGAAGTAAGCACTGCAAGCGCACACAAGGACGTACTATCCGCGTCAAATGAAACCCGAACAGCGGCAAGCATTCGCAGTGGTATAGCGCGTGCCGTCCAGTTATCACTATGGACAGGCGCGCATGTATGCGAAGTGCTGCCGAACCGGGTGCGCGCGCCTGTCAGTGGTGATAACTGGACGGCGCGCACTGTACCACTGCGAATGCTTGCCGCTGTTCGGGTTTCATTTGACGCGGATAGCACAGAAAGTCTGCAATCCCTCACTGAAGCCGGTGTACCTAGGCAAACGCTTTTTCAAAGCCCCGGCATTCAACTGAAAGATCGCGACCTTTTTTATTTCAGTGAAAAAAGAGGACAGCGGCAACGATATTTCACTTCCACTCGGAATGGCTCTGTCGTTCGTGTATTGGTTGCTGTGTTGTCCTGTTTGTGAACGGTGCGCTGTGACCTGCTGGCCGTGAATAAGACGTTATACTCGCCTGGCCTTTATGTCTACCCTTCGAAGTGCATGAAGAACTTAGCTATTTGATCGACCAACGAACTTTGCTACAGTATTCGGTCTACAATAGACGGTCTTCGCGACAGCATACACGGCTCATGACGCGGTGTGTTAGACGGCTCACTCGTCTCCCGTGCCTGACACGAATAAACAACACGAAAGAAAACAAGAAATCGACTATAGTCGGCCCTGAGTGACACGATCGAGTGCGCTTACGACACCGAGTCCTCCTCTGTACGTCCGGCAATGCTCGAGCGACCCACCTGAATCCCGGAGGGGACTTGACTATAGCTTGTTCTTCCAATGGGCGTCGAATCTCAAGACGGATGTCGAAGGATGGGACACGAAACAGATTGGTGGTGGCGGCTCTCGTACGACTAGCGGCAGCGAGCCAAGGAAAACTGGGATGCGATATGAAAGTGGGAAGGGGGAGGGGGAGGAGGGTAGAACGAGAGAGTGGGGAGTCTTCTTTGAACCTACATAGAGTGTGCGGCGAAGAAGGAAGGAAGGCGAGTACGATTGGTGGAGAGAAGTCGGATGGCAGAGCCGGAGGAAGTCGCATCAAAAGCCATTTGTCACTCACTACATATACCTCGTTCTCCCGCATTGCTTGTTCAGACACTATTCGTCCATCTCTTATTGCTTCTCCTCTGAGTGCTCCAATTGTTCGCTTTCCTGATTTCCGCGACCTCGGGTCGCGGGATCGAATCCCGGCCTCGGAGGACGCATTTAGATTGTGGCGAAAGGATGTAGAGGCCCGTGTGATAAGATTTAAGGTGCACGTTAAAGAACCCCAGGCAGTGGCGTAGCCAGGGGGTGGCACTCCGGGCCCGTGCCCCCCACCCCCCGAATTTTTTTTTTCGCGATGGACATATAGAGCGAAAAATTACCATTTCAACGAGGTGCCCCCCCCCCCGAAATCAAGGAGGTGCCGCCCTCCCACCCCCCGAAAAAAATTTGTGGCTACGCCCCTGACCCCAGGTGATCGAAATTTCTGGAGCTCTCCACTACATGTGTATGTATGTGTTCAGCCCACTGCGAATTCGCCTTTCGCCTTCTACTTGATTGCTAACGCGTTAAACGCTAGTTTAGTTTTCAGTTCGTACTATCAGAATCGCCTATCTCCCCTTAGTTTCTGAACGGATTCAGACCCCCACGCTTCATCCGCGGCTTGTAGATACGAGTTCCAACGGCGTCAGTGTGAGAGTTCCAGCCGCGTACTACGCCGGATGCGACGAAAGGGTTAGGGTGGGAGGGGCGAATATGCTGGGCAGGCTGCGTAACCAGGGCTGAAGGAATGAAGGAAAGGGCAAAGAGAATGAGGGCGATGGGGGGTGCAAGTCGAGTGGAATTGTTTTACGACGTGTCAATGCCGCCGTCGCTGCCGTCGCGCGACATGCGGCTCGTTCTCGAGTGGCGCTCGCTATTTATTTGTTTTCTTTTGCCATTTGTTCGCGCCTGTCGGCGCCATCGATCGCGACGAATCTTCCCATTGACGTCGTTCCGCGTCCTGCCGCTGCTGTTGTTACTATACCGTTTTTTTTGTTTTTATTTCGCTTTAAACATTTTTTTTGTTTTATTTCATGACTGCCTTTCTATGTTTCCTCGTTTCGCCCCCTCTTCTGCTGTAGTTGCTCATCGAATCAAACTCGGCGTCCGCTTCGCTGTCACCGAGGCTCAGCGAAGGCACTGCGGGATGTTCATGTGTATGTGCATGTCTGCGTCTTTTTCTATGCTTTGGTTGACTTTCACGAGCTTCCAATAAGGCTTCTCTCCTTCAGTACGAGAGACGGGACTTTGCGATTCACATCCGCGTCCGTCCCGCCGTAGTTTGTGCGTTAGCTTGCAGAATGCCGATGGGTGAGGAGGAGAGGTGGAGAGGTGGAGGAGGAACGATCACGTGACAGCTTTTGGACGACGGCGAGGACGTCGGCGTCAACGACGGGAAGGCGTTCATTTTTTCGAATTGAGCGAGGGACGCGCGATCGAAGCTTCCTGTCGGTAGAGAGCGCCGCGCTTGTATACGCTTTGCGCGTATGATCCCGGTCGTTGATTTTGTTTTACTTCATCCTCGCTTCCTGCTCTATCTGCCGATAGCCGAGATTCACTCAAGTCAAGCTTTTTTCTGCGTTTGTATGTGTTTGTCGTCCCCATAACCTCGAAGTTTTTGTAGATCGCTGATCACGATAGCATCTGTGGCGGTCTAATAGTTAAGAGCGAATTGATGAGAGCTAGTTGGTAGTTGTCCATTGTGAAAAACAGCGCGACGTAGACACAGACTAGGAAGTACACAGGACCAGCGCTGTGTACTCCATCCCCCCGTCGTTTGTCAAGTACACAGGACACAGGAAGTACACAGGACAGCGCTGGTCCTGTGTACTTCCTAGTCTACGTCGCGCTGTTTTTTCATAATAGTTAAGCTCGATAGAGGCTAAGCTCACTTATCGATAGGTGATAAGCACAGACCAATAACCGTTCTGATACAGTCTGTAATACAGTGGCTTTCTTGAAAAATTAAAACGTGCTTGCTGACAAGTGAGGCAAGGTTAGGGGGTGTTGGTGGGTAAGTTTAGGGTCGGTAGGTTCTCCCACCTTAAACTTACCCACCACCCACCCACCCCACCCAACCGAGCGTAGGTTTTCCGTCGGTTCCCTAATTGAATCGGACACTTCCCCACATACCTTCGCCACCCTGCATTTAAAACACCGATGGATAGGGCTAGTTTGTAACCGCTTTCTGTTATTTCGCGGTTTACTTATCTAACAGGTGACAAGATGGATGGGTATCGTTCATGACCAGTCACAGGATGGGTACCGACGTTGACACGGAGATCATGATGAAGGTGATCACTGTGTCATGTTCAATGTGGTCACACAGGTATCATTATGAACACGACCATGTTCATGTGAAGGCAAGCTGAACACTGTGATCACGGTGAACATGATCACCCTGAACACAACACATAATCAACATAAGCACATGTTCACACAGGGTTCATGATGAACATAATCACTGAGTCATACTGTGCTGACGTTCATCGTCGGGTAGCCATCCTGTCATGTTCAATGTGATCACACGGGTATCATTATGAACACGACCATGATAATGTAAAGTCAAGCTGAACACTGTGATCATGGTGAACATGATCACCGTGAACACAACACATAATCAACATAAGCACATGTTCACACAGTGATCATGATGAACATAATGTGTCAACTTGTGCTGACGTTCATCGTCGGGTAGCCATCCTGTCCCCGTTCGGTAAGCACACCGCGTAAAAACAATGTTCCAGTGTATACGTTGCTTTTCCGCGTCGGATCCATCTCGTTGCCCAAATCTCGTCGACAAGCTGTCCGGTCCAGATTTCGTCGCGAACTCGTCGTGCACGTCGACACCGAGCTAAGCGGACGCGTCAGTATGTTCAATCTCAGCTCGCCGCGCGTCAGGCGTTGAGAAGGGGGAGAAGGCGGCAACAGGATGGTGGATTTGATGGTTTCCTCAATCGTCTCTCGTCAACTGTTAACAGCAAACGGAGATCCCCTCCCCCCCCCCCCCCCCCCGTTCACCTCTCAACTTAATTCATTCCCCCCCCCCCCCCCTCGCGACTTGACTGTCGTTTACGGCCGCGTTTTGCGTCATTTGCTTGCGAGTTTTTGCCCTTGGGCGCCCGTTGAGACCCTCGTTGAAACGATTTGTCCTGGTCGTCGTCGTAGTAGTAGCGTCTCGTCGGAACGTCTTTCGGCGCTAAGTGAATGGACCGGGTGTTGAAAGGGTTCACCGCCGACGTCGTTCGCGGTGCATGCAATGTAAAGCTGTCCTGTCGGCGGCACCGCGACTGTCAACGTCTGTCGTAGGAGTGCCGCGACTTGTGGCGCAGTGCGTCGCTTCTGTAGAATATGGCGGCTGTGCGGCAAAGCAGCTTGCTTTAACGTCTTGATGCTTTATGGTGTTACACATGTCGGTATGAACGGGGGGGGCCCACATTACCGAAAAAAAGAGTATACTTTGGTGATGCTGAACTTCTTTAAGTTTCTTTTTGTAGGCATGCGTGATGTTTTCTTGTAACTTAGGGTCGCCGGTCTGCAAAGCTACCTACTGACAAACCATGAGCTCGTGAAATTGAAACCGAATTTTTACTACATTGCGAAGTGTGTGTTTAGATTTTAAAAAAATCTGACTGGTTTATAGTAATTTCTACACCACCATAGGAGGGATGTATGCGAAGTGTGAATAAAAATGAATGACAACAAAAGGAAAATCTCCTCTAAAATTTATTTAGGTACTTAGCAGTTGGCGTAGTTTTAGAAGTGATCCTACTTCCCAGGTTTCCTTACGCGACCTCGGATGAATTACTTGCAAATCACGTAAGAAATTACGTTTAAGGGTTTAATGGTGGGTAGTTATATCTAGGTACAGATAAGGTGCAAGATGGTTATGTGGCTAGTCGAGTCTTCCTCACATGTTTTGCTGTCACGCGAGGGCGTAAGTTTTGTATGAAAAGAAAGTGCTGCTTCGAGCATTTTGCGCAGTCTTTACTTACGTTTTGTCTTTTGTAATTACCAAGGCGTCCTACCTGAGTACGGGCTGAGAATTAAAGAAGCATCCGAGAGAATTCGGCGCACCCCGTTACGGGGCCTCCTGTTGGCTAATTTTCGATGTCGCGTGTACGTTTCATTCATTTTCGCATTCATTAACTTTTCCGTGTCAGTCCGTGAATTGGTCGAGTCGCTAATTTTCCAAAGCTCTCTCGCTAGCTTACCTAATTTGAATCTAACATAATGGTCCTGCATGTTGGCTTTCTTCGAATGCCGTTTGTATTATTTTCGAGGATACCACACGCGTCGCAGTATATCGTAGAAAGGCGGACACATTTCGCGCGTAATCATTAGCGCGAGATTTGCACTGGCTTATTTGCGCGTTCCTTCTTGAGACTGTGTCGCTGCGGTAATTTGAGTCCACGCTTATTACCCACCCTTTTGACTCGGCTTGCGCAGAGCGATTTAGAACAACCCAACCCAACCTCCTTCTCTTCATCCCTTTCCTGTCTAATGAGCGTTACAGAGAGTTCGTTTTTGATTAATCGTTCTCGAAGTTAGACTCACTGCCGCCGTAAGTCGTTTGATAATTGCTGCTAACGATGTAACTGAGCCAGCCACGCTCTAAGGGTTGGTAGAGCGCCGTGGCGTAAGCGTAACAACGCAGAAGGTAAGGTCGAATTAGCGCGGGATCACTTAAACGCATTAGTCTTTTTCTCCTAGGACGGTTGGAAATGATGTCGCATATTTCCTCCGTTCGTATATCAGTCCGTATATACTTGCACGAAATAGCGAGCGAAGAACGAGCATGACTTTGCGTTTTGCTTAAATCTCTCTTATCACTCCGTCATCTTTGGAAAGCGTGAAATCTCCTGTCCCTCTCTGTCCTTTCACAAATGAATCCACGATATGTTTTTCTTACGAATTATAGCTTGATAGCTATAGCTTAGTTATAGCTATAGCTTAGTTATAGCTTGATAGCTTGATAGCACACAGGTTCGAGATAGTACGCAGTTTACTTTAGGAATACAGAATGGCGTCATTGTCTCAAATGTCCTTATATACAGTATACGCGGGGTTACACGCAACATAGTATACTATGTATACTATGCAACATAGTATTCCAACATAGTAGGAAGTATACAATCGTAAGTTGAGCCGTATGATAATTGGCTCATGTCTGTATAATGATCGTAATGATAGTAATGATGCGATGACAGTAGATTGTTGCTCATGGCTTTAAATCCTTCTGGTGATAGCCTGACTATATTTATCTAATGGACACTTATGTAAGGGCGAACAGAGCTTCTGATTGAAGTGTTTCTCGAATTCCTTTTTTTTTCAATAGTAACTCAAACAGGGATTTTTTTTTATTTTGTACTGCTTGTTTCGTTTCATTCCCCTAATTGGTTATTTCTTTTTTTTTTTTAATCTTTCAGCTAGAAATGGTTTCGTTGAGTGCGAAGGATCGTGAGATAAAAGCGCCGGAGAGAGAGAGAGAGAGAAAGAGAAAGCGCGGGCAGATGATTCCCACGTGTTGCGTCGCCGAGCTTCAATTTGTGTAGCTTGCCGCAGGAGACCGCTTGCGGTGCACGCGCAGGTGGAGTTTAGGAAGTTTGCCACTTGGGGATTTCGCTTTTATCTCGCCGCCGGAGTTTACTTCATCTCTTGCTGAGTTTACTACGACCGGTATAAGAAGCTCCAGCTGAGAGAGCTTTTCATATAACTCCCCGCCCTCCCCTCCCCCCCCCCCAACAGTTCTCTCACCCACTGTTTACGCCATCTACTTTCGTGAAAGTTCATTCGTTAAGTTTCTTTTTTTCTTTTATTTCGAGGTCAGCGCCGAGCCAGGGCTATCTTAGCGTTATGAATCAGCCTCAAAAGGTTGTGCGCGCCTACTTTTAGATTGCCGCATACACTCGCGTATAAGCCGCACTTTACCGACCGTGGTGGTTTAGCAGGCGGCGTGTTGCGCTTGCAAGTTTAGGTCACGGGTTCGACTCCCTACAACGGCGGGCCGCACTTCGATCGGGGAAGAAATGGAAAAACACCAGTGTACTTGGGTGCGTGTTAAAGAAACCCGAGGCTGCCCAATTTCGCAGAACTTGTTGCTGGGTTAGTGTGTACTTAACTTTGAGAAAAACCTAGAAGCCTATAAGCACAACCAGCAAAAAGAAGCTGCTGGAGCTTAAGCGTCTAGGTTTGTCTCAAAGGTGGCCTAATTTCTAATCTAAAGTATCCCACTACGGCGTGCCTCCTAATAATATCGTAATTTTGCTGCGTTAAATTTCCGAATTTAATTTCAGAGACCGGACTTTCCTTCGCTCTCGTGATCTTGAGATTTGCCAAATGTTTTGTTTCGGCCGTCCATAATCCACGTGATTCCTTGGTGCCAATGAAGTGAGGCTTGTTGTTGTTGTTGTTGTTGTTGTTGTTGTTGTTGTTGTTGTTGTTGTTGTTGTTGTTGTTGTTCGTGGTGGTGTTGGTGATGGTGGTGGTGGCGCAAGTCAGAAGTCAGTATTCACTCGTGCTGCCGGAACCGATCTAGCTCGATCGGTTCGGCAGCACGCCTGAATTAAGGTACAGTCATCCACATAATCCACGACCCTCAGAAGGAGTAACGAGAGCTCAACTCGCCAAATTCACATACATGCACACACGAACCTACACACGCGATCATTCGAAATAACTACATGCGCTCTTCGAATGACTGCTTGCGCGGCTGTCCGCTTGCATGATGTTAGATATTCTCGTTTCTTTTTAAATATTATTGTGTTGGAATTCATGTAGGACGCGTTTGGATCGTGCGTTATACCTGCTACTGTTTCTTTTAGGCAAACAGTACGTAGGAAAAAAATATATTAGTTTTTTTTCAAGCTTTTCACAACAATGTCTGAAAACGCACGCGCATGGAATCTAAAAGCAAACTGCAGAAACGCCCTTCTTTCATTAACACTTTTCTTTTATTTTTTTTTATTTCCATCGTTTTGGCTGGCACATCGGTGGCGCCGCCCTTAAACGATGGTGCCTCTAATTGAGCGCATACGGTGTGCAACCTTTTCCTTGTGGGTGTATACTTTTGGGTGTATGTCTGGGTGTATTTTTGTGGGTGTATATTTTTTGTCCTCGCGTTTACTCTGGCTCCCTTTCGTCAGCCCCGCGTGACTAGGCATTTAGCATCTGCAAAAAAGGGGAGGCATTAAAGGAATAAACAAAAGAGGGCGCAGCAGTCAGCTCGGGGCCTCCCCGTGTCCCTTTCATTCGAATTGAAGGTTCCCGACAGCTAGAAAAAAAAAAAAAAAGGCTTTGTGAACGGACGCCGGCGTCTCGCAGAATGCGTATGCTCGCTTAACCGAAAAAAAATGAAAGAGAGCCGACGTTGTCGTCATGATTAAATTAGTATTTTTAATTTGCATAATAATTGCCGCTTTCACCTTTCCTTATGCGCGATTTTTTCGGCACCTATTCGGTTTGTTTTGAACAGGTGCGCCGGCGTGACGCTTCCTCGGCATCGCTCGTGCGAGTTGTGTTAAAAGAAAAAATTTGAAGCTACAGCTATGAATTTGGACATTTAATTTGCTCCAGTATAACCAAGTAAAACAAGGCGTTTAAAAGGAGCACTTGTTTATGAAACGCCAGAACAGTCACATTAAGCTACGTTGTAATAACAGAACCAGTGGAAGCATGCTTGTTCTTGGTTAACTATTAACGATAGCTAACACCCACGGTGCGTTATTGACCAATAATTAGAGTGGTATTATTAATGTTTTATAAAAACCGTCGAGCTAAGCAAACGTCTTCTTCTTTTAGCCTATTCGCCCCCCTGCCTTTCCGAATATCACTGATCACCTTCACTACACCGGAATATCAATAGAATGTCAATACAATGTCAATAGGATGTCAGCAGGATGTCAATAGAAAGGAACTTTGTGGGTGTGTTGGGAAAACAGGTAAGGGGGGGGGGGGGGGATAAGAGTATACGTGTTGTCAATTTCTGTTTTTTTATTTTTATTTTTAAGAAGTTGCGAGCTCATACTTTTGTTCAGTGTCAGTAGAGAAACAATGGAATGAAATTTGCTTCACGTCGAGACCGCATTGTGTCCGCAGTTCCTGATTTAGTATTGTTTCAAATTTTACTGTGTAGCTTGTTTTCTGACGTTTGAAACTTCTTAAAGGCTGAGACATATATAAAACGGGTAACTTTGGGCAACCGGAAGGCCACTCTAGCATTATTTTATCGTTACTTTCACCTACAGGCTGCGCTCGCCTGCACTGCATGAGTGTCGTGTGGGACTGTGTGCTTTGCGTTCGTCGTGGGATTCTCAATCAGTAAAGAAGAATAAAGTTCAGCCGGGCTTCTGATTGTGAACTAAACGACGTGGATATATGTGGTTTTCTTTCGGGAAACGTTGTAAATGTACTACAAAAACCCGGCGTAATTTTTGCACCCTTGATTTAGATGAGAACGTGACAATTTTGGGCAGCGGCGAATTTAGTGGAAATTTGAGCCAATCCTATAGCGTCAATAGTTGTTTCGTCGTTAGAAGTTCTGATAATGACCTTGCTCATTATTTTAGTCGAAGTAACTTTTCTCGTCAGAATTTCGTGCTTCCCGATATTCGCGTGTGTAGTCGTTCTCAATTGCATGGGTGAAAAGTTGTATGGCATGATTGCAAGATGTAAGTCATGAAATACAACCAAAGTTGTATGGCATGACTTACAATATTGGCAGAGCGTAATCTCATTCCATGCCTGTTGTATTCCATGCCATGAGGACTCCTCATAACAACCAAAAAGACAAGTTGTATTCCAACACTAGTTTTAACTTACAATCTGCTTAAGTCATTCAAGCTATGTTTCAAGGTAGTTGTTGATTTGTTTACATATATTTACTTATGAAATAGCTTGTCTGGTTTAATCTTGGAGAAGTTAAATATATCTTAAATGAAAAATTCGCTTAAAGCATCATAGATTATACTCGGTGGTTTACAGAAACCCTGAACTCGAGATTAAGTTGAATATAAAAAGATGCATGTTTAGTATGTGTGTGTGTATTCCAACCTCTATATTCACAAAAACGAGAACTTACACGAGATAAACGTAGTACATGGGGTGGAAAGTTCGTCAACGCATTTCTTCTTCTTCTTCTTCTTCTTCTTCTTCTTCTTCTTCTTCTTCTTCTTTTTTTTCTTTTTATTGGGTCGAATAAGCTTTTCTCTAAATACACGAACCAGATCGGTCGAAGAGAATGTTCCTCTTAACGTAGATAACCCACAGATAGCTGCAGTGGAGGCACCGACTCGGTTCTTCACATGCAAACGGCTCCAAAACCGACTTTGCGCCCAACTTCACTTTGAAAACGGTATATCACATTTGGGCATCGGTTTCTAACACCGCGCGCCGGTAAAGAACGGTAGCCGAAACGTCACCGACGCATACAGCCATCGTGAACTATGGAGATTAGTCACACTTTTTTTTTTTTTGCTGAGCCTTATTATTTACAGTAATGATCCAAAGCAGGCTAAAAGTTTGTTTGCCCGCTAACAGTTAAAAAAAACTGCGTGTTTCATTGATATCCGCTTTTGAGACGTTCTAATCACAGTATACGCCCTCTGCCTGGCGACGACGTTCTACTTGGAACTGTAGACGACTGTAAGCAACATCTTTCTTAACCGTCCTGTGCAAGTGCTGCCGCCATCTATCTCCTGTATTTCTCGTTCTTCTCGCAATAGCTGCTAAAAAAAGTGACGCGAAGTAAGGGAGGGTCTCAAAACTGCACAGTCACTGCGTTATTATTAGTATTAAGATCTTTCTCACGGGCACACACTCATACACACCATGAAACATGTCTAAACGTTTAAGGCAATGTTGTAGTCGCTCCTGAGAGCCTTTCAACGTTTATCAAAAATAAGCTTTTATTTTTCTCAACGTCCTGCACCTTTTCTTGTACTCTGGGGTAGTGCGCGCGTTTTAAAAAAAGAAAATTCGCTTGGGCGAACAAGAAAATCAAAAAATAAATCACTCGCGCGATATAGCCTTCCATTCCATAAATTAAAGAAAAAAAAGTCACACAGGCGCATTCACACGAAGCTTCTGTTACAAGCCGTACAGCTGTACGACGGTGCGCATTTTTTTTTTAATTATGTTGTCTCCTTCCTGCCTTCTTAAGAAGCGAAAAAAACTGGTATACGCACTTGCTGAGCAAACAATCGCAAACGGCAGCAAAACACGCGTTGAGCGGTTTTGAATAGTATTTTTTTTTCATTAGGCACGCCACGGTGAAGCCTGCCTCGTTGCTTCGTGTATAGCTCGAGCAACGACACCTGTCGGCAGGAATCACCGACCCACCTACCTCTTCTCGGTGTAGACACTACAAAGAGCGAAAGGAAAAAAAAAGTACTGTGCCAACGACCGCGAAGACGTCACGACATTTGTATAGATAGCCTCCGTGATCACTGCGGTCTTTTCAAGTTACAGTAGCTGCCGCAGCACGGCGCTGCGGCGCGTGTAGCGGCATTTAGGGGAGCAAAACGACGTCAGGTCTGATCGATTCCCAATTTGACTTATTGCTGGTGGCAGTCCCGCAACTTCGGTGCTGCCACCTGGAAGTTCAGTTTTAATCAAACAAGTAGGTTAGAGACACTACTCTCCTTCATGACAGTCTTTGTTGGAGGAGTAAGGAAGGTTGCTTTTCTGGACGTGTTAGGTCTACCGTAAAGGCTCAGCGTTAGGCCTAACTTAACTCAGCCTAATTCTGACACAGTCGTCGTATCTGAACTTAGTGTACGTCAAAATGAAAGTTGGGTATGATCAAAAAAGATTTTTTTCTTCTCATGCAAGAACGAACATTGAACTTAGAGATTCGGTAACAATTAAGAATTTTTTAATAATTGTTTTCCGCCATCTCGTCATATTTCGTAATGGCGGCATTTTAAGCCAATCAGAGATGTTGGAGCGGCCATCTGCGCCAATCAGAGTTGACAAATGGAGGAATTTTACACTGTCCAGAAAAGCACCCCGGGTCTTTATTACCGTCCTTGTTGCATTGTTGCTTTTCTGAACGTGTCAGGCCGACATCAAAGGCCTTAACATTAGGCCTAACTTTACTATGCCTAATCCTGACACGGTTGTCGTATGTGAACTTGCTATGCATCAAAATAAAGGTTTGGTGTGATCACAACATGTTTTTTTTTTCTTCTCGTGCGAGAACGAACATTGACCTTAGAGATTGACGAACAGGTAAGATGGAAAAAAAAAGTTTGCTTTTGCTTCTTTTTGTTCACTCGCTGAATTAGAAGATTACCAAGAAAACGAAGAGGTAATATTGTTTCGCTTATGTATGCTAAAATCAAGCGCGATTTTCGAGAAGTCTACGAATGGAACATTGACTTACCTTTTTTTTTCTCCATGCTGTTTCTTTAACTGCAAGTAAACCACTACGTAGTCTACGAGTGACATACCGCTTTTTCTTATGTATAGTCCGTCGGATAAGCGTGCCCTTTCAAGCCACAGTCTCCTCTATGTTGTAACGAGTACGGTATGCGACGTTCGAGCCGGGCCGGGCGGCTTACAAGGACGAGAGTCTGCGGTGTAATATTTTGGTCCTCTGGGTTTCGACTCCCGTCCCGCCCCAGACCCGGCCGACGGCCGGGGGGTTCGAATCCCGATTGCGTATGGCTGCGTTCCACCGTCGTTGTCGTAGCGTAGTTGTCTCGCGTCTCGTCGTTTCGTCGTTCTTTTGACGACTCTAACTACAGGGTGTTATATTATCGCCCTTTCCGTCGTCGAAAGATGTATCAGACCGGTCTCATATATGATAAGCGGCTTCCGCTAGACGTTCTAGCATTATTTAAAATAATAATAGGATGCTAGCGTTGTTTAAGATATTTAATATGTGCACCTAACTGATTTACATAACTATCTGGTTTTGTTGTTTTGTTTTTTTGATAATTCACTTAAGTAATCTCGTTGAGAAGGTAAATTTTCACCGGCATTGACTGCATTAAAGCTAACTCCTATAGCGCCAATACCTGAAGGAAACCAGTCTTGCATTGACTGTATATTGCCTTTTCTGTGAGGCTAGAAATAATTTGTTTCGCCAGCGTCCTGATGGCCATTGCCAGAACGAAAAGTATAACAGCTCAAATATACAACTTTTCTAACATTTTTCTTGATTCTTCACGTTACAGAAGACCCCCTTAGGTCAAGTGACTTCAGTGAAACTGCTGCCCGTTTAAACGAAGTTTAGTACAGTTTCCATTTTCAACTGTAGATGTGGTTATGTTAGATCACTCTGGGTTAGCTTCGCATTGGATGTCTAATAACATTAGTCCCCTGCTGTCTAAGCCAAATCAAACTTATACTCGGCCACACTGAGAATTGGCGTCAATGTTGAGGGTCAGATTAAAATCACATGTTGAGCTATGTTGTCGTGTTAGCTCAACATAACCGAGTACTAAACTCTGTTTCGGTGTTCGGCGAAGACGGTCCTTGATGACGTCGGAGTAACTTTCAAGACGTCATAGAAGACCACGTCGGAGAAGCCTTCTTTCCAGGAGTGGTGGTTGTTGCAGCGCCGCTGAAACCGCGAATGGCGCGACAGGTTGCATGCTGCGAGCCAAGATGCATGACATTCACGTCACATTCTTTTTTTTTTTTTTCAGGCAAACTGAGGGAGAGTTCGTGCATACAGCGGCCTCAACAAATGCGCGCCGGACCAAGTGCATATCTCACGTTTTTCTTTTCCTACTTTCCTCCATCGACACTGACGGAAAAGGCAAGACGTATTCCATATTGCCGATAACATGTAACAATTTTGAAAGTGAAGCACTATCTAACAAAGAAAAGACCTATGGGTAGCAGACCGCTTCTTACGCTTTCTGTAGGACGAACAGGAGTGCCAGCTATTCCTTTTATGGCGCGTTCTCGTGGGCGAACGGCAGTAGCTTGAAACGAGAACAAAAAAAGCCAGATAAACCAATCAAAATAAACCCCGGACCAGGACGAATTTTTCGGCAACTAAAAAGCTTTTCTTTCTGAGAAATCCGTACGGATTTCCTTGTGGCTTCGCGCTACAAACGGGTGGTTGTCTATTTTCCCTTTATTAACCCTTCCGCCACCTTGCGGGATTCCGCAGAACTCATTTGCAAACCAATCAAATAATGGCGCGAATCGTCACTGCAGCGCTTTTGAAGCGCTTTGGAGCACTTTTGGAGCGCTCCATGTAGCGCTCCTGCTTGTATCACGGAGCAAACTCGCTCCTGTTCGCCCATCCGGAAAATGTTCGTTAGAAACAAGTAAATGAGAGACACCGAGACAATTTTTTTTGTGGTTGTTCAATGATTTTCTTCTTTTTTTCCTTCAATGCGACGATTTTATTTATAAAAATATGTATAATATGTATATAACACTCTCTGTAGGCTTCGCGTCGTCCTTTCTCACACTGAAGGAACGAACGCGAAAAAAAGGAAACATCGCAGAAAAAAATATAAAGAAGAGAAAAGAGATGAGGGAGGAAAAAGTGCACTGGGATTCGTGAAAATACTACATATGATCGCAGACAGACAATAATAATAATAATATAATATTAATAGTAATAAGAAAGTGTGTCGCACGTAGTTGGTTGGTTGGTCCTTGTTTTTGATTCTGTCACAGTCAAAACAACGTACGAAAAAAAAACGCACTACAGCCAAAAACCGTTCACGTTGTCCGATGCACCGTCCGGCTTTCGAAGTCACAAAAAAAAAAAGTCACAGTACAAGCATACAAACACACACATACGGGCATGGAACTAAATGGACAACAAAAATGCAGGCACGCATTCAATTCTGTCATCGCTTTAGCGTGCTTCCTACGGTATAACGTCCATAGCGAGCAAACCAGGAACAGAGTTACAACACGACAAACAAATCGCAGGAACAGAACCGATAAATCAAGAATGAACACATGCACTCAATGCTCAAGAATAAAAGTGCTCTTACGAAGACAAAAACTTGTACATAACACAAAACACCGTTATCAGTTATACAGCGCGGTACTGTAGCAAGGAAGAAAATGTTCACAGGGGTATCATTCCGGCTAGTATATGTGTAGCTAGGCAGACGACAGTACGGGACCTACATAAAAGAAGAAAAAAAATCTTTCTCTGTACACGCTATCATAGATCCTCTCAATATCGAAGCACTCGGGAGCTAACAGAAAGTAAGGTAGCATTTCCATTTCCTGCAAACAAAATTATTCGTTTGATAGACGTGCCGCATTTGCAACGGCGTGGGATACTTAGACAAGTGCCGCAACGCACGAAGGCAAAATTTTTGAAGAAAATACACTTAGAAGCAAGCGTTGGAGGCATGAACGGAGCCATGGCTGTGACTGGATTTTCACCTTCATGTCATCCGCGACCGACAGCCAAGCGCAGAGTGTTAAGCACGCGCTTCTCGCATCATTACATCAAGCCTGAGCGCAGGCAGTGCCTATTGTGGCCTCCGCGATCAGCTCCGGCAGCGGTGCGCTGCCGGAGGCGATCACGGAGGCCACGGGACAAATATAGGAGGCGTAACGTTGTAGCCTGTGTATACAGCGGGCGCTGCGTTTTTACTTAAAGCCTACGAGCGATCGGAAAGTATGCTGGTATGCGTTTCAAACAGTTACGTTTGCTCTTTTGGTAGGTGAAGACTAGATGGCGTGCCTACCAGTACCACTACTACTACTACTACTATTACTACAGACCGTAACACAAACACGCAATTGTGGGATCCTATAAATTGAGGAACGAAATCGGGGAGAGATGGCATTTAAAAACAGTGCACCTGCTCGCCGTAAGGAACACTAAGTAAAATCGGTAGTGAGAAACAAAAAAGATTGACTTTGCCCATTCTCCTGCGATTCGACACGTGGTACAACTTTTGTACGCGGTCCTTAGCTAATTCGTGAGCTGTAATGGCGTGTCGATTTCGGTATATTGTCTCCTCCACTTAGCCAAGTCGTGGGGTTTTACGGTCGATGGTTACATGCGTAGTGAGCTTGAATACAATGTGGGCACGTCTCGCGTACAAACATTTCTAAGGTACCTCGCACTTAAAAAAAAAAAAAAAACGAAAAAAACAAAGTGTTAGAATATAAACAAGGAGGAGAGGGGAGGACGCAACTATGTACACGGATCTAACGGGAACACACAAAAAAGAAGTGGGGAAAAAAATGTGTGACAACTCGAGACGTAATGCCGTGGTATACAAAATGTAATAAATAGGAGATATACAAAACGGAGTGGGGGGTGGGGAGGAGGGGGGGGTAATGTGTACATGAATGGTGTATGCTGTGTGTATTGTAGGGGTGGGGGGAGGGATTCGCACGTGTGTTGCGATAAACTGAAGTAAAGGTAGGGCGCGCCATGTACAAGAAATGGGAAATAAAAAGTTGAACGAAAATAAAAATGTATTTCCAGTGTCTGTATTCCCAGCTACGTGGACGCCAAGAACAGCCGTTTCTCGTATAAATAAGAGGGAAGGCTTCGTTACACTAAGCGTAGTGTTAAGGACCTTTAAAAAAAAAATGAACGAGATGTCTGTTTCTTTAGTTAAACCGGGAATGCAATATATTTCTTTGCGATCCTCCTGAGGTGGCTTACTTATTCGAGAGACGCTAGTACAGCATGTGTGGTCTTCGCCACCAGGACATAATCTTTTTTTTTTTTTAATTTACCGTGTGCAGCTTATAAGATAAGCCATTTCGCGAAGTTTAGAGAGCAAAAATTCAAATCGAAAGTTTTCAGGCACCGGGCAAGGATTTCTTTTTTGTTTGTTTTTCGTGACATCAGCTCATGTACCCCATAAAGCTCCCTTTTTTGATTGATTCATTGATTGACTGACTGACTGATGTCGTCAGCCCCCAAATAAGGCAGCTAGCCCAGTGCGTCCAGCGGTCCAACGCGTGTAAAAAACTATCCACTTGCTAACTTGTTTCGGACAGCGTCGCGACGTTAATATATAAGCAGACAAGTTTTGAGAAACGGGAAAGGTCACTATCAAGCATCGACAGCTCTGTCTCGCAAGTTTTGATTTCTCTCTACGCAGCAAAAGCAGAAACATACAACCAAGATCACAAAACTGCGTACCCTAGGAATGGAGAACAGCTTGTAAAAGACACAAGGTGGAAAGGGTAATAAATCAACAAAAAACACGAAAGAGACCGCCATCCCGCCTTAAATATACACCTCTCTTTCGTTCTTGGCGCGCGCGTCTCTTGAAAAAGAAACTCTCCTTTTTGATTGGTTGCTCGCGGCTGGGCCGCCTCCACGTGATTGGCCAGCCTCGACACGGCTCGGCCTGTCAGGTATAACATTGATACACGGACGAGTAAATAACATAAAGAGCGCGCAATGAAATAGAAGGGAAGTACACGCCTTCTTTCGTAGTGTTATTTTTTTATTACCTTGTTACCCCGCCGACGGTCGCCCAGTCGACGACGACGACGTTTTGATACCATCCTTTTTTTTTCTCCAGCACAACCTCGGAGTCGAGGGGTGGGGGGGAGGGAACAGTTCTCCCTTTCTCTCGCCTCGTAATCCCTTTTGATTGGTCGTTTTGATTGTTTCGATTGCGACTGAGAGAGAAAGATACACACACACATTCGCACACCTGGGCTTCTACGACAACTTTTCTATATGCGACAGCCCGCCTTCGTCTTGCTACTGGTGTCTTTTGCTTGTTTTTACTTCGCGGGCTCGGAGTACAGCAGGTTCTTATAGATAGCGCATTATAAGAAACTCACGGCGGCGACGGCATCTGTTTCTTCAAAACTGGTTCGCTCGCCGGTGCCCGCATCTCTACTGGCGTGGCGCCCATCTCTTCGTTTTGTAATACCCCGCACGCGACGGTTTCTTCTTCCTCTTCTTTTTCTTTTCTTTTTTTTTTCTTTTTTGTCACGTACACCGCAGCATCACGCGCCGCCGTAAAGTATGTCGCACAGAGAGTCCAGGACTCGTTTTTTATTAATCTATGTATGCTACTCGGTTGTTATTTGGTTCCGATTCACCGTCCTCGACTTCTTATTGGATGCATCACTGCGAGTGATAACAAAACCCGGCTGCACCGACGGATCTGATTGGATGCGTGGCATCAGGTTTGCAGCCGTCGAAAAGTGTCGCCTTCAATACCTGTTCTGCCCTTTTCAGTGACAGTTGATGTTGCCTCAATAACAAGCTCACACCCGCGAAAAGGTTTGGCTACGCCGTAGTTGATCAAGAATGCGTGTTAGCAAATAACTAATACAGACGATACTAACCGCTAAATTACAGGTTTAAAAATAGAACGATGAAACTTCATGCGAGTTAATCATACACAGCGAGTTCTTATTCCGAAAGAAACGCATGAAATAATAAAAAAGAAAATTTCGGTGCTCTGTAGCACTAACAACGTAATCTTTCGGAGGCTTCAGTTATGTTACGTAGAGTTGTCAGGGCCTGATTTTTTTCTGTATTAACTTTGTTATTTACATAAGAGTTTGCGTGTATGTTTTGATATCGAATAATAGTTAGTTTTTATTTTTACCGGAATTGCTCAATGTCGTTTTTTTTTCTTGTTTGTTTCTGGTCTCCATAGGCTAGCTGCGAATTGGTAATTCATAGTTTTTTTTATTGATATTTATGACTGACACATAAAATAAACTTCAAAAAATATTGGAATCTTGAAAGATTGCGCGTACCATATAACGGCCTGATTAAATGCACCAAAGTAGCGTAGATGAATCAGTACTGCAGTTTGAGTTGTGTAACGCGTGAAAACGAGTGACCTCAGGCTACGGAAGAGGGACGTTGAAGTTTGCATTTTGCGTGGTGTTTACAAACAGCCAATTTGATGGGCTTCATCCACGGAACAAAATTTTAACTTTTTGTTTGATTTGCGCCGTAGGGCATCATGTCGCCAACAGACAAAATTCATCGTGAGGCTCGCCTCGCGGTAGCTTGAGCGCCCGATCTTGTTCCTTGAATTCTCTGTCGTCCGATAAGCGACGGAAGAGCGCGCGAGCGAAGGAACCATCGCTAAACAAACAATAAAATCCAGGGGCCCACTAAAGGAGGGAGATGGTGAAAGAGTTACCTCAGCCCCCTGCACGTATTCGTCTATAGATATTTGCCCGAATGTTTGCAACCTCGGAGTTTTTATCGACATTCGCTGGCGTCTCGAGCGGGGGAGCTATGCCGAAGAAAACCTTTCACCAGAGGAACGTTATCTGCGGCTTATTTATGTGCGCTGCCGCCTATCAATCATACAGAGTTTGTAAGTGGGGCAGAACGCGCTGATAACGAAGAAACACACTTAGATAAACATTTAACATGTCGCGAAGGGCGCCCGTCAGTCTGCCTCCGATCTCACAACAGTTCCGCGTTCGCAGACGCTGCTCCCTCACGCGGCTGGTGCTAGGAACTAATTTCGGTTGGCATTTACAAGCCGTAGGATCTGCGTTCAAGTTCCTCGTTATTATTAATTTTTCATCACGTACTTTGCTCAAAGCGAGCAGCACATGCAGGTAACATTGTCCGTATTTGGTGTACGTCGACTGCGTGCAATGTTCTCCCCGCTTAACTATCACACGGAACTATTGAGAAACAGTAGATACTCCGTTTCTGCGCGTTCGTTAAGTTTGTCTACTAGAGGCCATTAAAAACAGTTCGTATTTGTCATACTGAGCGACATACAGTTTTTGTTTTAGCGAGAATTCAAAATTTAAAGCATGATCAAGGAGGTTGTCGGACCGCAGAGTTTAGACGTTTTAAGTTTTCGTAAATAATCCGCTTCGTTAATTAATCACAAAAAAAAGGGGGGGGGGGGGGGCAAGAAAGATTTTTCTTTCCGGCATCAGCCGCTCCTTAATGGCCTCTCGGTCTGCAGCACAAATTTTATTAATGACACATTCGCTTTCTTGAATTCGCAGATAGGGAAAAGACGTAAGCGCTGCATTACGCGGTTTTCAAGCAGGCGAGTTCCGTTAGGCAGACAGCGCCGCCTACCGGCGAACCCGCGCTCGCCTTGTCGACTATATAAGGGAGAGTGGGTATCTTTATGCGTCGGCGGTACCAAGGGCTGGAAAAATAAACGCCTGTAACCTATCGGCCCCGGGGACAGCCAGTTACAAACAGCTGAGGGCAACTTATGGTCCACGCGTCTGTTCTGTCCTGTTTCACGACTGCGTGTGTAGCTTAGCTGAGAGCCGCTCTTGTAAACTTCGCCAAAACCAGCGTCCTATCTGACGTCGAGCGTATGCGCATAGCCGAACGGACCGACGCAAAACAAGAAAAAGGCAGGTAAGAAAGCGAGGGGGAAAAAAGCCTGAAACAATGAACTAGTGCGGACAGAACGGAAATGAGAAGCGATGTGTGATATATCTTTCGGAGGGACAGACAAAAGGAGAGAGAGAGAGAAGGAGAGAACGGCAGCAAACGAGACCGACATAGCTTGTCCGCCAACGGAGCGGAACGGACGTTTACGGGAATCGGCAAGCCGACGCGTATACAGCGAGGGCGCATGCGCGTCGTTCTGCCTTCCGCTTATACGTCAGAAGCAACGTCAAGCAGAAAACAAGAAAGTAAGGGCGAGAGAAAGAGCCAGTCCGAATCCGTGGCGAGCCGTATGGCTGGCCGTTCGTAGCCAGCCAGCTGACGCTGTTCCGTCGACTCCGATGTTCTTTCCTTTTGTTTCCCGCTCGAGATGTAAGCAGACCACGAGACTCGGGCAAAGCCTTAGGCGCGGGTGCGATGTCGATGCGACTGCGCGGTCACAGATCTCTGAGGCAGCTCAGAAACGACCGAGATCCGTGACGAATTCGGCGAGACGCGGTTTTCGGAGGAAGGAGACGAAGGTGGTGTTATACGTCCAGAAGACGCCGTCCCGACCGTTCGCGGAGACAAACAGTTTAGTCTCTGGCTTCTCTCAAATTGATGAGAAACGGGCCGAAAGTGCTTCCCTCCCCCCAACGCGCCTTCTTACTTACGCGAACACTGTCTCAGCCTACACCTCCCCACCCCCCCGCCTCCTTTCCACTGAAGGGCCCAATGCTATCTCTCTCCCATGTCCTGTCAGTCTGGTTCTTTATCCCTCGGACTTTTGTTTTGTCTACATTACGTATGCCTTGGGTCGTAGCTTCCCTTTTATCTTTCCTTTTCGCGGCCTCTTCTCTTTTTCTGACAAATGTTTGGATTGCGCCCAAGCTGGACTCGGTCTCGCAGTACGAGCGCGACCAGCGCTAGTAGCAGCTTCTCGCATCCTCAACTTTTTCGTCGTAGTTTTTTTGTTCTCACGTCTTTTTGGCTTGTGCGTATAGCTTGTATGATTCTCTGGCAGGCAGGAGGCCTGTGGTGCATATATGCGTCAACGGACGGTTCTGTGCACGACGGAGGAGCGACGGAACGGGGGGGTAAAGTTGGGGGGGTGGGTGGGGGGGGCCGAGTTGGGAACGTAGGCGGAAAGATGGCCCGCAGGAACGTCGGGAGGATTGTTGACGATATGCCCGTCACGGGTGGTCCCTCGCGTTCGGCTCTTCGGGAAAGTTAACTCTCCGTCGCAAGGAGCAGTATACGGCGTTGTATTGTCTTGTCTTGTCTCGTGCTTTTATTTTTTTACGGATTGTCTTTTAGAGTCGTGTTTCTGGTAGCCCGCGCCTAGGCGGACATGAATTTTGGATGCCTTTTTCCTCGCTGCCGTTCGGCTACTGACACACGTCTTTTTTGTTCCCAACCGAACGAAGATTCTGCCACTGCAGGGAGCGGCAGTTGGGCACGCCCGCTCTGAGTGATGTTCTTAAAGAAAGGCCCCTGTATAGATTGGCACGAACGCGGAGATGTCGTACTGTGTGGTGTTTCAGAGGTAGTTGCAGTACGTCCAGCTAACGAGTAAAGTCGTAGTTGACATGTAGTTTATTATATGACACATTACTCTTCAGTGCGATCAAGCACTTCATCGATCAATTATTCACTCATTGATTATTACTACATGCTTCAAATGACTGCTCGATTGGTGTTTAACAACCGAACTGCAGGAAGCCAATAGTGGATGTCCTTTATAAATGTACAAATGGAAGCAGGGCTGCCTTACATATAATTTTGTGGTTCTCTTGACAGGTTTTATTGCCTTTAATAGGGTTCCTGTAACGATGCGATTGAATACTGTGTATGATTTATGTCTTCATCTTGCACCACTGTGGTTATGTTTGTGTGTTTTCTTCGGCTAAAATTTCGACGTTTCCGCGATACACCGAATGCGTCACGCTTGCAGGCGTGAGAACGCTATTGGAGCGCCCTGCATGGCAACGCTTTATGCTCGACGCTTGTTTTCGAATATTGGAAGAGGTGCTTAAAAGCTGACCACGCTTCAACTGAGAAGCGGCGTTAGCTGCATCATCTCCTGTACCGAATACACTAAATAACGCCTACTCCGAAGGTCATCTGAAGTCCGCAGACAAAGAAGTAAAGAAATAAGTGAAGGAAGGAGTCGGTTGGTTTAAGGGGTTGCAGAGGCGAAAGAAACGCGGGTGCTAGCGTAGCTGCCATCGAGAATGAGAGTTCCCAGCTGTGGTGACAATTGAAACGGAGAAGAAAAAAAAAAAAACTCCACCCCCCCTGATCCCATATCGAGAGAAGGCGAAATCGAAGGAGGAGCGAAGAGCTGAGGTGAAGAATGATACAATCCGACACTCCACTCGTGGTGTGGTGTGGGCGAAATCGAAACGGAAACGGCGAAAGGAGGGAGGCTTGTGAGAGATTGAATGCGCTGCCGCCGACCGCAAAAGCTTTGTGGCCTCCTCCGCCTCTGAACTGCATCGAACCGCTTGTGTGCTGCGAACGACTGCGCTGGAAACAGGTGGTTCACGTCGTTTTCTCACGAAGCCGCCCTTTCGCAACCCCCCCTCCCCCACCCACCCCCCGACAGTTGGTTGGTACTCCGTGTCCGATCGAAACCGTGCGTCGAGGCTGTCATCGCGCAACGCCTTTTCAAGGGCACCACCCCTCCTAAAGACTATTTTACGCATGGGTTTGAGTGCCGCCATATTGGGCTGTTAACCTTTGTGTTTTGCATTTTTAACAACTAAATAAATAGTGTTACAGTAGACGCATACGCATGAATACGGTTGGGTTGGTACATGCGATGTTTCATGCCCTTATTAAATACACGTCGCGATAGAAAAAAAGCTAGAAAACAACAGCTTAACAGCCCAAGATGGCGGCGCCCATATGTCTTACGGAAAATAGTCTATAGGACTAGCTTGACTTGAGTTCAGTTGCACTTGAAGAGAACCGGGTGATGGTTGAGATAGCGGATGACTGCAGCACGCGCAAAGAGAGTGTTTTCGTTTTTACTGTTCATTTCACTCATCTAATTGATTCGCGAAGCTACTGCCACGTGGGTGGCTTGGAACCCGCAAAGCGTGCCTGTGGTGAAACCATGCAGAGTAATCTATAGAATTTGTCTTTAGAGGGAGTGAATGAGTCTTAAGGATAGGCTAATGCTGTTGTCGGGCTTGGAATTAGAATATTCATCACGCGGTTTAAGACACCGCAATAAAGCACGTTCGCAAAGCTTGTTTAAACGAATCAGACTGTCGATGAAAGTGGCCATTCGGCCATGTTAATTAATTAGGCCGTAGAATCCTGCAATATTACAAGGGCGGCTGCACGGGAGTGCTAGGAATTAGGCCGCGGAAGGCCAATTGCGTCCGCACCGATAGTTGAATTAAGGAACGGCCATACGTCAACACGCTAATATAGGCTAGCCCAATGCGAAATCTGGCGAAATGATATACACCACAGATAAGAGCCCCGGATTACCCGTGATAGATTAGGGGTTTATTCAGATTACCAGATCACCCAGATTACCCGGTTCTAGTTCTTTCTTTTTCTAAATCTCTAACCAATCTCAACGTAGGCTAGGCAGTTATCCAACTTTTGCCGCTCAGACATGCCAAACTGGAATGCTTGACTGTTATTTTGTGTTTGCTTTTTTTTTTTTCGTCGCTTGATTTCGAGTGCCACATTTTTCTCTATGCTTTTTCTTTTTCTTGCTTTTTTTCTTTTCTTTCGCGTAAGGTTTCGCTCTAACCTTGATCCGTTCGAAACGGGCATTCCGGGCCACGCCCCGACGTCGCTGGGTGTGCGAGTAATGGACGACGGCCCGTTTATTATTTCAAGGCTTTCCCGCCTTCTCTCCGCGTCCCCCCCTCCGGTTCTTATAAATTTCGGGCAGCTGTGAAAACAACGCCACGTCGCCCGCTTCTGTCCGCGGACAGGCGGTCCGCGTAACCATATATATATATATATATATTGGTGGAGACGCTGAGCTCGAGAACAGGAAAACGAAAGTTCGCAAGGGCATCGGCTGAGATGGGAAAGATAGAAAGCGAAGGAAGAGGGAATAGACCTAAATGAAAGAATAAAAGTATAAAAGAATGTTAGCGTCGGGCACTGAACAGAACTCGCGGCTGTCAAGTTGAAAGGGAGTGACCACGTTAGGCGGGTAAAGTTAGCAAAGCACAGTGGGGCGCTGGGTTGGGTACTGTGCGCGTCAGTGCTCGCCGACGACATCGTTTCTGGATACGAGAGGGCGCTGCTTTCCCGCGGCGCGAGTCATCAGTGCAATTCGTGCAGGCATATTAGCAACACTACTCAATAATGGTCGAGGTTCTCGCAGCAGCTATTACAACCCTACGTTGGTGGGCCTGTTTTGAGGGAATCTCGAGCGTTTGGCAGGACGGTATTCTCTCAAGTCGGGAAGACACAGCGAAAAGTCTACAAGTCAAGAAGACTCCTGATCAAATCATTCGAATTAGGCGAATTTTAGGGTAGGGAGAGAGGAGAGGCCAACGACCTTAATTTGCAGAGTGGGTTACGAGAGACACCATGACTGGATAATCATGACCACCTGGTGATATTTAACATTTCCCCAAATCTAATCACACGGAAAAGAGCGAGAGAGAGAGAAAAATGACGACGTGCTAAGTGTGCATAAACGTGACACTGATTTCGTTTAATGTAATATCGGAAGAAAGCATCTTTCTGTTCTGTTCACAATATATTTTCGCGCAGGTCTGCTGTAGATGTTGAACTCTTAGCACGGTCAGGAACAGTGCGTTCCTGCAACGTGCGCTTGCAGTATAACGCTGTCGAAAAGTCAATACATGTTTTCCTTAGAAGCTAGTTTACCAGTTTTAACACCTCCGCTAAGCAGTAACCAAAAAAGAGCACGCTTTTTCACCAATGTCGAGCGGGCATTACATAATTTTCTTCTATATCCTATCTATTTTATCTCTCCAAAGCTAAAATTTTCGAGGACTGTCGCCCATACGAAACTTCGTTATCCCATCCTGCACCTTCCATTCAAGTTTAGTTTTATCTCTGTATAGACCCCGTCACTTGTAAGCCGCGACGCAGGTGCTCAAGCGACGCGCGACGTTCGCGACCAATTTCCTTTATGATATTCCCTTCAGAATGCGATACGCAGCGGGAGAGAATTTACGCACCACTTATCAGAAATATCGGAGTGGCTCTCCCCCCCTCCGGTCTCTATTTGCTCCCTTTAATGGATTTTCAATGAGACTGACTCAAGCTGGTCGAAATTTTCTTCGGCTTCTTTTTTTTTTTTTTTTTTTTTCGATACGGAGACCTTACTCGCACCAGATCGCATTTCTACGCCAGAATCCCTACCCGATATATTTGTATTTTTAGATCTCTCTTCTCACGGTATCTCATTTTTACAACGTCCGGACCCCCCAGTAACGTGAGACGCTAGCGCCAAAGGCACGTAGATGCTTTGATCACCATTTCGCCGCGGTCCGTGTGAATTGCGATTCTTCTCCGCTGTACTTTTCTTTCGTTCTGTTACGCTTCTTCATTTCTCTGCGGGGCTTTTTCTCTCCCTGTATTTTCCTTTTTTTTCCTTTTTTTTTTTTTTACGAGAATAGCGAGGGCAAGTAGATTAGAAAACTCAATGTAAGAGGGAGGTGAACATATACGCGGTGCAGCTCTGTTTCTTTTTTCTTTTCCTTTTTTTTTTTTCTTCGAATTTGAGTGTTACACTTTTTCCCCACTGTTGGACCTTCCAGCGAGCGATTTTCTTTTTTCATTATTCCCGATTCCTTTTTTGAACCCCACTCCTAATGCCCCGGTCGAGAGGCTTTCCCCGCCGTACTGAAATCACCGAAGTATATATTTTACAGCGGAGGGGGGCCGGGCCGGGCCGGGCGGGAGCTCTTTTCGCGTACAAACCTGGCGCAATTTGAAGTGTTTAGTTTTTTGCAGTTGTCATTTTCTCTTTCTTTCTTTACTTGCGAGGTACCTGTTTCCGCATCTGTATCTGCTGCTCACTGTATTCGCTTTCCCTGCGAGCGTCCAACCCCCCCCTTACCCCCCCCCTTGCCCCCCCCTGCCCCCTCTATTTTCTCGCCACCTTCTCCTCCTATTACCCCCCCCCCCCCCCTTCCCCCCGTTGTGATATTCCCTACACCGTACGCTCCCTCTGAAAACTGGCTATCGTACTATCAGCAAAGCTTCGGTTCTTTTGTTAAAAGTGCATCGGCAAAGAGAGACGCGAATTGGGTCCGCTCGCAGGTTGCGTGCGTGACGAGGGGTACGGAATTGAAAGAAGGTAGAAAATTTACAAAAAAAATTTAAAAAAAAAAGGCGGAGAACAGGAGAGTGTGTAGGTATAGCGTAGTGGAGCAGCGCCGGCGCGCGCGTGCTGCGTAAATTACACCGACGTTGCTCTTCGGCTTGTCTTCATCAAAAGAGGGGCAGGGAGTATTACTATGGGCGCTTTTCAGTTGCCGAATGAAACGGGGATCTAAAGAAAAAAAGAGCGAGAGAGAATAATTCGAGGCGGCGAGTGGTCTAGCAACGAAAAGAGCCCCTGCCATGACGCTCGCATTACCGGGCTTTTCTTTTTACCTTTCATTTTTTTTTCGTCCCGTTTTGGTAGAACTGTACGTTGCGTTTGTTTTGACTGTACTGTATACATTTTGATTCGTTCGATGCTTCCTTTACTGCTTTCTAGGGGGCATGGTAGAGAGCCCATTTGAAACTCGACTGTCTGTCAATGCTAGAACGAACGAAGGCAGTGTGGAAGGGTATAGGACAAATCTCTGGTCGTACGACTTCACGAGTTAGGACTTAATTCTGGATCGTCCTCGAGTACGCTTACTGTGCTCGACTTCTGACCCGAAGGTCGCGGGTTCGAATCCGCATTTCAATGGAGACGAAGTTCTAGAGGCCCGCATGCTCAGATTTGGGTGCGCGTTAAAGAACCCCAGATGGTCGAAATTTCCATAGCCCTCCACTACGACCTCTCTTATAATCATGTCACGGTTTTGTGACGTAAAGCTTCACCAATAATTATTACTATTATTATCAACTGCGCAGCTCTATAGTTGGACAATAGAAGGGACGTAGAGACGCGCTGTGCGTCTCTTCTTTTGTCTACGTGCAGCCTTGCGCTATAAGCATAATTTTTTAACCAGGTGCTCTATTGTCCTGCATCGCCTCAGTCCTGCATTGACACAGTCCAATTACGTCGTTGGCGAGGTAATCACTTTGCCCTTCGCGAACTCCTTCAAAGCACTCGGTGCGCACCTGAGATAGCCACGTACGCAGCAGTTTTGTAACGAGACTCGAATCACATGCGCGCATGCACCAATTGTCTTCGGCCTCTTCTTATTTTTCGAATGAGTTAATTCTGACCAGCTTCTTCTCCGTCTTCGTCACAAGCTCTTGCGACGTTGGTGACAAGTCAGAACATATTGAGATGTCTATATAAATGTGGTGCAAAAAGGGACACGGCAAAACTGCACCTGACATGAGCACGTAGTCGGTTCTGTAAAGCGACTCGAATTTCATTGTTCTACTTTCTGAGTAGGTTAAAATCAGACACGCTCTCTCCTCCGTCTTCGTCACAATGTCTTACATTCTAGAGTGACAACTCGAGGGCAGTTTGAAAGGTCTATAGAAAAGCAGAGTCTTTTGTTTTTTTTGTCTTTTTCCTCTCTAGTTCACCGGCTGACATTTCGAGGCTGCAAACGTTTTCTTTTTCAGCACCAGAGACACAGGAGTTAGAGGCATAGAAACTTCAAAGCTGGCTCGCAGCGTTACCGTGAATAGTGCGAACTAGGAATGTTTCGGCATTGCCATGCAGACGCGCAGGTTTCTGTAGTTCTTGCATTGCGCGTAAAACTTTCGAAACGATCATTTCACCGTTTGCGTGCGCGCGATCTTCTAAGTAGACTATGAAGAAATTCGTTAGCGAAGTTCCACGGTTCGACTCCCTCCCAATAAGCCACGCTTGCCGCTGTTAGTTTTCTTTCTAAACGTTATTTTGATTCGTATATAACACATGTACGCCAGTACAATGCGAAACACGCGTATGAAGCCCAGGACTCGTTGTGAGTGTGCAATCTCTCTCAGTCGTCGCGAACAGCCTTACGGGCAGGCGTTGGAATGATTCAGTTTGGGAACAAATAGATCGTCATTACAGTGCGTCAACACACAGACTAGTTTACGGAGAAAAAAATAGCAACTGCCAAAGTAGCTATACCAGACTGAGATGGCATACTTGTAGTCAACCATTCTGAGTTCGTATAGGCACCGGTAAAAGGCGTACGGAAGCGAATCTATCGGAGAAATACATAACAAAAACAGGGACAAATCGCTGTAGACTCGGCATTCAGGTGTAGTTGGGAGAGGGTGGTGTGCAGAGATGGGATTCTCGTGCGAGAGGAGGGCATACATACGCACAACGCAAAGACAGGCAGCGGTAATCCATCATACACAACATCATGCGAACAAAACAGGTTCAGTCCCGAATCCAGAACACGGTCACCACATAAATACGCAAAACAATGTCGCCGCCAATCGCCGTGCACGGTCTCAGGGCGCCCACCATCACACACACGCACGCACACCCTCTGTCTATCTGGTGGCATGTCGAGAGATGTGATTAATGACGAATGTCGACCAGCGCCTGCGATCGGGTTTTTACAGATATGTCCCGACTGGCGCGATCGCATCGACGAATAGGATTTCTTAATCTTTTTTTCTTCTGCCGAAGTTTTTTTTTTTCATGTCTCTAAGATTGTGACCTTGAACTAACTGTCTCAAGTGGGTAGCATCCAGCGACACGTGACGTCCCCTGAATGACGTCACTGTAGTGACGTCACAAGGGAACGGAAGCTGTCACTGAGTTAAACACTTTCAAAACGAAATGCCCATAACCGGCAACGTTTAACAAACCCTATACTTAGTTCACACTTCTGTTCTTTCTTGTACTAATCTTGCCGAATCTTTTGCATTGCTGAATCTATACGTACTGTTACGGTGAAATTTACTATTGGCGGCTTCAAGTTTGCAAAGCTAGCTTGTGGGCAAGTTGCAATGTTTCCGTGCTTAACTGAAACTGTACTTACTGCATGCGTGTTCTTATTGAAACATTCCACGAGATTATCTATATAAAGAAAAACTAAAGGGCGTAATGGCCATCAGGTCAGAGGCTTTTATATTAAAGATGGATTCGTACATTTCTTAAGGCGATTTAGAAATTACAACTTTTTCTTATCTCTCACTTGTTCTAGAGATACGTCACTATCTTATCTCTATCGACCAGTCAGAAAGGGGCAGACAAGAGAAATACTCTGTTCGACTAGCTACGCTCGCGGCTTCTTTCTCCTTTTTCAGCACGTCCTCAGAGATGACGTGCTCGCGCTTTCGGCGTTATTGCACTTCGCACTAGAGCCTTTTATACCACCTATCTCGGAGGCTTTTCTTCCTTCTTTTCTCAGCTTACATTAGACCGACGCGAATTACTACCAGATAAACTGCCACTGCAAGTGCTCGTCTATATTCTTTCTTTTTCCGGGATTTGCCGCGTCAGAAAAGATGACTGCCAGAGTGTGCGAGCGAAGCCTTGCTAGAAGTCGATGCCCTGTAGCGTAAAACAAGAAATAAAAATGTTAAAAGAAATAGTAAAACGAAGCGACTTTTTAGCGCAAGTCGTAACAACAGCGTGCGTGTTTTCTTTTGATTTGTGGCCTGCTCAACGGCGTGTTATCACAATGCGACTATAAAGAACGTTTTGATTCTGGACGCGTCACCTTCCGAGGCGACACGGGGTACACGGGCATTCGATACGAACTCGGGCAGCGCGTTCACTCGCACACGTTTTCACTCGCACACATCTTCACTTCGCTTTCCTATTTTGCAGTACATTCCGGATGACCTTTGACCTTCAGCGTGCGCGAATCCGAGGTTCCAGAAACGCTTGCGCGTCGTGACAGTGCTGTACGTTAGGGCTAACTCAGCCACCTGAAATTTTTAAGGGGCCAGTGTAGAGCGCTGGCGATCTGGTAGATTTTGAAGAGCAATGCATAAGGAGATCATTTGTTAAGAATCACCCTGAGGAATCTGCTTTTTCGTTTTTTTGTGTCTCGCGTTATCGACTTGAATGGTTCAATTTTGTTTCCACGGACATTTAAACGTAATCGTCAAAAATGTCGGCACGACTGCGCCTCGCATCGTAGTGACACCTGGGATTGACACGATACCACCTGTACCATGCCAGTTCCCAATACAAGTCAAACTACGAGCCGCTTTTTGGAACCCCTCAGTGGCGTCACTGATCGGCGCATTCCGAAAATGAAAAAAAAAAAAAAAAAAGCCCAGACCGAGCACTTGCATGGCGCAGCGATATACCATCTTTTCGGTCACCCTTAATAACGTCGTCCCACAGCATAAGACATGCGAACTTCACTCGACGAGTGATGGAACGGGCAGAGACAGACTGACCTTGTCAATGTCGCCGCAAGCACATCCGACGCACAAGAGGAAGGGTTCAAGGTACGAGGACAAAAAAACAGAGAACAGAAAAGGAACGCAAATGAAACAGGCGCGCCGATTAATCCCTGGTCGTCTTTAGGAATTGACGCAGGCCGGCCGGCTTTGTCGTCGGAGGCGAGGGCCCGCGTTGACAACCTGGCACTGTGGGACGACGGCGCACTCTCGAAGGAAGGGGGGGCTAGCTGGCAGGCTCTGGGGTGCAGGGTGGCGGCGACCGTCTCTGGTGTTGCTGGACACAAGACGATGACGCTCTGATGCCCGGGCCATCACTTCATCGACGGTCCATTTTGTACACTCGGGTCGCGAAGACTCACTCGCTGCCGAAGACGACTGGTCGACGAAGAAACGAAGGGCGTCGTCGTCTTCGAGGAAGAAGAAGCGAGACGGCTACGTACGGACACGCGGTGGATCGCACAGACGCACTGCGGTGAGAACGTCGGGGGCACCTCCGATGTGAAACACCTTTCTTCCGGAGGCACACACAAAAAAACACACACACCTCCTGAACTGGCGCAGCGAGTACCACGGAAGCAATAGTAGTAGTTCCGAGAAAAAAAAAATACGGAACGCGCAGACACAGGAAGTGTCCCACACTGTTTGCAGCGAAGAAGGAGGTCCGACGCGTCACCGGCCGAACAACCCCGTTGTTGTAGTTTAATCTTGCATCCCTGTCGGCGGGGCGCGGCCGAAGGCGCGAAGGCCAGTCTTCTTCCGTCTTGTACAGGCTGCTAACGGCTCACCCACGTGTGAGGGTATGGGGGGACGAAAAAGTTCACGTAGAGCGCGCACACACACAGGGAACTGCGACGAAGGCGCTGACAGCGGTAGTGTGGTGCTGCCGCTGCTGATCACTTGCTTTTGTGGCTGCTGTTGCTGCAGGTGTAGCTGATATGCTGTGTTCGGCCCTCCCGAGCGAGACATTGGGAGGACCTGAGGTCGGTGCCTGCCAGGCTTGCTGCTGCGTTCTCTTTTCTTTGTTTCTCGTTACTTCGTGGAGAGCGACGACGCGAGGCCTTGTCTAGGGGCGACGGAAATTGCACGTATCTTCGAAAGGAGGGAGGGAAACGAGCGCGCGAACGGCGCGCTATACCGTCTTCGTCTTGCGTCTGGTAGTTGTACACCAATACGTGGCTGCGTCTCCGGTGTAATTCTTTCGCGGTTGCCGCGGGCAGTCTTCCGGGCGGCGTGTGTCTTGTCTGTCTGTGTCTTTTGTGTAGTGTGTGACTCGTGGACCCGTCGCGAGGCTCGCTTCGAAGAGCTTGCGGCCGACACGCGCGCACCCTCGCCGCGGAAGGAGCGAAACTACTGCGATGACGTCTCTTCGGGGTGTCCGCGTGCCGTGCTTCCCTCGTCGTTGCGGGAGGAGGGTTACAAGTCTTCGGGGGCTTGCCTTGCCGCATGGCGGGCCCGGCTCAAGCGGGCGTCAGCGTGAATGCCACGGTCATGGGTTGGGACACCTTCTGGCAGACGGGCAGGTATACGAGCGACGGCACGAACGTGTCGTTCTTGGCGTCCTCCGACTCGGGCTGCGCTATTAGGAACGGTTGCATGATGAAGGTGCCGGCCGAGGGCGGGCTCTGCGGCATGGCGTACGTCATGGGCAGCTGGCCCGCCGTCTTGGTGGGCGTCGGCGTCCTAGTGGGCTTGCCTTCGTCGTCGGTCGTGCTCGCCGCGGCGGGAACCGAGACGTCCGGCTGGCTGCCGACGCTCTTCTCTTCGGCCGCTTCCTCCTGGTGCTGCTTCATGATATGTATCTTGAGGATGTTCCATGCCCTGGTGGCGAAGCCGCAGACGCGACAGCGGAACGGCCGTCCGCTCTTGATTCGGCCTCTTGGCGTCGTGCGCCGTGTAGATGTGGTTGAGGCAGAGCTCCCGCGATCGGAACTTTCGGTTGCACTTGCTGCAGCGGTAGCGCTTCAGCTTGGACGGCTGCTGCGAGGCGGGAAGCGGCGCCGAGGACGCCCTGGCGGGGTCCGCCGAGGACAGGTCTTGAGGTTGCTCCTGGGACGTCTTGGGCAGTCTGACCGAGGCGGCGGCACTGGCGAGGCTGGCCGAGGCGATACCCGCTGCGCGGTGGTTGAGGAGGTGACGCTGCAGCGAGTGGTTGTAGCGGTAGGCTCGGTGGCAGATGCGGCATACGAAGCGCTTCTCGCCTTCCAGATTGACTCCCGTGTGCCTCTTTTCGTGCGCGTAGAGGTTGGAAAGCCATCGCGTAGAATAGACGCAGTAGGAGCAGTGGTAAATGCGGGTGCTGCCGCTGCCACCCAGGGCGGACGCAAGGCCGGGCCGCTTGAAGAGATGTGCGGCCCTGTCGGCAGGGTGCGGCGGAGCGGCGCCGTTCAGCTTCACCGTATCTTGGGCCACGGCAGCCAGGGAGTCCGAGGCAGCGGATGCCGGCGAGGAGTTCATCAGGCCCAGCTCCTCGCTCGTGGTGCGGTGGTCTTTGATGAGGTGAATCTGAAGGGCCACCTTGTCCGGGAAGCCCTGTCCGCAAATGATGCACAGCTTCGCTGCGCCCGGAGGAACGCTGTCCATGCGGCTGTAGACGTTCTCCTTGAGCATGTCGCTGTGGTCGTTGACCATATGCGTCTTGAGCCACTTGATGCTCTTGAAGCGCCTGTCACACAGCGGGCACACCTCTGTGTAGTGGTTGAAGCTTCGGTTGCCGCCGTCGCTGACTTCGCCAGGCTGGAAGGAGGTTGGCAGCTCCCCCCCTGTCCGCACTGCTGCCTCCCGCTGAGCTGTGGTTAGAGTTCTCCTTGGCCGGGTCCTCGATGATGCCGTGCGTGTTCTGCTTGTGAACCTTGAGGAAATACTTGCTGCACAGCTCCTTCTGGCAAATTTCACAGGTGACGCCGCCGATCACGCTGTTGCGGGCCGCCTCGGCAGGGTGTTCGTCTAGGTTTATGCCGTGCATCTTCAACATGTGGGTCTTCATGAAGTACTTGTTGCACAGCTCCTTATTGCAGATGTTGCAGTAGTTGCGCCCCGTCACCGAGCTCCTGGCCTTGTCGGGTGTCGGCACCGATGGCATCGCCATGGACAAGAGCGGCGGTGGCGGCACGGGAACCAACGGGCCCACTGACCTTGCTGGCCGCGTTCTTGGCTTGGCCGGCGTCGTCCTTCTTGGCAGGCGGAGCCACGTCGCAGTCCATGTTGATGCCGTGAATGTTTTGCTTGTGGGTCTTGAGGAAATACTTGCTGCAGAACTCCTTCTGGCATATCTCACAGAAAGCCTCCGAGTCGAACACGGGCGACGGAAAGGCGACCGCCGAGAACGGCGGCGGCGGAAGGTCTCCGGGACCCCTTTGCTGCTGCGTCGCGGAGGCGCTCGCGGGCGATGAGGAGCCCGGTGCCAGACTGCTGCCGTCCTCGTTGAGGAGAACGCCGTGTTCGTTCATCATGTGCGCCCGTAGGAAGTACTTGTTGTCGAACTCGGTGCGGCACACGTTGCAGACGACCTTGTTCTCGTTGGCGATCGAGGCCGTCAGGTCGCGTATCATGCTCTGCAGCTTCTGTAAGTCCTGGCTCGCCGCGTCCTCCGTATGGCAAGAAGCGCCACCGCCGGACGCTTCCGGCTGCCTGCCCAACCGCATGACGTCATCGCGCGGCATGGGACACATCGCCCTGCTCTGGATGTTGCTGCCGCCGCCGATGGGCGACGGCGGCTTGGACTCCTCGTCCTCTTCCTTCACGTACGGAACATTGTGGGTGTAGAACTTGTGCATCTTCAGCAGGTACTGGCTGGAGAAGGGCCTGTTACAGATCTCGCAGGTCAGGTCCGCTGTCGGCTCGAACTCGCTGGCGAAGGTGGACCTTAAAACTGCGGATTCCGGACTGGTCCCGCCTCCCGCTGTTCTTGAGGGAGTCGTCAAGTTCTCAGGTGTATCTTGAGGAGTCGACATGCTTGCGGCGGCGCCGGTGGGCGGTGCCATGGAAACTGCCGGCGGCATCAAGTGATGGGACATGGAGTGCTGATGAAGCGGCGGGCCCAGTGGCGGGTTCCCCTTTGGCGCGTCTGTTGCCGGGATGCCGTGCTTGTTCTGCTTGTGGGTGCGGAGGAAGTATTTGTTGCAGAACTCCTTGCAGCAAATCTCGCAGAATGCCTCCGCGTTGATGACGCCCATCTCTCGAAGCTTCTCCGGCGTGAACACGGTGGTGGAACCGCTCTCGGTGCTTGAAGAAGAGTTCTGGTTGAAGAACGCCGGAAGCGACTTCGGGTCTCCGCCAACGGAGGAACTGACGATGGGCGAGTTGCTGGACGCCGACGTCACCATAGTTCCCGTCGGTGGCGTGAGACTCGGCATGCTGAAGCGACCGTTGACGCCCGGATACAGGCTCGAGAAGTCCATGCGGAACGGGTCGGAAGGCGGCTGCTGCTGCTGTTGTTGTTGTTGTTGCTGCTGCTGCTGCTGCTCAGGAGGCATCGGGCCACCGTTCTTGTCGTTACCAGGGCCTGCTGTCGCGCCCGTCGGGTCTGTGGAGGTGACACCCGTCGGTGACGTACTCGTCTTTCGCTCGACAGGGTTATCAGCGGAGCTGCTCTGCTGTGGTTGCTGCTGCTGTTGATGTGGTTGTTGCTGCTGTTGCTGCTGTTGTTGCTGCTGAGCAGCCGGGTCCACAATGCCGTGGATTTTCTGCTTGTGCTTCTTCAGGAAGTATTTGTTACAAAACTCCTTCTGGCATATCTCGCAGAAAGACTCCATATTGATGATACCTTGGCGGCCGGCCATGCTCGGATCAGACATGGGTCCCTGTAGCATCAATTGCATGGACGGTGCCCCACTCAGTCCCGGCGGAAAGAAGCCCGGTGCGTACGGGGAGCTGACCAGGGACTCGACCGAGTAGATGCCGTGCTTGTTCGCCTTGTGAGTCTTGAGGAAGTACTTGTTGCAGAATTCTTTGTTGCACAGCTCGCAGAAGGCTTCCGGGTTGAATATGCGCATGTTCCCCGAGGGCGCTGAACTCCCGTTCGGAATGGGCGTCGACGCGCTCTGTCCCTGCTGCTGAAGCACGGGGAACAGGAACGGCGCCATTGGGTTAGGGAACATGCCGAGGGGAACGGGCAGGCTGCCGGGCTTGACTTCGTTGCCGCTCTGTGAGATCGGGATGAGGGGCGGCATCGCTGGGAACGGGAACGGGTGATTCTTGGCGAACTCTGCTGTCTCGCTGACCGTCGGCTTCCGGTCGAGGAACGGCGGCGGGTTCTGCATGTCCAGCGAGCTTGTCGAGCCAGAGTTCTTGTCCCCAGCGGCAGCGGCGGCCGCGGCTGCGGCAGCGGCGAACGCTCGGTTGTAGCTCGCCTGTTGCTGGAGCTGCTTCTCGAGGAGCTTCTGCACGTGCTCTTCCTCGATGTGTAGCCGGAGCTGGTCGTCGGTTGCGAAACCGGCGTTGCAGTGGTGGCAGCGCAGCGGGCCCGACGCCATTTCCGGGGGCTCTCCGTTGTAGTCGTCCCTGCGGCGACGCTTGCTAGTCTCGAGGTTGAGGACGCCCGCGTCGACGACCGTGTCGTCGCTCCGTGCCGCGGGGCTCGTCGCCGAGGGCGGGACGTCTTCGACACATTCTTCGTCATCGGTGGGCGTCCCGACTGGGTCCGTTGCCGCGGTGACGGCCAGGTCATCGGGGCCCTCCGAAAGGACCACGGGCGACGTGTGGTAGCGGACAGGGGTTGCTTTGCTTGCGCCGCTTCTTGGCGCGCGGCTCGTCGGCTCCCGTTCGGCCCGGGTCAGTCTGGTAGGCGAGCGGGTCCTCGTCGCCGGACCCGCCGGCGACGTCGGCGTGGCAGGGCGCGGCCGGTGGCGACACATCTCTCGGCGGTGGGGACATTCCCGCCGTCCCGTCGGCCGGGTAGCAGTCAAGGTTCATGGGTTGCAAGGCGGCGGCTGCGACTAGCGGGCCTTCGCAGTCCCTTGTCGTCGTTTGTTTCGTTCCGGTACGCCTTCTCGCGGTTATGGTGTGCTTGCTTTGCGGACGACACGACCCAGTGACGACCCTCTAGCGGTCGCGTGTCGGTTTGGAGTGCGGCGCGCGCTCTCCGCTCGGATGGCTGTGGCCGCTGCGGCGCTGACTACATGGCGGTCACGAGCGGCCTCTGTGGCTCCGGGCGGATCGAGTGCGGCACATCTTGGCTCCCTCCCTGTCTCCGAGTTGACTTGTGTGTGTTCTCGCGTTGTCGCTCTCTCTGTGTTGTGGTGCAGTTGTAGTTCTTCGTCTTCGTAGTTTTCGTGTAGTTTCTTTTTTGTTTACGGGTGCTGCGAGCCTGGCTTGTGCTTGTGTGTTCTCGCTCCCTCTCCCGTTCTTGCTGGCCTGCGCAGAAAAAAAGAAATGCACACTATGAGTTCTCGGAAACTTAAACAGGTACTTAGGACACAACAGCACTGAAACTATTAAAGTCAAGAAAACGAATGAAACAGTATACCAACATGATGATGTTTAAAACAGATCTGCTGAAGTTTTTGACAAACCTAACCGTGTCAGTAATTATTCGTATCAAAGCTTCAAATACATAGAAATATGTAGCACAGCGATAAAAATGTTATCAGGGCATTAAATTTTAACTACATGGTGCACACTGCGTAACATGCGTACATATGCGTAACACTTATTGCGTGACACGCGTACAGACGATTCGAATTGCGAGCGATCAAACAGGACTTATCACACCACTGATATGTAGAACATTGACTAATCGCCATGATATTGAAGGATGTTTGTCTTCGTACAGTGCTTGGGTGGTACAGTGCTTGGGTGGTAGGGCCATTGTCAGGCAGTTAATCTGCCTTTTGCTGTACCATCCCTTGACATGTAACATGTTGAAAATAAACATTAATAAGTAAACACGGGCAAGTTTTAAAACAGAACCCAAAGTGTGCTGGTCAAAGTGTAGCGGCCTGTTTACCAACAGTTAAGTACCCTGACCTGTGCGCAAGCCTCTCGCGCACAGGTCAGGGTACTTAAACGTCTGTATCACGTGCACATTAACGAGTTAGTCGATGACACTTTGAAGAGCGTAGCGGTTATAGCCTTGGCACCATGTTTTCCTGTGCGCGCGTTTCAACGCATTCGCAGGACTGGAAAGATCGTCGCACGGAAAAATAAACTGCGCGGTCGCCATACAAAGAGCTCCACACAGGACATACACTTTGTGGAGCTCTTTGCACGCGAAATACGATTACAGAAAATCAAGACCGTTTAGCTTTGTTGATACGACGAAGAAGCGGAGGTGTATCGTCACCGCAGAATAAAGATTAGCACAAGCGATCGTTCCGGCCAATGGTCGCTTGTGGTAATCTCTTTCCAGCAGTACGCTGGATTGCGCATCTATATATGCGCAATCTCTGACCGTGCACTGGATTGCGCATATATAGATGCTAAATAGAATGAACGGGGTTAGCCAATATTCTAGTTGGCATAAAGCGAAAGAGATGGACCTGTGCCGGCCGCATAATGCGTTGCACATACAACCTAAGGTGAGTCACGGAATGAATACCTATAGGATGGGGGAACGCAGCCGATGGCGGCAGCGAGTTAGATGGGGCGACAAAATTAAGAAGTTCGCAGGGATGAAATGGAATTACCTCGCATAAGATATATGGTAAACTGGAGATCATTCCGAGAGGAATTCGTCGTGATGGGGCCGTAAAATGGGCTGACAATGATAATATACGGTAGTTGTAAGCGCATTATATAGGAGACCTCGAAGGACGCTGGGTGTCTCGAAGAAAAGAAATGATGAGACGTTAAACGTGCGAAATCTCCGCAAAACACAAACAAAAGCGGGGTGAGAGAATGGGTTCGATTCGACGTTTGTTTATCTCTTGATGCGCCATAAGAGTTACCGACAAACGACCAAAACGCACTGGAGAGGAATTAACGAAGGGGCGCAATGAAGCGACTGTTGAATGTCGCTGAAACGTTTCACCTTACGAGCGACAAATAGCGATCATTTGTTACTAGAAGTTAGAATGGACATTACGGTTCAAGAAAAGGCCATAATATATGAAAACGCTGCTGGCGCGTGAAAGCATGAACGAGGTGGCGCGACATTTTTTTAATTGAACGTTGTTCCTTTTATTAAGGACTGTGCAAGGATATATATTGTGAGGACATGGCAAATGAACCCCGGCTGCGAGTCCTGTGCTGTTGTCCTTCTTTCTCTGGTCGCCCGCGTATCCTGCTGTTTTAATTCCACATAGAAGGTATTGTAGAAACGCACTAAGACCAAGAAAAATACGCTGTCGTACTTGTGTGTTAGATCATTTCGTGGTTTTTCGGCTGAACACATGGCAAGGTCAATTAATTATTGAATCAATCACGACAAATACGGGTGTTGCAATTTTGTAATAAACTGCGTCTTGAAAGACGTAAAATACAGCTTTGGGGAGAGCTCATAACGACTTACAGGCTTCTGACTAAGAAATAGTACGCGTATCTGTTACCTTCTAGTGTTGCTGTGTACGTTTGCTGTTTTGTTGCTTGTTCCACGTACATGCCGCTTTTTCCCACTTCGAGTCAATATACCCCAACGGCAAAACAAAACGATAAATGAAGCAGCGCACCGAGTTCGGTAGGGCTTACACCTCGCTTCTCTGACGCTGTTAGTGTAGTCCTTGATCTACGTAATTAAAACTACAGATACAAGGGGACAACGCGCCAACCAAGGTGAAAAAGACCAAGGTATAGGCTAGAACCTACAACTGAAATTATTGATCTTGAAAAGGCGAAGTATAATCCAGAGTTCGACGAACACGGTCTGGAGATGGGTTAGCATTTCTTCGAATAAACAAACACTCGCCAATGTGTCAACAAAAAAAATGAATTTATGACGTTTCGCGACCACTACGGGTCTCTTAATAATTGTTGATGTGTAACGTCCCAAAACCACGATATGATTATGAGAGACGCCGTAGTGGAGGGCTCCGGAAATTTCAACCACCTGGGGTACTTTAACGTGCACCTAAATCTAAGTACACGGGCCTCAAGCATTTTCGCCTCCATCGAAAATGCGGCCGCCGCGACCGGTATTCGATCCCGCGACCTGCGGGTCAGCAGTCGAGCACCGTAACCACCAGAACACCGCGGAGGGTTACGGATCTCTTGCCCACATCATTAATTTTCGTTGAAACTTTGCGGGTGTTTGTTTATTCGAGGGAATGAAAATTACGAAGATTACCCTCGAAGAATGTATCACGTATACCCTGTTTATGACTTCGCCGTATCATACACTCTTAATCAGGTCCTGGTTAAATGCTGGCTATATCCAGGAAATCAGATGAAAAGGGCCCGGATTTCCTGGCTATATCTAGCACTTTAAGTGGGACGTGATTAAGAGTGTAGAGTCCGGCTACAAAACGAAAACGTAAATTTACACCTATGTTGCTGACCAATCCGAGGCGGTTCTGCGCATCGATGATGATGATTATTATCAGCATCCCCTTCGAAACGGAGCGGTGACAGTGAACGCCTAGTGCGTAGTACTAGGCGTTCGTACCTAGACTGTTATCATTGTCTTTAAATGATAAGGTGGTGTTTGTTATTCTGAACTCCATCGTGCCAGCACTGCATGACTGTGTCCCGCCATGCCCTCTCCTACAGTTTAATAATACGAAAGCCTTAGTGGTTCATCGGCGGAAAAATCCGGTGTGATCATGAAGACGAGTGGTGCCAGTATTCTTGCGATGCTAAATACAGATGTAATTATGCCGAGTGATTGGGAGTACACATTAAAGTGAATTCCAAGAGAGTGTAAAGCGAATCAACGTATATTAAGATGAATCAAGATAGAAAGAAGTGAGTCAGATGTGAATCAACAATTCAATCAAGTGACTTCAGTGTTAATCAACGAGTGAATCAAGCGATTTAGGTGTGCATGAAGAGTGAATCAAGTGACTTCAGCGTGCACCAAGAATGAATAAAGCGTGAATAAACGTATATTAATGTGAATGAAATTAAGTGTGAATCAAGCCAGTTAAGTGTCATTCGACGTACATTAATGTCAATCAAGAGTGATTCGAGTAAGAGTGCTTCGCAGAGCACAGGCTTTCGCCTGTGATCGCATTAGCGTTAGCTAATGGACACCTGGTGACATTTTCTTCCATCAAGCAACTTGGTGTCCGTTTAATGTTACGACCATTGTATTCACGATATCACGTTATTCCGAGTGTCCTCATTCGTAAACGCTCGTGGTACTCAACTGCGCCGAAATATAAAGTCAAACGCTGTCCCAAAAGTTCACTTTCCGGTTTGGTCTACAGTACAGTTGGAACCACTCTGGCAGTGGAGAGAGGAGTCGATCAAACAAACCCTCCTCATATGAAACGCCAGAAGGGTAGTTGCCTCTTCCGTCGAGCGGTGGCGCTGCAGCCTTGCACGGTAATATATTGCTATTAGGGGTACAGTCAGCATTCTCTTGTTGATAGCATGCACTGGACGTCACGCAATTAAGTTCTCAACTCCAACATGGCGGTTTGGTGACGTCATGGCGGTATAATCAGCGTGCCATAAGCTATGCTTCAATGTGATAACGACGCGGCCAGAACGTTACTGGCCTCTCTACATGAATAAGGAAAGGCTGCATGCGTACTAGTGATAACATTAACGTGGCATTACAGACCTCACATCCCATCACGATGGTACGCCAACAGGGCGGTTTCAGTTACGTCAGTGCAAGTTGTGTGTAGGCTGTTTGAGAACTAAAACTGTGTACTGTATGTAAACAGAGGTCATGAACAAACAGGTTTTATGTTTTGCCACTACGCCGAAGACATTCATTGTAATATATATAATGGCATTAGTCTGCAGGTTATGTATGAACACTCTAATGTAGACTTGACGAAAACGCTTGTGTACACACTTCTTATTGAATGAAAGAACAAAGGGGTATGTGCGCGCCTCCCAACGCCCCCGATAGATATGCATGGAAGCCTATGACAGGAACCTTTGTACTGATGAATGTGCTGTTTTACGGGACTCATTTTAGTGAGCCAGCGTATGTCTGCATACAAACACAGTCTATTCAGCTGCTACTCTCGTACACATTAGGATATGAAAGGCCACGTTTGGCGCCGACACAACACGCTTTGTAGCACTCCATTGAATCGTGCATTCAATCTTTTGAGCGTACAATTAACCACGCCTCCATAAACGGCGCCCCAACGCAGCTTATATCGTAATGTTGAGATTATCAGTGCAGTTGGTAACTATGTGGACATTCAGCGATTACGTCAGCGTCAATTTCAAGTAGTAAGGAAATCTCGAGTATATCACGTGACTTCCCCGAATAGGTGGGGTGGGTCGTCAGGGGTGTCACTTACTATGCGCTTGCCCCGCGCTCAGCACACGGAGGCATGAAATCGCGGCGTCGATGTCAGTGGCTCTCGCGTCGCATAACGACGGCCCTTAGGTGACGACGCTCTTGCTGGACGGTGGAGACTCGCGACAAGACTCGCTGAATGACAACTCCCGATGACGACGACGACGAGCAACAACAACAACGGCGGCGCACCCCGAGCACTTGGCTAGCACAAGCGGATGGACCGACCAAATCGAAAGGTCGAAACACTGGCACGAGCGTCACAGGCCTCGTTTCGGGGACACTGTCGGAACACATTTTGTCTCACACCGTGTGCCGGTACGCCAGGGTGATGGTTATCCGTTCCATGCGCTTGGGTTGGGTGGGATCTCTCAGGATATCCCGTTGTGGTTTAGTGACGTCCGACTCGAGCTGGCGGCGTGTCCGAGGAAGCAGAGTTCGTTCGTCGTCACTATCAGCGAACGCAGACGAAGTGCCGAGCGCGCGCAGCGGCGAAACAAAAAATGAGGCAGTAGCACACGCGTTTCAGACGGCACGCACACACATACACATCCACACACGCGCAACACGGGTGGTGGGCGCCCGGCCACACTCTCAGCAGCGGCAGCAGCCGTATCGCGTTGCTTGACACGCCGCTCTCGCAAGCGGCAGCAGCGCTCGTGAAAGCGGGGCCGCCGATCTGTCGCCTTTCGCGCGGCGCGTCGCTTTTCCAGAGGGGGGGTGGAGTCTAGCGCTACACGGGCGGAGGATGCACGACCGAGGAGGTGGAGCGGCGGCTGGAATGGCTGGCTGCCGTTGACGGGGGAAAAAAATATAGGAGAGGAAGGCCAACGAGCACGGCGAGCGCGAGCAAAGCGAGTAAGCTAGCGGCAGCAGCGAGGCTAGACACAGACGCGCGCGCGCGCGCACCGTCGCCTCTTCGTCGTCGGGAGACTCTCTCCGTTGACTTCCTCCCCCACTTCTTCCTGTAGCGGATGTCGGAAGATGCGGAGCGTGGAACACACCCACGTGGTACGGCAACCGGGGGTGGCGCCTCTCGTTCACAGATAAGTCACAATCCGCCCCATCAACACGAGTTTCCGCACAGTAAGCCCCCCCAGTGGCAGGTAACGTACGTAGTCAGGTGCAGCGTAGTTCCATCAACACGTTCACATCGACGGGAGTCTTCCACAGTACGTTCCAAAGGAGGCAGTCGGTGCAGCGTAGGTGATGATCGAAGCAGAGCTACAGGCTGGTGGAGCGCCACTCAAAAACACAAGCGACTTGGAACAAACGCGCGCTCTCCGTGAATGAAGAAGGCGCCACGCGCGTACGGCTTCGATGTCGAAGCTCGCCGCAAGCGGCGAGAAAACTAAAGAGGGGTACGACGTGTACGGCCGCTGCCGCCGCTAGCAGCCAGCGCGAGCGAGTGAACGTGCGCCCGTCGAGGCAAGCGAGCACGCGACATCGGTAATGGCACCCCTCTCTCCTCCTCTTTCTTTCCCTCTCTCCCGCGCTTCTCTCCTTTCTTTACGTAGTGAGCCACACGTAACCGGCGGCTCTTCTTTCCCCGTACGCCATCCTCACCCAACGCGTCGTGCTTCCCTCCCCTCGCTGACGTTCTGTTTATTTCCCTTTTATATATATCCTCCTCGCCTATTTCGCCGTCCTCCTGCGTCTCTCTCTCTCGCCTCATTGGAGTTCCCTTCTCTATACGGACGGCCTCCGTTTTTACGAATCGGCATTTTGAAGAGAGCAGAAAAAAAAATACTAATAATAGGAGACGTGATGTGTGTGTGTGGGGGCAAGGAAATGGGAGTGGGGGGGCTTTGACGAGCGATGCGTATATACTGCCGAATGTGGCGAGAGGGAGAAAAGAGAGAAGGAGGGAGGGGCTGTGGAGGAGGGAAAGCGGAAACCAACCAAACGTATATGTTATATAGCGCTATAGCAAACATCAAAAATAAAACGCGCCCGTTCGTCCGTCCGTGGTCTGCTGGGAGAACCGACGAACGAATAAATCAGAGGGCGAACTGAACGAATGGCTGGATGCGGAGGGGGAAGGTAGCGGAGTTTGCTGGACGTTCGACGGCGTGCTTTTGTTTGTGTGTTTTTGTTTTTGTTTTCTTTGTCATTGGGCGATGTTTATTTCTTTTTCTTTCGCCGGTACCCCGTTGATAGTAGTTGTGTGCTTCTTTTTTTCCAAACCATTCCCCAACCTTAACCAACCGTTTTGTCTTTTTTTATGACCTTCTTACGCCGAACCGCATCTTCTCTCTCTCCCTCCGTCCTCCTCTCCAGCCTCAAATCCAACCCCGCGCCACCGTTCTTATGTATACACAAATTTCCCCCCCCTTTTGGCATATTGCGCGCGTTCCCTTTAGATGTGTACCGGGCTGTAAGCTCCCAGCTTGTTCCTTCGCCGCCGCTTTCATGGGCCGCGCGGATGCACGGTACGTTTGTGCCCAAACAAGAATCTCCGTAAGCCTTTCTCCCCAACTGCTGCCCCTTTTCCTCCATTCATTCCTCCTCTCACACTGGGAGGAATAAAGAAGCGCGATTTTTTCCTGAACTTAGAGGCGATGGCGACGAGAAGGCGGATATTTATTTTAACAGGAAAAAAAAAAAGAAAAAAAAAGCCTCGCTCCACCCACGCGTGCGCGGTGTATGCCCGGGATCGCGTGCGAAACTCCGAAGTTCGCGTGCGCCTGTAAAAACAAACACGACTCTAGCGTAAACGTAAGCAACGACCGCTGATCGGATCATCATTCCTCTTTCGGAGAATATCAACCCAAGGATCTCAGGAATAAATCTCCAACGGAGTTCGTTATTGTTTGCGAGGTCCGCCCACACGTACGTACTTCGCGGTGAATGAAGTTCTCGAGAAAAAAAAGTGCGGGGGAGTAGCGTGGGTAACTTATAATTAATTCGACTTAGGGTGGCGAAGTTTTCAAAGTAACCGGGTAGGAAGATCCGTGAAGCCAGATTTACCGGGGGCATTTATTCAACACGCTCGACATCGAAGCGTTACGATGATGCCTGAATCGTTGAGAGCACTGTGATGTGAACGCGGCGCACCAAAGTAAGCGTACACTTAAAGTAAACAGTATTCGTACAATGTTACGTAAGGTCTTCGGTTTTTCAGGTAGCCCGTGGTTACAGGAGGCAACATTGAGACCCTTTTTCCTCAAAGAGGCTCGTTTACATGACAAATATAAAACATCGCTTACCACACGGGACAAAGGAAGAAGTGGCACGCATGGCGCTGAACTTGCTTTGTTACCGTGTATTAAGCGCTGTTTTATATTCATCAAGGAAAGCTACGAATTCGCCCAATCTACCCGTCTTCCCTCAGGTTCTTTAGCTATGGACTTATAGCAGCGTGAGGTATACTTCACCGCACGTGGGTTGCGAAATGTAAGAAACACCAGCGCTATAAGATGGGCAGCACACCTCTGACAGGAAGCGAACTCGTGACCTTCCTGATCAACGGTGGCTAACTGATCTGCGCCAGTTAGGTCAACAGCGCCGCTGCAGGGCGTGATAAACGCTGAGACCCAAGTTCCGCATTAAGATGACCATAACACGCGCCTTTCAGTGGGGACTTCGCGATGGATTCCAGTTCCGCATCAAGCCGACTAGTAGACCTCTCACTTGACTTCGCCGCGGTCAGCGTAGTTCACTCGCGAGGCCGGCTCTATGCAGCGACGCTAGCGAAACCATCAAGAGGTTCGGCTCAAACGCCCCAGGGCCAGACAGACGAAGCCACCGCCAGCCTCCCTAACAAACGAGCCGGCCACAGCCAAGACAAGCCGGAGGGTGGCACGCTGGATATTTTCTTTTTTTCGTTCTTTTCCTGTCCCCCCTTGTTTCGTATAGCCTCAAGTTTCCGGCGGGCCAGAAGGAAGGCTGTATACCGTAGCTCGCTTCTCATGGCGTGCCCGTCAAACCAACAGTAATCCATATATCATACGTGCCGGGCTGCAGGACGGGCCGCGCTCCCATAGCCGCCGCCTTTGTTTTCACAGAGCCTCCAAAACAGATGCAGCGGAACGACGGGGAAGTGGACGAGAGTGGATGAATGGAGAGACGGTCATAAATGTGGGAAGAAAAGAAAGGGCTACGAAGAGAAGCATTCAAAAGACGCGGGAACAAAACAAAAACATAAGGAAGCCGAGACCGCATAGAAGAAGAACCAATTGTGCTTAACACGTGAATTAATTTTTTTTTTAAGGCGAAAGCCTTGGATACCTCATCAAACACGAAAATTTAACGACGGCGTCCGGCGTCGGTGGCGACAACGCGACTGCTGCAAAATATCATTATCACGTGATGACTTCCCCACATGACGTCAAAGAGCTCTAAAACTGGTGACATCATCATGACGTCACATGATGACATCATCAAATGACATCGTAGCTTGGTCAAAAGTGTGGGCCGATCACGGAGGCAATGCAAAGCCAGGTGAAGCGCAGAAAGCTTGCAGCGCCTCCGATCACGGAGCCAGTGCGAAACCACGTGAGGTGCAGAAGGCTTTCGGAGGGAGGCGGGGGGATGATCAGTACATCGACTGAGAAAAAGAAGAAGGCTTTCGCCTTCGAGTCGTCTTAGGCAAATACATAAGGGAAACTGTGAGTTTTAAGAAAGTACCGACACCCCGGTACAACAGTGTTGTGCTTATAATGGGGCACTTGTGATGACTTAAAGTGTGTCTTGTGATGACCAAGTGACGATGTCACGTGACGTCACTAATTCTGGCGATCTATGACGTCATACAGGGGCGTCATCGCACGGTTATTTGCCACATCGTTCGTGTTTTGCACTAGCGGTCACTTTTCGCGTTTGACGATACATCCAAGGCTTTCGCCTTATTAAACAAGCACATGGCTAGTAGTACGAAGAAAGTAGCCTTTGGAACTGAAGACCGCGTTAGATAATGGAAGAAGAGCAAGAGACGGGTGAAAGAGGTCTGGCCTTCCTATCTTCCACGGCCAAAGCAAGTCCCTTGATGTTCCAGCGTTAAAGTACAAGAAGGGTTCGGTAGAGTCGGTAGAGGGCAAGGGTAGAGGAGTTAGTCGAACAAGACGGTAGCATTATGCGGCCGAGTTAAGCGTCCGCTGAGGATAGACCGTATATATGGAGGCGTTAAGCTAACGCTCTGGGGACGGATACTGCCCGTACGTAGCCGGCATTTAGCGCAGCTTAGCCGAGGTTAATCCAAGAAGCGGTCGTCTTAACTTTGCCGCCTGCACTGGGGGGCTTCCTTGTCTTCGGGCCCAATGGGGCGCTGTGCGAAGGCCGTATAGTAAAATGAGATGTCACACCGGGGCGAAGCCTCTGAAGGACGTCTTTATGCTGCTCACATTGCCTGCGTAAAGAAGACTGCGAGGACGACGACAGCGTAATTTTTCCCTGGCGTCGTAAAGAAGGGGCGAAGTGGGGCAGGTCACTTTTCTTATTGGGCTATGGCTGCGCTGGTAGCGACACGTTGCGGCGGTCTGCTGAACTACAATCCCGCCGGTCGTAGGATAACTCTTATAGTTGTACGTTCTCGTTAAAGCTTTTCTTTTTATTAACGTCACGTGCATGTGAACTGTTGTTAGGTTACTACCGACCTATTGTAAGTTGGAAGGGACTAAGTCACCAGCTTTTTTATTATTATTCATTCATTGAAAGCGAGGAAAGTTCCGCCTCGTTCTGTCACAAGGTATCCAAACTCGAGTTGCCATAAGTAAACATAGCAAACAAAAAAAAGTATAACCAGCAGGACAACCAAAAAACTAAGGTACAGAATTCACGAAACGTTGCTTTCGTTGGTATTACTTGTCGAAAAAACAAAAAAAAATTGACCTTGAAATTGTGACGTCATTATGACATCACTATGACGTAACGTGGCGTGAGGTCACATGATGACATCATCACATGACGTCGTCGCTTGCAACACCTCCGATCCCGGAGGCCTATGCAAAACCACGTTAGGGGTGCAGAAAGGGTGGCGGGGCAGGATCAGTAGTGCTTCGACTGAGAAGAAAAAGAAAGTGGCTTTCGCCTTCGAAGTATCTTAGGCGAATACGTAAAGGAAACTGCGAGTTTTTCTATCGTAAGGAGCCTTCTGTGAATACGGGCCTATATTCCAAATGCGAGACAAAGGGGTGGATGAAAGGGCCCGGAACGGAGAGGCGAAAGGAATTTCAGACATCCCCTCCCAAATCTTTTCCTCCGGCGCATTTTCACTAGCCGACATGCGCCCGCCAGAAACCGCGGCCGTCCATCGCGTATGCGACTTCACACAAACTTCATTCCGGGCTTCCTTTCTCTATGGCGTTTCACCCGCCGAACGAACGACCGGCCGGTCTGTGTGTGTTAGTGCGTGATGTATGCAAACGCGCGGTCGTCTGGCGTTTACACAGACGGTCGAAATGCCTGCGTGTGTGCGTCTGTAAGCGCGTGCGCCGTGCGTTCGAAGCGGGCGGCAGACGGACTCGTACCGAAAAAAAAAATAAAATACAGAAACGCGGCACTGAGAAGGGAACCGCCGGTCGGCAAAGCGTCTGTTTAAAATCCGGTTTGAGGGCAAGGAGAGGGGGGGGGGGGTTAGTATAGAAGTGGTGTGGCACTGGGATGCGTTTGGAGGGATCGGGGGGGAGGGGGGGGGGGGGGGTCTGGGTGAAACAAAAGCCTCGTATTCTTTGCGCTCCCTCAAAGCATCCCCCCCTTACCCCACCCCCCCCCCCTCCCTGTCTTTGCGTTCTTTCCTCCATAAAGAACTCTGAATATGGTGAGGCGACGGATGAGGTGGAGGAGAGGTTCGAGAGAGAGAGAGAGGGAGAGGAATGCGAAGAAAACGTTAAGGCGGTGAGATATGAAAAAACAAGAGAAAAGAAATTTCGCGGAGGGCATCGCGGATTGAGCCCAGGCGCGTTATGGCTGCGAAGATGGCACGCGGCGGCCTGCTCAAAGGTGGCGACTGCCGAAGAGGCCCCCGAAGGCGTTCCAATCAAATTGAGGAACTGCTGTCGCTGTCTGGCGCGCGGTAATTTGGCAGTGTTTTTAACGGCACCGCGCATCGTTCGCGCGCTGGCGAGACGAGGTGCTGCCGCGGCAATCGGGAACATCGAAGATATCCTTTTGTATAGCACTGATGAGTCTATATAGTCTATATAGTGATTACTCTGTATAGAGGTGAGTCGATATAGTGATGTGTGTACAGTCTTTGCAGAATGAACACTGATGAGTCTATATATTGATGAGTCTATATAAAGATAAGTCTATATAGCGATGATTGTATAGTGTTTGCGGAGGAGCACTGGTGAGTCCATATAGTCCATATTGTGATGAAGAGGTTAGTGAATATACTGATGTGTGAACAGTCTTCGCGGAAGAGCAGTGATGAGTCTATATAAAGATAAGTCTATATAGCGTTGATTGTATACTATTTGCGGAGGAGCACTGATGAGTCTATACAGTCTATATAGTGATGTGTCTCTATAGCGATGTTTGCGGAATAGAACGTGCACGGCCTGCACGAATGTTGAAACGGTGTAAGTTATCGGAGATCTCGGAAATAAGCAGTGTCACTTTCACGCAGCTGCGCATCGCGAATTCACTTGTGGTCGGAACGCGCGTTTGCAGTCTGTGCTGCAGGCAGCTGTCACAGGGCGTCATGCGAACGTGACGCTGGTGCTAGGTACGCAGTGCTGGTACTTAATGAATTGCCTCGTTTATAAATTCATGCTTGATAATTCATCTGAATTATCAAGCATTCGCGAACTTCGAGCTGAAATTAAACATCGTATCTGTGTGTATGTATGTGTGGGTAAGGAGGAAGGGGGTGTTCCCAGAAAGGGGTTCGCCGGAGCTTGCTTCACCACATTACGAGTCTTTGTGAGGGCAAGCCTACCTCTATAATTCCGTATTTCTTTTCGTCATACGCGCGATATAATATGATAATCTGTATA